>JAWWEY010000001.1:14058011-14075800 GCA_035582745.1 Loriotus luctuosus | reverse complement strand
TTTTTTTTGTTTTGGTTATTTTTTAGGGTTTTTTGCCTTTTTTTGTTTGTTTTTTTGGTTTGTTTTTTTTTTTTTTTGCTCTATTGGTTTGTTTGTTTGTTTGTTTGATTCTGTTTTTTTCATTTTCCTTCGGCACTGTGACACTCTCTCTGAGCTTGCCGGCTGTGCTCCTTTGGCTGCTCCGCTGCCGGGCAGCCCAGACCCGGTACGTGCTCCGCCAGGACCCGGCGCTGCCCTCGCTCCCTGCCCGGGGGCTGCCCCCACCTTCCACACAACCTCCGGATCCAAAGGACAGCCAGCGCCGGTGAGAAAATCCTGAAGAGTCTTTTACTGCGCTCGGGAGCTGAACTGCTACTGCCTGACCCACACTGTACCTCCACCATTGCTCTGAGTTTGTGCTACACTGAAGCTTTTCACTGCCGGGAGCTCCTGCTCTTCCAGCTCGCTTCTGCTGAGGTTCCTGCTACAGCTCCTTTCGCTGTCCAAACGGGGCACCGATATACTCGCAGGGATATCAAACAAAAGAATTGTAAAGAGCTGTTCCAGTGCTTCTCCTGAGGTTCCTGGTGCAGCTCCTTTCGCTGTCCAAAAGGGGCATCAGTATACTCGCAGGGATATCAAATGAAAGAATGGTAATGAGAATGTCTTTGAATTGTTGTTTTCATGGAATGTCCAATCTCAGTCTACTCAGATTAAGTAAATTACAAAGTGTACCACGTGCAATCTTCGTGTGTGTATTCTGACACCCTTTCATTGTCTATCCCTTCACAAATTTTGCCATGTGCCTCTGAAAGCAAAGCAAAACAAAGCATACCACTTAGTGTTCCTCCAGAATCAATCTTAGTGTTTGAGGGATGAAAACATTTATCTGGCAAAGAAAGTAAACCTTCAGGAAACAAAATCTTTTTTTCTCAGTACTGAAAAAAGTTACAGTTGTGAGAAAATATTTCAGCCACTGAATCCTGCAAATAATTCAAAAGTTAATTTAGCGCTTTTCAAGATGTAAGGAAAAAAGGAATTGTGGGAGTGTGAAACCTGACTATTTTTCTCAGCATGTCAGCAGTGCCTAGGGTATGTTTTAGGCTCATCAACTACTGCTTGATCAGATGTGTCACAAACAGGTACAGTTCAAGAGCTGAATTTTCACTTGGCATCCAGGTCTGCTGATTTGCTATTTCTGACTCTGTCCAGAATCCCTGATCTCACAGAACATTTAGTGATATGAGAACCCAGCCTTCACTGAAAATGTCAGGGCCATTTCCACATGTATCCACTACTGTATGTGAAAGAGAAAGAAACCAGAGGCCAGTATGCTCAGTGTTTAATTTCCAGCTCCTACTTCAGCTAAATTAGGAGCCAATTTTCATTGGCTCAATAAATTGTTGCAGAAAGAAAGCTCCTCTTGAGGGTAGTTTAGAACAAAGGACTATGTTAGGCCCTCTATCAGTATAGTTTTACTTCTCCCATCATATTTTTCCAGATTTTACTTCTCCCATTATATTTTTCCAGATTTTCCCGCAGTAGAATCAGTGCATTAAAAAAGAAATAAAGTGGTATGTGAAAAAAAAAATCCTACCTTCGTTTTTTCTTTTTTGGATTGCTGAGATCAATTGCTAAGTGAGAGCTTGAAATATTTCACTCCCTCCCTCTAATATATCCTAATCTGAAGCACAGATTCAGGCCATTGCAGAAGATAAAGAACACTGTACATTGCTTTTAGGTGTACTTTGTTTTCTCAAAGCATAAATAGAAGGCAGTTTGTGTCTCTGATCTGTAGTCTCCAAGACTTCTTTGATCCCTTGGTCCTGCAGAACCTACAGTGTGTCAGAATAGCAAATGTGTTTTAATACACTTTCTGGCTCAGGGTTATCCTAGAAATTGGCAAAAGAATGTCCAACATTTCAGAGCAACACTGCCATCTAAACCTTTTTAGATGCCTTTAGCTGAGAATACAGAGAAATATAATGAAAATTCAAATACATCATACAAAATATTTAATTTGTAGGGCTTTCTAACAAGGCATTGGTAATCATCAAGGTAACAGCACAGATCTTCCTCTGCTAAAAAGCCTTGTCCCCTCTTGGTGTTGGCACAACCAAGTCATTTAGGACATGGTGATGATTTAGAGGGAGAGAAGGAAGGAGTAGGAACATGCCACATAACGCAGTAATGGCCAGCTGGCATCAGTTTAATTATTTTCTTTCTGCTTACCTTGTGTGTTCCCTTTTTATTGAAGAAGTCTTGTAAGAATATATGTTTCCCCAGATAAGTATACCATGATTCAACTGGTTGTCTATTGGACAGCAATGAATGGCCTCTCTTGGGTTCTCCTCACTCAGTATGAGAAAATAAATGGACTTCTGTCTTGCTATGGATGTACTAACCTAAAAATAAATGTAGAAATATTATTATGCATTTATAAATATTTAGAAATACTGCTGAAGAATTACTGAACCTATATTTTTGCCGTACAATCATGAAATGATTTGGTTTCAGCTGGCCTTCATTCGTCTCAAGACACCTTATGGCCACATGTATCTCTTTGGAGTAGATAATTAATTATGATATTAAATTACATTCTTGAGATGAAGCCAAGAGATGGAGTGGAAGGTTGAAAACTCCAACCTTTCAGAATTCCTGCAGCAGTGAGTATTTTTTGAGTCTCCTGGCAAGCTGTATTGCTGTATCCTGCTGAGAAAATCCACTCCCCTAATCATGGCTCAGCATAATCCATGATACTGTGTAAATAAGAAATAAGGGTGGGCAATTTCCTGCCCAGGTGATTTTTTCCCCCATTTGCTTCTACATAGCTAGGATTTTGTCTTCAAATTGTAATGTGATTTGAGGGTGTTTGGCACTTCACCAGATTGGATTATTTCCTTGGTTTCTTGATGGGATCCAAGCACATAAAAAAAGTCATTTCACTTAAAATAAAAGAGCATAAATAAGCCACTTTCCTATTGCTCTGCCCCCAGATGCAAAGGTAAGGATAGGTAAAAAGATGTGTCTGTCATGGTTATATTTAATAGATGACAGTGTTGTTGCAGGAACTGAGGTTGGGAAATGCATTTTTTAGCTTTATATTGACAGTGCTCCTTTAAACAATAAGGGAAAAGTAGAAAACAGCATTTAAAAAAAGTAAAAATATAGCTCATAAAAGCCCATATTTCAATTTTGTGTTGGTGTGTTGGTTCTTCGTGTATAATCTGCATATCTATTACTTTACTCTTTTACTTTTTATCATTACTTTTACTCTTCACTCTAAAGTCAGTGTTTAGTAGGCACAGGCTATAGTGACACTTGACATACAATGTCTTGGTGCAGATATTTACAGGTGTTTAGTGTGTAATAATTGCAATATTGTTGGTAAGATATATTGTAATTCAAATGTAAGATTTTAATGAAATTTAGCAAAAGTTTGTATTATAGCTCAAACTACTTTGTAACATTTTGTTGTGTCTCATATTTTGTGTTGTATAAGGAACAACTGTGTTAGTGTCACATAAATAATTGATTTGTGAAATTATAAAGCCATGGAAAAACCTGTGATAGTTAAAAAGAAAGTGTTCAACTTTGAAATTCAAGATACCAATCTTCTTCTGAACCCAACTTAAAACACAGCTTTTGTCTTTTTAAGAATCTGCATTTAGCTTCCTGTAAGATGCAATTGTCTTATAGAACATTACCCTTTAGGATATTTGGCAAATAATGAAATTATTTTTTTTTCCAAGCATTAATTTTTTGTTGAAAATTATATTAATTTTATTTTTTTATGTGAATGTTGCCATTTTAATGTCATTAATGGCATGAGACCATTATCTTCAATTCTCATCAGAACATTTTATGAGATGTGAGTCATTCTTAAAAGCTATTGGAATCCTGCAGATTTAATTTAAATAAGGCTTATGAGTATTTGAAATAAACGTTCTGTCTATGCTTCAGGTGAAGACTGTGCAACAGACCTTAGAATTCAATTCAGCAAAACAATTAAAATTACATTTAGCTTTAAGTTCATGACTTGTTGCCTTTATTTTTTCTCCTATTTAATGGTTCTTCCTGCTGTTATAATTCATTCAAGATGTAATTTGGAATCTCTACCATTTGCAGATAGATCTCATATGACAATAATTAAAATAAAGGAAAAAGGAAAAAAAAAATTTGTCCTTGCTTTTTATTTCTGTTCAGTCACACCCCAGCTCTGGAAATAAGGAAAAGTAGCTCTATAAATTTTCTGACCCACCATGTATGATACAGAGAAAGATCTCCACATATGAATTCTACTGCATTTACCTACCATGTGTACACTAGTCTCTACACAACATGGGCAAAGCAATATTTTTCCAAAGCCATATAATGAGCACATATAACCCATCCTACAATGTGATAGGCTGCCCTTGCAGCTAGTAAATATTTCAGCTCAGAACTGTGTGGGAAATCTTTGGACAATTTAAGTAATAAACATATTTTTCTTTATTATGTCTATATTTCATTAAAATAAAAAATGAGAATATTGGAGATGGACTAGAAAAAAGATTACATGTGCACCATCTGTATTTCTTTATAATGTGAACTCTAGAGACAATTTAATTTGCCATTATGAAAGAAAGTCTATCTGAGAATACTGCATTTTCATGCAGAAGGAGTAGCAAAAATATAGTAAAAAATGCCCATTTAAAATATTCACAAATATTCAATCAGCTAAGTGCTGAATTGTGTTCAGTGACATTCACCATTATTTTATATTCATTTCCACAAGTGAAAATACATTCATTCGGATTAATTTAGTCCCTGAAGTGGATGCAAAAATCTCTCAAGCTTCCTTGCAGGTTCGTGTGAGTGCTGATGCAGAAACCATTCACGCTGATATTTTGCTCATTCTTGGAAAGAGAAAGAATTGGCCCAGCAGTGAAAGTGTTCAAAGGCAGTAAAATACAGAAATGGTGTGATATCTGCAGCCATCAGATCTGATCCTGCAATCAAGGCACTTGTGTGGGGCTAAGAAAGCCACAGAGTTCTGCTGTCTTTAAATGGGTGTTGGCTCATGAGTCTGTTGCTAATACTGAACTGCAGGATTGAGGTTTATGGAATGGGTCAATTCTGTAAAATCTATTCCAGAAAAAAAAAAGATGATGACAGTCCAAATAAACTAGGATTTGTTCCATAGCCAATGTATGAACAGAAACAGGTGATGGAATTCTGCATTATCCCTTTTTGATTAGCAGCTCTAAGTTAAAGGTAACTAGATGAGACGCTGCTAATGCATTTAAAATAAAGAGATTAAATGAAGAGAGTCTATAATGGTGAGAATTAATAATATATGGTGTTAGACTACAGTATAACTATAATGTCTTTGTACTGTGGTGGAGTAATGCTAATTCTGTCCAAGTCTGTAATTTTTGTGGTATGTGAAAAACCATAAATAAACCTACATTTTGGTACATTTGGTGCTGTTTTTGGACTGTCTGCTTTCAGGAGAAGGCCAGTTGTTCAGAGTGGTGTTCTCAACACCCCAATTATCCCGTGGATAAAATTACTTCTGGAGCTCATCAACTTCCACTTCTACATTCAAACAGAGTGTGTTTGAGGAATGAAAAATGGGGAGATCCTGTCTGTTTCTGCAATAAATATTAAAAGGGTTTTCAGCTTAAACTAATATGTAAGAGAAACACCTCTGCCTTAAATTTTCTCATAAATATTTCAAACCTATCTCTCACCAGTAGCAGTGGTTTCTTGAGGTACAGAGCTCATTCTCTGCATGCTATACTTAGTTAGTAGTAAGTCTTTCCTTCTGATAATGCCCCATCCAGAAAGCGTGCAGAATTGAATTATTATCATTGCTGCAGAGCTTAGACAATGCTCTTGTATAACATGGTAAAGGTAGACATAAAACCCAATTTCCATGATGTTATTGCAAGGCAAAGTTTTTCATCCTTAGATGAATATTAAAAGTAAATGTGGAGTCTTCTGTTTGTGTTTTTAAATGAAAACTACTCGGTCTAATTCACTTGTCAGTTTCATAGATTGTGCAACTGTATTGTGGTATTAAATTCAATTGAATTTCTGCAGCTTAAGAGAGCTGCCATGCAGAAAGAACATGGCATGTTGTCTGGTTTTGGCTCACTCTTCTGTCTTGCTGGCAGACTTGATGTGCATTTTTTGGTGAAAATGTTACTAAGACACTAACAACTGCTTGCAAAAGGAGACTTTTGTTGATCACTGGATGTTTGTAAGACTGGTAAGAAAAAAACTTGCAAGAGTAAAAAACTTAAGGATTTGGGCAATGTATGAAAATGAGGGAGACGTGTATTTGCAGGAAACTTTACTCTGGATTCTTTTACATTTACTGTAAGAAAATGTCTTCAATTACATTAGCCAAAAATGACTATTCAATGCATTTGTGCTGAAGACAGAACACTAATGAGCCTTGCTGCTCAGCATGGTCTGGCACACAGTTGCTGTTTGCAGTGAAAAGAGGGCTGTGGACTCCGAGAGAAGACAACGAGAGCTCTAAAGAGTCTGGCTGAAAAATATCTTTCAATATTGTGTTTTCCTCTAGTGAGACTAAAATGGCAAAACCAAAGACTGCTTATTCTAAAAATCCAAATGTGTATCCGATTATCTGGGATTTTGTGAACAGGTACCTGGGTATTAAATTGAGATGAGCTACCAATTTTGCCAACAAAGCCTATGCATTATTTAAATGAAGACTGCCACTCTATTTCTAGTTGCTTTAATTGCTTCACTTGAATGTGAAATGTATTTATCTTTTACTGTTGCTATACAATCTCTTCCAAACAAAAGCTGCAAACACCACAAGGGAACTGTCTCCTGACTGGTAAAATCACTTCTATTATTTCTATTTTTACTATCATGGTTCATAAGAAGGTGCCTTTGTGAACAAGGGTTTAATGTCTAGAAAAATTGTTTTCTTCTATTAAATATGTTTTAGAATTACACATTTCTCTATTGCTGCTAGTAAAATCACATGATCTGTTAAGCTACATTTAATCAACTAAAATGAGTTTGTTTGCCAATGATACTGCTGAGATCCTACTTTCAACAGGTTGGAGAGTGTTTTATACAGGATTTTCTTTTGTTTCAAAAGACCAGAGATGGCCACTCACGGTAATTTCTGACAAAGGGCTCGTGTCTTGCAGCCCCATAAATATGATTGTATTTATGGCCAGGACTCTTAGCCCACTGGTGTAAGTGCAATAAATCATATGTGATTATAGTTATGGGATTTCATACAATGACCCTATTTAGGATATATAAATGTGCTTTTTCAGAGGAGTTTAAATTTACATCAGGAAATTTGCTTATTGAGGAGACTTTTTCTTTACTTGACAAACTACCTTTCTTTCTTTCATTCATCCAAAACAGCTGAACTAAAAGTCTGCTGTGAGAGACTCGTCTAGTATTTTTGGTTGCTTTTTTGTTTTGTTTTGTTTTTTATTTGGGGGTTTTTTTTTGGCTTTTTGGTTTTTTTTTTTTTGGTTGGTTGGGGTTTTTTGTTCGCTTTTGGTTTTTTGGGTGTTTTTGATTGCTAGGAACACGATGCACTGCAAATTCTAATACTGCTAAATTTAAAATAAACCAGAGAGAGACAATACTATATCAGTGCTAAAAAAAAACCAGCAAAAAACCCCCCAAACCCCAACCCTACACATTCTGTCTCACTGTGGAGCAGGGAAATCTCATAATAATTTGAAAACATGGCATGTACCTATGGTAAATATGTTTTGGAATCTCTGCACAGTCAGCTTGTTCTTGAACTCTAACACCTGTTTGTCTAAGTTTCCTCTCTCTGATGAATGGCTTAAGGTGTCCATTATACTTCTGGCAGTCCTTCTCTCACCTTCTAGAATGTCATAGCTGGATTTTGAGAAGAATATTCTTAAGATAGTATTTGAGTTTTGTTTGTTTTGATCACAAACTGGAAAGATGTATTTAATAATGGAAATGCAGATGGTGGCCTTCCCTACATTACAAATTTAAAATAATCAGAAATTCATCACGTTGGTACATTTTTCTGTTTCTTTACTGAAAGTTGATTAGATGTTTTAATAACCCTATGTTTTTTTTATCCAGGTTTCCTAAGGAATTTTATGTACATGATGACACTGTCATTTTCTTTTACTACAAATAATTTTTGAACTGGTTTCTTAATTCTAGGGAAATATAATGGTGAAAGTTTAAAAGCGATCAGGTTATTCTGACAACAATGTACTGAGTAAAGGAGAGAGACCTAAACCAGTGTCCTACAAAGTATGAGATGGGTGCAATATGAGGTACTAGAACATGCTAGTAAATGCTGCTCAATCAAGAGAAAAGCTCTAGTTAGGGGAATTGTGTTTTCATGGAATTACCCAAAACCTCAGGATCCAAGTCTTCATTACCTCTCCTGTCACAGATCTGTGTATTCTGCTGAGATTTCACTACATTTGTTTTCCCTGTTTTGTAAAATGTAGGCCACCTCTACATACTTCTTAATGAAATATGTCCTTACGATTAACTGTAAAATTTTCTTATAGAGTTAGTAATTTTTCTACTAATTTAATCCTTGATGTGGCTGACTTAATGATTAATAAATAAATGAACTTTAATTTTGGTAATGAAGTTACTAAGCACTCCTAAGCATTTGAAATTTTTTTTAGCAAAAGTGGCTTATAAATTGCAATAATTTAAGGTATCGGACAATACCCTTTTCCTGACCTAGAGATGGGGCAACTGAGTGGCATTTTAAAAACTTTTATTCCATTTTCAGTCTCATGTGAAGGGTGAGACAATACAGATGTTGGAATTCACAATCAGAAGCCAATTATCTCCTAGTTACAATACACTATAAGTGTTTCTTGGTCTATCAGCTTTTTGCCACACCGTGCTGCAGGTGCCTTAAAGCAAATAATCCAAAATTACCCCTTATGGGTCCTACTACAATGCATCTTTCATAATTCCATTTCTCCAAATTATCTAGTCTTATTTGCAAAGCCATTCTTTGAAACTTGTTCCTAGCTCCATTTCTCTCTCAACAATGTCTGTCCTATTCCATGGCATTTCTAAGTCAGCATTTCTCATTTCAAGGTTTGCCCACAGATTCATACTTCATCACCTGACAGATGTGTGAGCCTTCTGTCAGGTTTTGAGAACTTTCTACAAATCCATTTCCTACATTAAAGGATTTATTTCGTTAGTTATTTGTATTTCTGGCTGGATTGAACTCTGTCTTTGCCAATGCTTTTCCTTCTCCAGAGCAGTCTGCCAGCTCAGTGTTGGTGGTCTGTCATGTGCAAGCCCAATGTTCTGAGACTCATTTTTCAGTCAAAATATGGAAAACTCATCAGAAATTATTTTTCTGCAAACACTTTTGGTGTAGCTCTTTCACCATAAAATGTGAATGTCAAAGCCTTGAATGCTTCCTTAATAGCAAATTTTGGTCCTTCATGCTACAACACTGAAGTAAGATCCTATTCAATTCAGCACAGAACAATATTTTCAGGAGGTGGAGCAAGCCTAATGTAACAGAGTCTCTGATTCAATTGCATTTACTGTGGAGACTGACTGTAACATTTTAGTATCCTCTAAAATGTTAATTTTTAAGAGATTGAAACACTTCCCAACAATTTCAATAGTGATTTAAAAAAGAGTAGAATGATGAAGTCAAACCTGGTGCCTGTTTTGTCTTTGACCCAAGATCCATGTTATAGAGAAGTGTGATGTAGTTGTGTATTATCTCAAGAGAAACAAGCATTTACTCAAGTAATGTGCATGTCTACAAGATGCTTGTATTTCAAAATAATTTCTTCCAGGTTCTGATCCTAAAGGAGCAGAATTCATGGCTATATTACCAGTGATGTGAAGGTTTTCTTGCTGACACTTTTCCTCAGTCCATGCTGACCTTGATATTTCAGGCATCACCATGCTGTAAGATAAAGTGGCAGGCTGATAAGTATTAACTGCAAGACATGAGTGCTCAGGTCAGAAAATAAAATGCATTTGGTATTATGGGGATTGATGGTTTTCAAATACTGTGTGCTTCCATGTTCAAAATTGCATGCCAAATTATGCCATCTGAGAGGAAAAGTGTTGCCATGCACCGAATGTAAGTGCAGGCTGTAAAATAGCTGAGCTTCTTATTTTAGTCTAACAAAACAATAAAGAAGCCTGTTCTGTTGCCCAGACTGTAGCAGATTTACTTAACATTGCTCTCTTGACCTTTTAGTGTGTTAAAAATAGTTGTTCAATCAACATCACAGTTTGTTTCCCTAAGGGCTCTCTTAGTGTCCTAATTCCAAAAACCTGAAGTGATGGTCACCTTCGCTTACCTCCATAAATGGTTGATTTGACTTATGATGGAAGCATGGAATGCAGGAACAAAAGATTCTTTTTGGATCATTGTCACCATCCTCTCTTCCTCTGCGAAAATTGCGTAGACTTTCTCCACTCATTTTGAGACCCTTTTTAATTTTGTTACGTTTAACAAACTCATTTGTATAAACGGTGTAACTCACTTCTATAACAGTGTAAAAACTACAGAAAAATCATAAACTGAGTAGAACTTATCACGAAGATGAAAAACGGACCGATTAAAAAGCTAAAGACATCTTGTGGGTAATGGGTAGGTTGTACCATGCAACTAAATGATCACAGACAGACAACTTTGATTTTTAAATTTACTGATGCTGATCAGAGATTCATATTGAAAATTAGTTATACATAGGCCCATTACTTTTGTTTGAATGCCTGAAAAATCATGCATAATGAAGTGTTAATTCAATGCTATTAAAAATGCTATTTCTCTTTGAAGTAGATTTTGAAATGTTTTTAGGTATTTTGAAGATAGGTTCTTTATGGAAGGAAGGTGCTCAGTATGTTCTCAGGGCCTTTTATAAAAAGTCTCAATGTGAGTAGTTGAGCAATAGCATTTTTGGAAGCACTGGTTTGAGTAACACTGGTTACACTGAAGCAGCTGTGAAGTTTTGCGTGTGCTTTAGCAGAACAGGGGAGGTTCTATAGCATCAGTAAGCACCAAGTGGAAAATGCTTTCATAGTTGCTTTTTGAGTTTTATTCTTTTCTCTTTTACTTCACATTCATCAAAATATTAGGTTTGTACTGTATGTGTGTACCATGGAGGCAGCAATCACTGATTTTTATTTTCCTTTTGTGATGGATGAAAGAAAATATAAAGGTCTTTCATTTGTTCCTGGAGAATCAGATAAGATAGTTCATATGCCATGTATCTTCAGAACTATTTCTAGAATAGTGAAAAATTATTTTCTTAATGGCTTTGGGAAATAAAGGGTTGCTAAAATTAACAAGACTCTAGCAGTTCACCAGTATATTCATACATTCACATAAATTAATGTAAGAATGATTCTCTCAAGTTGTAATAAAGTCACTTATGGTTCCTGTTAGGAAATGTGCTTCTATTGCACTTTCTGCTTTTTCATAATTTCAACGTATTGTTCTGATTTTTTCAGGTTCCTTGTCTAGATTCTAGCCAGCTGACTGTTGCTTAGACTATTGGGTCACAGGCAGAGGTTGAACCTGGATCTTTCTGCCTTGATTACTCTGGAAGACTAAATGGAATCTTGGGTTTATGGTTGCTTCCCCACACGCTGACTTTAAACTGGCATTACTGAGGTTCTAAGAAGTATTTGTTTGTTTCAGAATGGCGTTCCTGTCTTTTACAGGTAATATTATCAAAAGTCGTATGTAGCCTAAAATGAAAAATGTTTTCTAAGACAGTATTTGGAGAAAATGCAGTACATATATCAGTGGACAATTCAGCTAAGGATTTATCTTGGTTTACTTACAGGCATTGTAATGTCTTCTTTTTCCCCACGGTGAAAAATTCAAGTCTGCCAAACAGAGCAGAAATCCTTCATGTCGTGAGGATGTTACTCATTTTCTGAAGATCAGTCCCAGAACACAGTCAGCTTAGGTAGCAGAGCTCTTCAGTGCTAGCGTAACGACAGAGGTTAATAAACATTTAGTTATTGTATTTCTTTAGATAAAAGTGCATATGATTTTTTTAATTTGCCCTTCAGGTTTAAATTGTCCTACAAGCAATTTAAACCTCAGATAGGCAAGTCAAGCAAAATCTAATCTATTGATAGCTGTGAAGGACATGCTTGAGCATTTGAATTATACTCCTAGTTTAATTTTCCAGATTGAGATTTTTCAAATGGTTTAGATGAAATAGGTATCAGCACTCACTGAAAGGTCAAACATGTTTGCAAAGTAGGATTTAAATTTGTCTTTATGGTGTTTAAGGTACCTACTCTTATGTTTAATGATGGTATTCCGTATTTTAAAGCAATTAAATTTACTATGTTAGATTAATCTGTGACTTGTAGCTTTTACAAACTTCATAAAAATGAAGTGGAGTTTCGTTAAAATTAGTAGAGCTTTTAACCTGATCTTTTTATAATAATGGGATAAAATCCTGCTCCTATAGAATTCCTCAAGAGGAAAACAGGAGGAATTTTAGCACTGGCTTCAGTGGGATCCCCAGCTGTTCTCCATGTGTTAGAGTTATTGATGGAATTCACCATGTTCCTTGGCTTTGATTTAATTCATGACAACAGTGCTGACAAGATTGATACTTATGGCAAGTTGTCAAGCAATTGACCATATTAATAAGGTCCACTGAATGCTTGATAAGAATTGGATGATGTTTATATCTGTCAATAACCTGAAGACATTTATTGAATCTACTGAGTATTCACTATATTTGTAATTGCCATTAAGTACCTCAAAACCTGGAAACCCACATCATGCTCAACAAGTTTCATGTTTTCAAGTTCAATATAACAAATACTACTGTTCTAGTATTTTGTTGGCATCTGGCTTACTAATATATGATGAAGTTTGTAGTTCATGCCCCTTTTGAATTATTATGGATCAGCTAACATAACTAAATTTAAAAACAAAAGCTTTTTCCTTTTTCTTGTTTTCCTGTTTTTTCCTTTTTCTTTTTTTTTCCCCTTTTATTTTTTCTTTTCCTTCTCTTTTTCCTCTGTCTTTCTTTTTTATTTTCATTTTTTCTTTTCCAGAGTAGAACTCCATGAGGAGGTGATTTCTACTTTCTCATTCTGTCCCTCTTCCATTCACATCCTTTTGCAAGGAAAAGAATCCCACCAGCAACCAAGGGAAAAATCAAACAAAAAACAAAAAACAATAAAAACCAAAAAAACCCCAACAAAACAAAACAAAACCCAACATATTGTTTGCTGATTTACAAAATGTTTTTTTAGCATAAGACATATTTTTAAACATTGGACACATTAGAGGTAGTCTTGCGAAGTCAGTCTGCTAGAAGCTGTATGGCAGCTTTGGAGATACTGGATTTGGGTTTTGAACATTGTTTAAGCAGAGAGGTTTAAATTCTTAATCCATGGAAATGCTATAAGCATAGGGTTGAGACAGCAAAGAGTGTGTGTGTGGTTGTACCACTGGTCCATCCTCCCAGCTGCCATGCACAGGCTGTGGCGCTCGGTGCAGAGTTCTATGGAAGTGTGCTTGGTTGGAATAAAATCTTTTCTCCAGATTAACATGAGTGGAATTTTTCATGGTGCTACTTGCCCTCATGCAGCATCTCCTTTGGGGATATTAAATAGTTATGATATCCTTTATAAAAGCTAAATGCGATTCATGGAGGCTCAAAGAGGAAAAACTACGTGAGCTGTGCAAAATTTTGCTCAATAGTAAACCAGTCTCTAAATACTTAAATTTGCACAAAGCACTAATCAGGCAAGGGGAAAAATGCTTGAATTATTTAAGCTAATTTATCTAACAGACAAAAACCCCACCACCCTCCAATGCAGGACTTCCATTTGTCTCCAATGGTAAACAGCTACCACCTGCTCCCTATAAATGGCAGTATGAGATTATCACTCTGTAAATGTCACAATTTCCATTTCAAAACTCCTTTTCAGTTCTCCTTCTGCAGCAACAAAATAACAAATCACCTGCTACCATGGTCAAAATAAATGCCCTATCGATGAAATAAAGGGAGAGACAGCTAGAAAAATATTAATTTTTTGGTTTTTTCTTTCAGTTATATAGAATTGTACCTGTATGATGATGTGTGAGATATATATTCCACTGCATTCTTTAGTATATTTTTAGTCTTAATGCTCTATTAATGTAAAAGGGCAAAAATTGTTAGTTTGTATATGCAATAGCACCCATCAGTGACCTCTAAATCCATGCAAATATGTTGTAAACTATTACTGTTAGTACAAGGAAAAAAATGCGCTTTAGGGAAAACAATTTGTTTTCTAGAATAGAAAATTTCCTTGCCTTTGTTAAATAATTCCTCATGTCACAATACTCCTCAAGCTCTGCAGTAACTGCAGGGATGCATATTCACCAGATTTATTTTGAGGGGCTGTAAGAGAAAAGTCAGGTTGAAGTGGGAGTGGATAGAAGAATACTTTAGTGCCTGGTTAGCCAGGGCCTTCAGTTTCTACTCAGTTGTGGCAGTCATATTTTCTGAAAAAATCCCTTTGCCCAGAATTCTTCTCCTGGGGAGCTTCAGAGAAAAAGGAAAACAATATTATCTGATTTGCTTCTCCCATGTTTGCTGCTTTGGAATGTGTTTGGAGATTGTTTACCAACAGGTGCTTGTTTCATTGGTTTCATGTTGTTTTGACCTATTGGCCAATCAGGGTCAAGCTGTGTTGAGGCGCTGGAAAGAGTAATGAGTCTTCATTATTATCTTTTTAGCCTCCTGTAAGCATCCCTTCTGTATTCTTTAGTATAGTTTCGTATAGTATTCTTTAATATAGTATCTTAAAATAATAAATTAACTTTCTAAGGACATGGAGTCAGATTCATCACTCCTTCCTCTGTCTGGAGAACCCTGCAAATACAATAGTCAGTGATCTGGCAGTGATATTACATGCTCTACTGACATTCTGGTTTCTGACTGAAAAGCAGTGAGATTCAGTATCATAAAAGAATCATACCATGGACTATAGTGATGTTGTCATTTGTGCATCGGCACAAGCTGACATTTATTAATACATGTCTTAATGCAAAGCATATCTTTCTGTGTTATTTGAACTGTGATAAAAATACTCAGTACAGTTCAACCTTATTTTTGGGGACATATCATACCAGTGTATTCCCATTTTTTCCCCTTTCTTTTCAAATCCATCATGGTTGCTTCATGACTCAGTCATGCTTAAGATGCAGGTGATAAGGGAACCTGCTTGAGAAAAGGGGTTTTTTTAATATGGTAGCAGTTCCCTGTGCTCCAGATTCAGACTTTGATGTACCTCTTTGTGTCCTCCTTCCCCTCCAGCATAGCACCTTACCAAGAATTTTTCTGACCCATTTCTGTGCACCCAGTCTCTATGTCTCAAGGAGAAATTTTGCAGCATTTTACCTGCTTAGAGACACTTTTATTTCCAAATATCCCCATATAGTTGTAATGTTCAAATGATGCAGAATACAGGCAACAGATAGTTTTTCTTCTGGGTAGTAACCTGCACTGTTTGTTTTGCATGGATCTAAAGGTGTATTTACTAACAATTGTTTTACTATAAATTTCAGATTTTTTTTTCTTTTCTCAGAAACATCTTCTGAATAGGTATCTAACTACAGACACACTTGTATTTCCCTTCTGTGACAAAGACAAGAAATTCTAGGATATGAGCCAGATGTTGACGAATGGGACCTTTCAGAGATGACTATTCTTTTCTAGTTTATATTTAGAACTGAGAACAGGTATGCTTTTACCTGTTCTCGGTTCTAAATATAAAGTAGAATTTAGGGATCAAACAGAAGCAGTGCTTCTGTTTGATCCCTAAATTGAGACAGCAGAACCAGGGTTCTTCTGTCACAGCTCTGTTCTTCCTTGCTCCTAGGAAGAGGTGTATTGCTTTCATAGGAGTAAAGTGAATATTTTATGCATAACATGAACAATTACTACAGAATATTTACACAGAAACACATTAGAGAATGCAAGCACAGTTTAGGTTTGTGTATCTATGGTGGGTCATCACCAGTGTTCTGAACATAATTATGGAAAGTGATCATAAGTTAAACCATTCCTATTAAATCTCTGCCAAACAATCTGCTGTTGGGAAGCAGGTAAACTCCCCTGAGTTTTACATCCTTGAAGTACAAGAAAGGTATTGATGAATGTGTTAGACCACCACAGAGGAGGATCAGCATGGAAGTGAGGTGCCTTAGGTGTAGGTCACATGAGAAAATGCTGAGGAGAAGAGGGGGCTGCAGGCGAATGTGATAGCAGGCTGCAGCTACTTAGTGGAGCAGATGGAGCCTGGCTTTTCTCAGAGGTGCCTGCTGAAAGGATGAGAGCCAACAGTTGTGGGCTGCAACTGAGAAAATCTGAATCAGACCTAAAGAATGAATATATCATGATGTTAATCATGGAATATCAATGGAAACTGTTGCACTGGCAGGTTCCTAGGAAGGCACCTACAGTTACATATACTATATATATAATTATATCAGGCTGTTTGGACAAAGCTCTTGGCAATCTGATCTAACAGAAGTTAGCTCCATTTTAATGAGGAGGTTTTATTAGATGACATCTATAGGCCCCTTCCAAGCTAATTTTCCTATGATTGTACGTGCCTTTTCCTGAATTTCACAGAACAATTCTCTAGTCTGCATTGAAGAAGGAACTTATTATGCGTGTCCCTGCTCTGGGGAATCCTGTGTCCTCCTGGTAGTAATCAGAGCCCACATTAACCTGCCCCATTAGCACCTTTGCTAGCAGTTTATGTGGTTTATAGCTCAGGATTATCCTGCCTTTGTTATTGCAAATGAATAATGTTATTGAAAAATGATTAAAGCTCCTCTACTGTGAGGAAAGGCTGAAAGAATTGGGGTTGTTCCACCTGAAAAAGAGAAGGTTCCAGGGTGAACTTACTGTGGCCTTTTGGTACCTGAAGAGAGCCTACTTAGAGGGGCCTGGAGTGACAGGATAATGGGGAATGGCTTCAAACTGACAGATAGTAGAAAATGACTTAAGCTATTTCTACAACTGGCTTTATCCAGTGTGTTTCAGCATTTTAATTTCACAAGTAGGAATCATTAACTTTAATAATTGAAGTACAAAGCAAATTAACTCAATGATATAACGTAATTAGGAATGTAATACATGGGGTTATATTACAATCTGATTAAATATGTCTTAGAAGACTCTTTTCTAAAAAAACTAATTTATTAAAGATTTGTGATATAATCACACACAAATTAACTGTTTCTTCCATAGCTTCATTCTGAAGTAATCTGAATTAGCTTATTTAAAATAGATATGCAAGAAATTAAGTTTGTCTTGCAACACCTTCAACAATTTTTGAGAAAGATAAAAGAAATTACATTGAACTCACAACTGGTGATATTAGAACAGAATGCAGTAAAATAATTTCACAGTGGAAAATCTGCAGGTATCTTTGAAAATTTTAGAAAAAGTGATTACAGCTAACCTACATGAACCATCACATGCTGTAGGCTACCAGTGCTTCTGGCTTCCCTGGGGAAGCTCTTGTGAGAAATGAACATCACTTAAAAAATTTTAAAAGGTTTAATAAACCTCAACAAAAATACAGCAAAAGGACTAAATAAGGAACCATTGCAGTGCTGGGAACTGTCCCTTGTGAATACCACTTGGCCAGTTCATCTTCAAGGTGGATGCTCAGTCTTTTATACCCCTGGGGGCTGCATCAGCCAGCCCAGCCCTCCCAAAGTCTGTCAGTCAGCTCTTCTTTGCCATTTATCAGTGGACACTGCTCTCTTGTAACTC
>JAWWEY010000001.1:14044902-14057911 GCA_035582745.1 Loriotus luctuosus | reverse complement strand
GTGCCTGTCCTAGACAGCCCCGGCTGTCTGATGGCAGTAATACAGGGGGGAAAGGGAACTGTGGGGAGAACAGAGGGCATCTAAACTACAATACATCAATAAAGCTTCTCTTAATAGTCACACAATATTCATACCTTAATTGTGAGAGCCAATCATCTCATTATCCATTTATAATACTCTCTTGTGGCTGAAATTGTAAATGCCCAAATCCTAGGGCTTGAATTAATATGCTCAAACAAATATTTTTTATTGTTGCCATTGTTTTCTAAATATTTTATAACTATTCTCCTATTTTATAGCCTTAATGTCTTTCAGTAAAGCTAAAGGGACTCTTATCTCACAGTCTTGTTTCTCCCCTCAATGTATAGGTTTGAAAAGAAGTTCTCAGTGAAAGATTTACTGAGGAAGAACGCCCTGCTGCCAGGCTATTATCATTGTTCACATTTCAGACTACAAGATCTTGAAGCAAAATAAGTTAACCAAGCAGAAGGGTTTCATTAGGGAGCTCTGCAGTGGCTCTTTGAAACGCTTTACAGAATGCATCCAGATTTGACATTTCATTCACAGATGGCATAAATTATCATAGTGGCACAAAAAAAGAATGATTATTCACAGAGTTACAGCAGTGGATACTCAGAATTTAGATTTTTTTACTGCCTACTTCATCAGGAACTCTCTGTTCTTGATGTTAGCACTCATTGTATCTGTGTGTGACTTAGTGCCTTTCCTTGCTGAAATAATGTAGGGACTACACCCTGGAGTGTTAAGATACTTTACCTAACAGATTAGGAAAGCACCCGGGTTTTTTTTTGTTTTTTCCCCTCAATCTATCTCTCAGAATATGTAATACACCTTTTAAAATAAATTTCAACAAGACATCTTTGGAGATGTAAAGTCTGATAGCCTGGCAAAGGCACTTTTTAACAAAAAAATGTTGATATTGACTCTTTGGCAGAAAGGAGTGAAATTAATCCTGATGAATTAATGAATGGTCCATCTTCTGCCAAAAGGAAATGTCACAGATTTTGTGATGGAAGTTTTTTAAAGTAGAAATTAAGAATTGCAGAACTGTTTTGGTTGGGAAGTACCTTAAAGATCATCCAATTCCACTCCCTGTCATGGGCAGGGACACCTTCCACTAGACCAGGTTGCTCAGAGCCCCATCCAGCCTGGCCTTGGACATTTCTAGGGCTGGGGCAACCACATCTTCACTGGAAAACCTATGCCAGGGCCTCACCATCCTCACAGGAAATTCTTTCTAATACCTTATCTAACCCTGCTCTCTTTCAGTTTGAAGCTATTTCCCCTTGTCCTGTCACTCCATGCCCTCATTAAATAGTCTCTCTCCATCTTGTTGTCTCCCTTCAGGTCACAGTTAGGTAATTCTGGAGCCTTCTCTTTTCCAGGCTGAGCAATGCCAATAAGCGGTTTTAATAAACCATGTCAATTTCTAGTGTTTTCTCCAAAAAACCTGTAATTGACAACTACTGAATAGTGGTTACTTATATATACATTACAGATGAGCTCTATGCACCTGGCCATAACTCTTTTAATAGAAGATTCTACCAGTTGTAAAAAGAAACACTTAAAACCCTACGAAAAGTTACTCACAAATACAACAGACTATGTTGAGAATGGGGATGAGGGAAGAGAGTGAAAATAACTGTGATGTTTAGGTGCAGAGTAATTTATCAGTTTATTTTGTTTGATCTTCCATGCTGTACCAGACATCATTATACTAAAGATGACATGCTCACTGTTCACAGCAGCTGCAATACATTAGCCTAATGAATTGGAATTATAGGTTGCCTTAGGAATTGCCTATTTTGTGCCAAATCCAAATGTAAATCCTACTGTGAAAATTCTTGATACTATTACAATTGATAAAATATGATATCTTTGGAAAGAAAAAAACCCAAAACCTAGAGGAATGGTGGGAAGAATAATAAAGCATGGCTAAAGTTACAAAACCAATAGCTGGTCAAATGAAGAAATGTGGCCAAATAAAAATTACATATAATTTTTTATTAAATGTATGACATTTATTAAAATACTTCAGACCTCATGGAGTTACATTCATAAGGTAGAAATGCAAAGATTCAGTAATTACTAGATTCTGGGGAAATATATGTTTAAGTGGCACTTAGCACAAGGTCGGAGCCCCTGAATTATCTTTGTACAAACTTGAATGTTAGCAAAATGCAATGTGATGCTGTAGAGTTGTACTACAGGACATTCTAGAAATGTGCTTTACTTGTTGCTAAAGCATTTGCTTTTTCTCTGAAACATTCTGGTACCATTTAGGAGGATTATCTGCATTTATCTGTACGACATAGTGTGGCTACAGTGGAAAGACTTGATGCACAGCAGAAGACAAAGATGCTGAAGCACTTACCAAACTGGTATGCTCTAATTTTGGGGATAAATTATGACCCCAGTGAATTTGCATATGTATGCTAAGCAAATGACTGCCTTGAAAGTGTGGATGGAGTCATGGGTCTCCATGAAGAAAAGAGTTTCTACCATTCCTATATAATTCAAAAAGGTTAACGAGTAACTTAGTTTCCAAATATACATCCTGTTTTCCAATAAAAATAACTTAAAGCATTTAGAATTTCACATATGGTCTAGTCTGCATAAATTTTTGGGCTGCATGGAATGAAAATAATGCTAAAATTATTCAGTTCGATCTTAACCTGTACCTTTACTTATTGATCTTATATATCCTCTATTAAAATAGAGGGTATTTTCTTGCTTGAAAGACAAGAAATATTTTGAGTGAAAGATAATTCACAATGTTCCAGGGTAGTTAGTTGTTTTATTAACAATAATAAAAAAATGGAATAATTCCACAGTTAATTTTGGTAACTTCACTTATAAGGTCCTGGAATGCACGACAATGTTGTTCAATTGGTAAGAGTCCCAGTGTGTCTGCTGGTTTTCAGTGTTAATATGTATGATAAATCTCTACTGCTGCCAGTAGAACTTTTACCTCTTACATCTGCAGGATGAGGCAGACTGAAATGTATAGACTAGGATTAGACTGATGTGAAGGTGTGTTAACACTACCACAACTCTCAGTTGGGGTGTGCCCTTATGGATACTTCACAGGTGGTCATTGGGATTTGCTTAAGCACATCTGACTGTAGGGAAGAGCAGAGCTTGTTTTGAAGTGATGCCTCATGTATGGAGGAGACAGCAGGCTCTGAAGCTTTTACTGATGCATTCTTTAGTTGCACATTTTAAGGTGTTTTTTTGCATTCATTATGTTTTGTACTTTTTGTTCCAAGTCTAGTCCTGCAGTTATTTTTTTTGAGTCTTTCATTCTCCTGACTGAACAACTTAATTCCTAATCCATGTCCTGAATAATATTATTTGTTTTGTAGACAATGAGGAGGTGTTGGATCACTTAATGAACTTCTGAGTATTTGAAATGCTCTACTTTGAGTTGATATGTTTCTGAAATACCTCTGAGTATGTATTACGTATTACTCATATCTTTCCAGTTCATGTGTCCACAGGTTAAAGAAAAAGTAATTTCTTAGATGAAGTGTTTTCTTCAGTGATTACTTTTTACTTCAGTCATTATTTTTAGACATAAAAATAGAATTTTTTTTATTATTATGGGAAATGCAACGATACTCTTAAAAAATTGCAAAATAATTCCTATCTAGACTTTTGTGTTAGATTACAAGTTACTGTCAAGTTTGTGGTTTTATAGAATCATAGAATGCCTAAGGCTGGAAAGGACCTTGAAGAAGATCCCATTCCAATACCCTGCAATGGGCAGGGACACCTTTCACTAGATCAGGTTGCTCACAGCCCCATCCAACCTGGCCTTTAACACTTCCAGGGATGGGGCAGCCACAGCTTCTGAGGGCAACCTGTGCCAGGGCGTCACCACCCTCCCAGGGAAGAATTTCTTTCTCATATCTATTCTAAACTTGCCTTATTTCAGTTTAAAGCCATTCCTCTTGTCCTGTCACTGTATGCTCTGAAATCCCCAGGATTAAATGAATGACATGCTATGAAATGGAAAGACCGGTTTGATTGAATTGCAGTCATTACTTGTGACCTATCAAAACTTGTATAAGTCTGGTGAAATAGGAAAAGCACAGAAAAGGATAAATATATAGCTTACCTTTGAAAAACAAAAATAAAAGGAACTGGAAACTCTTAGGCTTAACTAAGCTAAAAGAAAAATCTTTATTTCTGTATGAAAGTAACTGAGGCAATGATGAAGGCAAATAAGACTTAACCCAAATTTTCGAGAGCAAATCCTGTAAAACACTGTCTTCTGTATGACTTCATTGGAGTGAAGGAAGAGTTGCAGAGGTGACACATCTCAGGCTTTGATGTGGTTAAAAGCAACTTAAGAAAGCAGAACATTCAAAAAATATGATATTAAAAGCAGCAGGAAAGTCATATACAGAAAGCAAGAAACAATGGCTTACCATGAAATAGAGAAAAATACTGACTTATGAGTCCTGGGTCAGGTCCTACTCGCTGTTGTTCACAAATAAGGAGGCTGATATTTATTACATATACTGATGAGAAGAGAAAATGTAAATACATTTTATAAAAGGATGTCTGAAAAAATAAGGTGTTTTTCAGACAAACAAATGCACAGTGTTCCTATTAGGAGAGACTGAGCTCATAGGATTGAGTTACTATATAGAGAAGTGGTTTGTTCCAAAACCCCAAGAGTTATGGTTACAGAGAACACAGAAAGGCTGCGGCCCAGCTGTCTGTGACTGCTGTGGAGAGGAGCTCATTGCCACAGGGCCACCGGGTTTTCACCTCCTGCTGGAACTCTTGTGGAATCTCCACTTTCCTTGGTGTGAAAGCTGGTGCCATCTCACACCATGTACCCAGGAAGGGTATTTCTCCAACATTTCCCCCATTCTCTGGAAATATTTGGGTCTTTGTTCCTCTGTGTGTGTGCATGGCAGGCTTGTGGAGTTCTGATGGTTTGGTGTTTAGCAGCAATTTATGTTTGTTCCTTGCCTTGTTGGCATTCCATTGTTAATAAACTGTTTGGTGGGGATTTTGTTTGTTTGTTTGTTTTGGGGGCTTTTTGTTTGTGTCTTTTTTAAACTTCCCTCTGTTAGTATTAATTTTCTATTATTGGAGGAGGATTGTTGAAATCCTTTAGAGGAGACTACTCAATGCAGTGTGTCCTTTTTAAAATTTGTCTCAAAACTGAGACACCCTGAATGTCAGTGCCTATTCTTTGCAAACACGAGTATATGTTTCATGTTTTTAAAGCCAGCCTAGATGGTAATGGCTTCTTGTGATGTGCTGATCCCTGTAAGAGTCAATAGAAATGGATTTCACCAGTCTTACATAGAAAATGAGGCAACAGCAGGAATGTAAAATGCTTGTGTTAACCGTACATAGGCTCTCATTACCAATAATGAGATGAAGATTACTCACCTTCATGCTGTTTTATATTATTCTACCATTTTTTTTATCCTGCCTAGCATTTCATAGAGAAAAAAAAAGTCTTATTCTTTAGATTACTTGGATTATGCATGTGCATTGTGGAACCCAAAGAGAGTCTGAATCACCAAATATTAACTCTCAGTTCTGAGAGAAGCCAGTAAACAGCCAAAGAGTTAGAACTGGTGGCTCTTTTTTAGGCCATGATAGCTTGAAAAAAATCTGGCTGATCCAAGTGGAAACTGCATTTGACAAATGTTACAAGGTGGTAAGTCTGAAACACCAAATAACAGGAAAAATGCATGTAAACTGTATTTTTGAACTAATAATTTCAGATTAGAGGAGACATAAGAATAATTAATCACACTTCTTATTCATCTTTATGTAAATAGAGAGAAATTTGTATTGGGAGAAGATAATAAAGAAATTGTCTTTTGATTCTTAACTAAAACTTAAATATCTCTCAGTCCTGAAAAAAAAGTAACTTCATTTTTTTCCCCAAGAATTGAGAAGAGGATCATCTGAATCTGGAAAGGCTGATTCTTACCTCTACTTATTTTTAAAGCAATAGTAGAAATGGCAAGTTTAAATATGATAAATAAGAACTAACAGCAGGAAATAAAGTTTTTGAATAATGGAACTTAAAGTCCACAGTAATGTCAGAAAAATGAATGAATATGATGGGTCACTGTCCTGCTTTTGAATTAAAAAAAATTCTTAATCTGTTTTGAAATCTTTCAAAGTTTATAGAAATTGTGCTCCTATCTTCTGCATATATGTAATGTACATTACAAGTGCATTTTCTAATAGGCAGTGAAGCTTGACTTGCAAAAAATATTTTCATGGCCTATTCTAGGGCTTCTTTTATAGTCCCTGTAAACGGTTTCCCAAGGCAATATAAACTGTATATAATGCAGTCAATAAAACTATCAAGCTTTTACATGATAGAACAAATTGGAAGATGGTTAATTTTAATCTGGCTTACAGTTATGGCTGAGAAGCTATCAAATACTGGAGGAATGAAAAATACATAAATATCTTCCATACACAGCCTTCCACAAAATGAATGGAAAGTGAATGTTATCATATTTGAGATGAATGGAAAATAAGTCTGGTCTGCTACAATTATCAGTGACTGCTTCCTTTTCTGCTGCCTCTCCATATGCCTTCTTTTCCAAAATAAAGTGAAGATTCCAATTTCTGAATAATGATGTTTAAAATGCAGCCATGTTTTCCAGATGTAATAACGGCATGTAACTGACAGCTCATCTTCACATTTTTATATGAAGTTTCTTCTAGACCAAGGAAAAGCCATCACAAAGATATGAGAAAGTTTTGTCTTGTGAAGTAAGAAGTATTTCAAAATACTCATCCTGAGGGCTGAAATGAGAGAGATGAAAGAGAAAAGCCTCAAGTGTCAAGGGATTCCAACTTTCATAGCTGGTCAAGGTTTCTTTAAAATATCAGATGACTTCTCATTAGGTATAGTTTTCTATAATTATATAATTTTTCTCGTATTTCCCTTCTAATGGGTAATAACTAGCTTGTCCTGATCTTTTTGAATGACACTGCAAATACAAATCCTAAAAACTAAACTAACCAGCAAATACACTTATTTCTTTTGCTTGCTTTCTGAAAGAACAAAAGTTTAGATCAAACACCAATAGTGTAATCTTATTTATTTTATTTAAAGAAAGTATCAAAAGAAAGAAAGTCTTGTAAGATTAAACCCCAATACGAATGGAATTTGAAAAAAAATTTGCATTGTCATTTGATAGACTGGTACCATCTTTGATAGATTATTATTCTTGCTGCCAAGCAAAAATGATGATTTTAAAGCATTCAACCTTGATACTATGGATGAAGTAGGTCCTCACCAAAGCATGTTGCTATGGGAGAGCAAGGAAAGGTGGAAGCTGACACAAGTGCAAAAGTTTGGATGTAGACAAAGAGAGGGGAGAGAGTAAGAAGTTTGAAAATAAAATGGAAAATACATGTGTTAATATTTATATAGATAAACATGATGAACATGTTGCTCTTCAGGAGTTAAAAGCAGTTTAACCAAGATTTTGGATTACAGGGACTTCATTGGTGCTTGAAGGAAATGTTCATATTCTTGTTCAATGAAAAAACATCTGATTCCGCTACCAAGGGACTACAGCAAGTGTTCTCTTGAGAAGTGTGTCATCAGCCTGTCACACATGCAGGTGATTGGGCAAGCAAAGAAATATTAAAATTCTCAGAATATGGCTTTTTCAATTGTCACTGATTTTTATGGGTGTAAAAATCAGATAGAGATTGACACCTGCTTCTTTTAGAGGTGTGCATCTAGCTGAAAGGGATGGCAGGATGTAAGCTAATAAATGGGCAGGGTTTTGTTGTTAAACCCAATCCCTAAATCTTTTGATGTTTCTAACATCTGTCTTGGGATAAAACCCTTCAGAATCTCAGAGTGGATGAATTAGCCTTAATCTGATCAGCCTCACATGGAGTCCCCAGCCACACCTATGGATATTTAAACTGAGCTCTGGAATTTTTTTACTCTTTTCCTGACCTAAGTGTGAGAGGAGTTTGCATTCAGTTTAGGTACAGCTGCACTCTTGACTGGCTGTGGGCCCTGTGATTTGTTCACCATCTGGATTTGTTGCATCTATCTGCACCCTTTTGTATGTAATCTATTAGTCAGAAACTACTGAAATAGTTTCCATGTGAGACATGAATATATACGTAAATAGCAAAGCATGTAAAACATGTTACTATTTCTTTTGAAAGATCTATCTGATGTATCAGTCTATGTATGTCATGAAGGAATGAAAGTAAAGATTCTGTGTAGCCCACTAGAGCTATAGAAGTCTGCAACTCTTAAAACAGAATGGTATTCTGACAACATAAAAGGAAAAATATGTAATGTTAGTCTGTGGCTCAGAGACTGGAGAAGGTTTTTGTAAGTACTATTCTTGCTTCTGTTGATCTGCTCCAGAGTCTTTTCTTTTAGGGTAGACCTTTTAGGGTAGCATTTCTGCTCACATCAAATGCCATGAAAACTCCACAGAGAATAGATTTTATTGCTAGGAGAAAAAATGCTGCATATCAGAAATGTGAACTTTAATGATTTAGTCAGTTTATACCACACTTCATTTTTGAAAACTGAAGTTTTATTTTCCCCAGTGCCCACTTAAATATGAAATGGCTTAAATATCCTGACTGCTATGATGGCAAAACACAAGCTTCATCCATTTTGTAGTGTATTTGCAGTCTTGGGTGAAGTGATGTTACTCAGTGAATTATTCCACACAAATGAATGTATATTTCTGAATAGGAATCTACAGGAACTGTGTAATATTCAATACAGGGTAAAGAAAATCATCAAGAAAATCCTTCCCCAGTCTTTTTATGAAACCTAATTATTCTTAAACATCGATGGAAATTTAATTTCTGCTGTAGGACTTAGTGCAGTCAGTTGTGTTGTTGTTATTAATTATAGAGCTGTTAAGAATGCCCAGGAATTATATTTAAATAAGATTCAGTCTTCTTTTTCCACATTTCTAGTGTATAGTATAATTATGTATTTCCCTTTCTTTGCCTTTGCAATATTTATTTAGAAACGAAGTCAGCCCTATTTCAGATAGGTTAGGCATTTATGGTTCTGGACGAAGAAAAGTTATACTGCAAATTGTTAATGCAGGGAATTTAAGCTAGTTAATACAATCAAAAAGTCCCCCAGCTTATCTGTGATCAAGTCTAGAACCTTTCTGGAATACTAGGGGGTTTTGTCAGGCCTTGGTTTTACTTGAAATCATCCTTGTAGCTTTTAAAATATTTTCTTGGGCTCCTAGTGTCACTTGTCTTTTGCTAAAAGAAGTTTAAATTCTGGGGAGAGGATTACTCATGATTCAGTTGTTCTTACTCAGGGCTGATGTTCTTTAGGTAACCACTGAAGGAAACTGGGATAGGACAAATAGTTTGCTTCTTCACCTAAACTTCTATTACCACATTTAAAGTTGCTATGCTGTAACATATTTACTAGACCTAAATGTTTTAAAAGTTAGTTGAAGCCACAGTCCGAAGACCTTGTTCAATACAAACAGAAACTAGCAAAATATTGATGAAATTAATCTGTAACAACTGTTCAAGCCCTGCAGTTTAGCTGCTGCTGCATGTTGGGGCAGCATCATCTCTTGAGTCAGTTCAGCCAAGGAAAGAGATCTTGGGTCAGAGATGACGACTTGTTTTCCAAACTTTCTCTGTATTTAAAAAATCTGTATCTCATTTATGCAGAGTAACCTACGTCTAAAGCTTGCATAGATTTGCAGGCTGGTGCAGTGAGGTAGCAAATTTAATTCCATGGCAAAGCCAGTGGTGTGTTTCTAGAAGCTGTTTTCTGCATTAAGGATGCAGGTGGTAAGGGGATACTTTATATTTTTTTAGGTCCATGGTAAAACAAAGATCGAAATGGCCTTTAAATGGATTATGCCTAGATTTATAGATTTTCTGCTATGAGTATTTCATGTTTTTATTTTATTCACTGTAGTTTATTCACCTTTCCCTTTCTTTCACAGAGAAATGTGTTGCTACCATGAGCAAATCCTGCACCAGAAAAGGGAGGAAAAGTAATTGTCTGCTTTTGTCTCAGATCCTTTTGTTGTCACTAAGTAACAAAAGAATCTCAGGAAAAGGTAACTGGGGTAGGGTTTAACTCACTCAACTGAAACGTGTCATTACGTATTTGTTTTTATAATGAGATTGAAGATATGAGATTCTGTGAACCAGCCTCTTTAAGTTTGCTTTCAAAAGCTTGTGTTTTATCTTGCGTTTTTAGAAGCTGGCACAAGGAACTGGGCTGAAAACCATCAGTTCTAACAGCAGCAAAAAGGAGGAGCAAGAGTGTACTACCAGAATAATGTAGGGAACTGAACCTGATTCCTTCTTGTTTGCTGCCTGCATGCTATGGCTGCCTGGAGAATCAGAGGAACTCACAGAAGCCACTGACCATCCTCTCCTGTTTCCTGTGCACTTACCTCTGCAAGGGCTCCTGGTGGCAGGAGGTAGGTAACAGATGGTGGAGACTGTTAGGCTGCCATTTGCACATTCACTGCCATTGTTCATGTTCAGGCACCATGTATTAGTAATTTTAATGTTGACATCATATTATGCTATTTACAGGTATATGGCATAATCCCTATTCAGGATGCATTATAGAATGATTCTGTCATAACTATTCACTTGTGTTAAATTGATAGGAAATAAAACAAAGTAAGGTAAAATGTCTGAGGAATTTGGAATTTCCAACTGAATTTGCTAAGGCTTGAACTACAGGCCTAAGCCTGAGTTTACTTAAAAGATGAATCTTGAGCATGATGTTATTAATACCACCAAAGTTCTTTAGTTAAAAATAGATTATCAAAACATTTATATTAGTTGTTCTTAATGCCAAACCGGCTGTTGTAGAGATGTTTGTATAACATCATATAAGATATATTGAAAAATTCTTCCAACCAATATCCCTTAAGTCTTGTTAATAGAGAAATCCTCCCAGCTGATAACTCTACAGCCTTGTTAGTAGAATATTTTAGGCAAAAATCCTCTTACTGTGGCCTGGGCTCTGGCCAAATCTTGGCCCTGGCTGGTGGGGAAATGTGCCATCAGAATCTGTTTTCTGTTGATTTGAGCCTATAAAAGCTGGACCCTGATTTTGGGTGAACTGGAGACCTCATCTATGAGTGGTCACACTGGGTGGGATTTTCCCAGTTGCCAGGAAGGGTTCTCCAGGTCCTTGCTGCTAAACAGGGCTCCCCAGTGACTGCAGACTCTGGATGATGGTGAAGTATTGGTGATGTATCTTTCTGAAACACTATTCTCTCTCTCTTGTATAATAGTGAATAGATGCATTACCTTGCTTATGTTTGCTTGTTGCTGAAGCTGAGTGGGTAATGAGCTTCTTGTTTCATCAAATATATCCTTTTACTTTTGTTTTGCCTCAATATTAATGGTAAACTAAGATCATTCTTTCTACTGGTGTCTATATCCATTCTCTTGCCCCCTGTCAATTGGCAAAACACCAGGTCAAGGAAGGAAATCAGGGTTGTGAATGCAGAGAGTAAGTCTGAACAGGACTAGCAGAAGTAGCAAGTGGCTGCTCTGTGATCTACCCATGGTCTCAGGGAACCTGCTAGCAGGCAGAAGTTGTTTTTGCAAAAGGAGGGTGGCCACAAGCGTGTTGGAATGTTGGTAGTCTAGTGGAATGTCAGGGAGTAATGTAGGAAAGTGGTCAATTCAGATTGGTAATAGTTTTATTTACTGATAATGTAGATTTTTGTGTGCTGAACAGAAGAATGTTGACAAAAAAGGACACAAACTTGATGTTGCCACTGATGCCACAGGATTTGCGTTCATCAGAGAATAAGGACTTCAATTTTCGTTATATTTGAATCAGTGTAATGCAAAGAAGGGAAAATCTGAAGTATAACAC
The DNA here is from genome assembly GCA_035582745.1 of Loriotus luctuosus. Taxonomy (NCBI): domain Eukaryota; kingdom Metazoa; phylum Chordata; class Aves; order Passeriformes; family Thraupidae; genus Loriotus; species Loriotus luctuosus. Next base: position 14,046,000 of record JAWWEY010000001.1, on the reverse strand, counting down.
AAGTAGTAGTTAACTAGGAAAAATCAGTCTTCAGAAACTGCAGTTGGAAAAATGGAGTCATCCATCTATCTCTGCATGAGATAAGTAATATTTTAAAATAAGAGTAATAGCAGGTATTTTGTATCTTGTGAATCTCAGCATTGCTATTTTATTAAATATCTCTAGTGGTTCAGTTTATTGTTCCCTTTTCCTTCTCCATACCTGCATTTCCTGGGTAGGTATTTATCTTCCATAACAAGAAAAATACTGTAAACACAGTCATTGAAGAAAAATTGGAAAGTAATTTGTACATTCAAGATTACAGCAGCAAACCAAGCCATGCATTTTAGGAGTAGTTGTAAGCATTACATATTAGGCTGTGTAAGGAGTTTTGTACTATGGAAGTTATTTCTCCTGTATAGTTTCAGGTATGCATTTTGTATATGAATGTGTGAGCCCTCTTTCTTTTCAACAGGATTTTACTTTTCTCAAATCCACCTTAGTTACCTGACTAATGTGCTTCGGATACTGAAACAGGTGTGCTATTTAAAGGGGAATTATTTCCTTTATTTTCTGTTAAGGCTTTGGCACTTCAGGCTTTCTTTAGTTACAATTGCTGACATACATTTGTGGTCCCCTCTGTCACACCGGAGAGAGCAGACTTAATTACAATCATTGTGGCAGCTGGTATTGATCAGTTAACATGAGATGACTCCTTCTTGTCCTGTATTTGCTATAATTCTAATTCAGTGGATCATTCTTCTGAGCATAAACTCACACGCATAGTGGGCTTAGTTAAAGTTGTTGCAAGGGAATTGTAGGCTCCAGTGCTTGAGGGAGAGGCAGCGCATCAAGGAACACATCTATAGCAGTCCAATAGGAATGTACATGTAGGAGTGTTAAGGAAACTCAAGAGAGGAACGCCTTTTGGAGGAGTTCCTTGGCATTTATGTGGAGAAAGCTCCTTAATTGGTTTTATGGGGTTCTTGAGAAGCTGCCTTTCTGATCTTTATGGGGTTCATCAAGAGATGTCGCAGACATCCTTTTGTGAAAATCCTTTCTTAGGATTTTTCCTGCTGAAGCTGAGAAGTTTCAGCAACAAGATGTAAACAATGGTTA
>JAWWEY010000001.1:14028217-14039316 GCA_035582745.1 Loriotus luctuosus | reverse complement strand
GAAAAACCCAAACAAAACTTCCACTCTTCTGTGCCAGTCTTAAAGGCACAGAACATAATATCCTACAGAAACAGAACGTATGAATGGGGATACAAGCATCATAACGTCACCCTAGGACACATCCCCATAGATTACTTCCCCTTCTGAAAGGGCTTGTCCTTCAAGGTCTTCTCGAACCTTTGTTTGGTATTTGATAATTTTTAGAAAATTATGTATTAGGTTATCTGATGGTTCTCCATATAAGAATTGAGCTGGATTTAAACTTCTGTTTACTTCTAGTGTCAGGTCATCACTGTCTGTTAAGATTGCTTCATATTTTAACATTCTAGAGCCTGTCAACCATTTTTCAGCCTTCTGATTTAACACATATTGAACTGCATGAGGTGTGCACACAGTTAGTTTACCTCCAAAAGTAAGCTTATGACTTTCTTCTACCAGGATTGCAGTAGCTGCTGTAGCTTGAATACATACTGGCCAGCCGTGGCTCACTGGGTCCAACATCTTTGAAAAATAAGCTACTGGTCTCTTTACTCCTCCCCACTCCTGAACCAGAACTCCATGAGCTACCCCCATTTTCTACATTCATGTACACATGAAAGGGTTTTTCTAGCGAGAGTAAGCTTAAAGCTGGTATTGAGGCCAGTTTTAACTTCACTTCCCCTCATTTATCATCATCTTCCTTGGTCCATTTTATATCATCTCCCTCTGTCAATTTTTCATACAAAAATTTGACTGCCTGTGTGTATCCCTCAATCCAGAATCTACAATATCCCAATAACCCCAGTAGTTTTCTGATTTCCCTCTTTGTAGAGGGAGGGGGAAGGGATAAAATTCCTGCAATTCTCTCGGGGTTGAGCTTCTGACTACCCTTACTTATTAAGTGTCCAAGTTATTTTACCTCTGCTTCTACAAATTGCAACTTCCCTTTTGATACCCTTAATCCTTTTTCCCCGAGAAAATTCAAAAGTTGTATAGTAGCCTCTTTCACTTTAGCTTCCCCAGATAGTAAAAGATCATCCACATATTGGATAATTTGTATTCCAGGAGGAGTAGGAAAAGCTTGTAGTATTGTTTCTAAAGCTTGCCCAAATAAGTTTGGAGGTTCTGTAAACCCTTGTGGTAATTTTGTCCATCTTAATTGCAACTTTCTCCCTGTTTTTGGATCCTCCCATTCGAAGGCAAAAATATCCCGGCTCTCCTTGGCTAGTGGGCAAGCTCAAAAAGCATATTTAAGATCCACTACACTAAACCACTGATGCTGGGGTGGGACTTTACTTAAAAGAGTATAAGGATTTGGTGCCACTGGGTACCAAGTCCAAGTTCTTTTGTTAACCTCCCTTAAATCTTGTACTAATCTATAACTCCCATGGGTCTTTTTTACTGGGAGAATAGGGGTATGATGAGGAGACATACAAAGTTCTAATGTCCCATCCTTTATTAGTCCTATTACTGGCTTCAAACCTTCCTGTCCTTCTAAAGATATGGGATACTGACGTACACATATGGGACAATTTTCTCTCTCAATTGTAACCCTTATGGGGTCAATATTTAATGCTCCCCTATTTCCTTCCCCAGCCCAAACTTCCTTGTTGATTTTTTCTTCATCCTCTTGGCCTAATTTTAAAACTCTAGCTGTCATTTTCCCATCTCCTGGTATAACCCCTATTCCTAATTTCACTTGTAAGTCTCTCCCCAGTAAGTTGCTACCTGCCCCTGGGACCAATAAGACATCCCCCACCCAAATTTTAGTTTCCCCCTCAATTACCACATCTTTAATGACTGGAACTGTAAAACTTTCTCCTTTTGCCCCTCTTACCGTATCTTTGCTCACACTATAACCTTTTGGAATATTTAACAGGCAGGTTCTTTTTGCCCCTGTGTCTGATACAAATTCAAATTCTTCTTCTTGGGGACCCGCGTTTAAAGTTATCACAGGCTCCAGATGGTATTTGTCCCCTAGAAATTAGAGCCTATGACTCCCTATTCCTCCTCTGTGCCCATCTCTTTAAAGATTTTCACATCTTTGGCCTGCTAATGCCCTTTGCTCCCACAGTAAAAACAGACATTTCTGGAATGCTCCTGAGACTTGGTTTGTATTTGGGTTCTATTATTTTCCTTTCCCCTGTCTCTACCACCTTCATATTTAGGAGTAGTGTCTGTTTTTGATTTTTCTGGAAATTGTTTTCTCGCATGGTGGCTACCATAAGTTTTGCTTTCAGTTTAGCCTTTTCTTCATCTCTCTGGACATAAACTTTCTGAGCTTCCTTTAATAAATCATCTAATGATCTATTATGCCAATTCTCAATTTTTTTCCAATTTTCTCTTAATATCTGGCCAAGCATTAGTAACAAAGTGAATCCTTAACAAAGCTTTTCCCATGTCAGTTTCAGAGTCTATCCCAGAATACTGTTATATATTTCTCCTAAGTCTGTCTCACCATTCTGTTGGAGTCTCTTCTTTCCCCTGGGGATGCAAGCATCATAACATCACCCTAGGACATTCCACCCCTTATCCTGTTTTGTGGAGATATAGCCAAAAACTCCACAACTTTTGTGAAAGTTGTAAAGCCGGTATGTTTATTACAGCGCCGGACGCACGTGGGAATTTTTCCCCTAAAATGACATGCGTACTTCTGGGAACTTCATGTCCCTTTTTATCTCCCTCTCAAATACATATGCATATAATTTCACAATAGGTTCATACATATTCATTTTTACGAATTTCACGTGACATTTGCCACTAGTTCTTCTTTATCAGAAAGAATTCCTAGGTCAGGTTGACCTGCTCTCACAGCAGTCTCTCTGTCTCTCTTCATCACCCTCTGTCACCCACTCCTTATCTCTGTTCTTCACTGAAGCAGTTTCTCTGAGCCTAGGCTTTTGCAGTCAGGCTAAATAGTTATGTTTTCCAACCACAGACTCAAAGATGTACATTTCACCTAAATCAAAATGGATTTCTACTCTGGAGAATTTCTACTCTGTCTCAGAAAGACATTGAGGTGCCAGAGCATGTCCAGAGAAGAGAACGGAGGTGAGGAAGGCTCTAGAGGGTAACTCCAATGAGGAGTGGCTGAGGGATCTGGGAGCATTTAGCCTTGAGCAAAGGAGTCTCAGGGAAAACCTTCTCACTCTTTACAATTCCCTGAGAGTGTATCCAGATGGGGCTGGGCAGCTAGTGATAGGATTAAAGGATGCAGCTGTGCCAGGGGAGGTACAGGTTAGACATCAGGAAGAATTTTTTGGCAGAAAGAGTTGTTAAACCTTCGAATGGATTTAATCGTTGCCCAAGGTTGTGCCATGGTTGACAAGGTGATGATCAATCCAAAGTTGGACTTCATGATCTTGGAGGTCTTTTTCAGTCGAAATGATTTGGTATTATTCTATGTGATTCTGTGTTTTGGTGTCTATTTTTTCACCACCCACCCCCTCCCCCCCCCCCCCCCCACAGAGAAGAGGATGTCTTATGGTATAATTAGTGTTCTACATCTGTAATTCTTTTACCAATTTGCTGCATTTTTGCAACTCTGAAACTGTGTGTATCATGAGAGGAGGTATCTAGACAGGATTGCACAACTGATGCTTCTGGAAAGCCAGTTAGTATGATTTCTGGATTTGTACCCTATCTTATCAAGTGTAAATTCACAGTGTGGTGCATTCAATGAACTGTCCATTTTTAAACCTTATTAAAGAAATTTTAATCAGTGTACAGCAGTGAAAAATGTAGCAGAGGTCATATTATATCAGCAGTTGCCCAGAAGAAAAAACAGCCTGCTCTGCTAAAACCTGAAGTTCATCCAGAATGATGCTAAAATTGCACAACAGATATTTTTGCAAATATTGAAGCAGTTAAGGTGCTAACAATTCCTAGTATTTGCATTCCTTGGGAGAATATATAATGATTTCTGTATAATGGAAATTTATGATATTTAATGTTCTTAATTTGCATTTTTAGTAATATAATGGGATTTATAAAGACAGATGTCATTCATAATTTCATTTATGAGAACTAGTAATTTGGTTAAGCTTGTTGTATATTACCTGCTTAATGTGGAACTAGAATGGGCTGTTTTATGTACCATAGGCACAATAAAACAACCCATGAAAGAATAGTTGAAATGAGGATATAATGTGCCTCATGAAATAAAAGTGGTTTGTGCTGCTGTAACTTATATCTACTTTTCCAAATGCAGATGCAGAATTCAGGTATTTAAAAGGAGTTCTGCTCCTTTATTATAGCTCTCCCTGTGAATATATATGCAAAACATGCATGCTTTCAGGTAAATCCTATGTACATATATATATATATAGGAAAAATCTGTAAATCAAGTTTAGAACAAAGTTGTGGATCCTATCTTAGTCTGTTGACATACAAAGAAAATTTTTTAGCTGCCCACATAAAAAATATAAATGCAGTATTCACTGTTATAACTTCCCCCTGTGCGTTTCGTATTTTTGGGTTTAGATTGACCATGAATAATATCTGACTGAAAGGGAACTGAATATTTCCAGCAAAGGGAACAGTGAGTTCCAATTGAGAAAATGTTTTATTGAAGGAGCAGGTGTTTTAACAATGTGCATGTTGATTTTGCTGGTTTTGCTTGTGACAGAGTTAATTTTCTTCACAGTGACTGGTGTGGAGCTGTGTTTCGGGTTTGTGCTGAACACCAGGCTGATAATACAGAGATGTTTTTGTTATTGCTGAGCAGGGATTGTACAGATCCAACACCTTTACTGCTTTTTGTACTGCCACTCTGGTGAAGAGGTTGGGGATGCATGGGAGCTTGATTTTAGTGTATGTTCTAAAATAATATGGGAAAATCTTTATCAGAATTAGCCCCTGCAGCTTTTTAGTAGTTTTGTGGAACACAAAAATACTTTTGTTTCTATTGATAGTTAAAAGAAAGACAGAAATTTGGGTTTAGAAAACATATTTAGGAAAACTCTGAAACCTCATTTGTAGCTTGACCAAGGTTGTCTGCTTTACAACAGGAATTTATATATTTTTGCTAGAAATTTTGATTCTGTAGTACACCATGCACAAGTAGTTTATATGTTTTCTGTCTATCAAACTAGTGACAAAGACTTTTTTGTACTATTTAAAATGTATGTGGGAAAAGAACAGTAGGTTTTGGTCACCAAGATATGTAAGAAGGGGAAGGAATTACTTTGGTTTATTTTGTTATGCTTACTATTTTTTTTCAGAAAAAAGTAATGGAGATTTAAAGAAGCATTTAGAATTCCTTGGGAACACAAGTGGGAAATTTATCTTTCACCTCATCTCAGATGAGTGTTGTTATTGGGAGTTAAAGAATTATTTAAAGGATCTATGCCGCTATACTTTCACCCCAAGCTGTCTCAATACTTAATTTTTTTAAGGAGAAATTGTAAAGTTGGAGAGAACACATGGAAACCCATTCTCTGTAGGTACATAGAGAAATAACTTTTTGGGAAGAGCAGAATTTTGGGGTCAAAATAAACTGTATTATACTCCCAAAACAAAATTTCTTAGAACAGCAAAGCTAGACATTGTCAAACAGGTTGTAAGGATTTTCTTGGCTCACACCATTCTGTCTTTTCCTTCCAGAGGCATCATAGGCATTAAATCCACTAAGTTTTGCTGAAAAGAGAGTAATGTTTTTGCCTTTTGGAAGGTTTCACATATTTTAAGTAATCTTATAAGATTAAAGTGATTGTTTTCCTCCTGAACTTCTGAGGTTTAAAGTACTTGCTTTCAGTGTCCAGACATTTTGGTTGGGATTTGTGTTTTCCTCCCATGTACATTTATGGAGAATTCTCTCTCTTGTCAGACTACACATTATTAGATAGGAGGAGAGAAGTTCTTTTGGTCTCCTCTTGGAACAAACCACGGCAGCACTTCAATATTCATGAGATTATTTTTCCGCTTAAACCTCACAGAATACAGTTTTAAAACTGCTTCTTCAGCAAATAATACGTAACTATAAAAGAATTGCCCCTTCCATGACCAGACTTATTTACTTGTAAATGCCCAGAAAAAGATGTGTTTCAGAGGGAAAAGGCAGTGTGGTACAATGCATTCTTGCTAAATTACTTTCTCTAAAGGACTGTTATTTTCAAAACTTTTTTGCAGTGTTTGGCAACAAAGAATCAATGCTGAAAAGGGGGTATATGTCATTCTGTTTCCCAAGACCCTAAGTTTGATTTTTCTTGCTCTTTTCACAATATATGTAAATACTGATGAATTATCATCTCTATTTAGCTGAATTATGTGATGAAGTTATTTCCTCTGCGAATAATTGCATTGGTGCATGTTTCTTACATAATAAGGTTTCTGCTTGTTTGTTTTTCCCCTTCATGAGTCTTATTGTCCCTTTTCTCATAGTGAGGAAGACTTTGAGAGAAATTAATGAACAGTTTCTGAACCCAGACCTGCTGCTTTTCTTCCTGTTTTGATGGTTTAATTTTCTGCTTGATAATACTGCTATTGTGCATAGTTTGCATTCATGTGGGAAGCTGATGGTTTTTTGACAGCCTTGAGAATCTTTGATCCTGTCACTTTTCAAATGTTTGACCGTCTATTTCAACTCTCCATGTAGCAGATCGGCAGTAAAGACAGGGTGGCATTTTGGAGTGAAAAGTCTAAAAGGATCAGCATTCAAAATCAAAGACCTATATCTTTTGAATGCTGAAGGATTAAGGTACAGCATCCCCCTTTATTCTGTTTGTTCTCACAGTAATTGGCCCTATTTCCAAGGCAGTTTCACTCTTCTGAAATACACTGTGAGAAGGAATGTAGATTAGGTCCAAATAAGTCCCAATAACACATTCTGAAGAAAGCAGCTCACTCAGAGGTGTAGCTGCACTCTGAAAAGGGTTCTGGCACTGCTAGAAATGCAAAGTGGTGCTTGTGTGTAAGACCTAGCCAGCTCTCTCTTTCTGACTTCCAAGTCAAATGTTAGATGAGTAGAAAAACAAGACTGGATTGACTGGGAGTTCTGCTTATGTATTTATCTTTTCTTAGGTTTCCACTGTAAGTAGTGTGAAGTACAGTAAAATCCTTTATTCTGTTTATAAAAGCAGAGCAATCTTAAAGTTACAGAGGATCACTGAGTTTTAGATCATGATGTCCTAGACCTCATGCCACAGTATTACTCAAACTAACACATAGTGAGAAAATGAAACAGCAAAGCAAAAAACTACCCCAAACCAAAACACATACTCTGCTTTCTTTTCTTAAAGCCTTGTTGGTGACCCTAATTTTCACCTCTGTTGAGTTTGTGAGGGTCCCCAGGATGAGGTGAGAGATGAGAATCTGACTCCATGTTCTCAGAAGGCTGATTTATTATTTTATGGTGTTATATTATATTAAAGAAATGCTAACTAAAAATATACTAAAGAAAGAGAAGGATACAGACAGAAGGCTTAACAAGAATGATTATAAAAAACTTGTGACTGACTCCTCAGAGTCCAACACAGCTGGTGATTGATTATTAAGTAAAAACAATTCACACGAAACCAATCAAACATGGACCTGTTGGTAAACAATGTCCAGACCACATTCCAAAGCAGCAAACACAGGAGAAGTGAATCAGATAATTATTATTTACATTTTTCTCTGAGACTTCTCAACTTCCCAGGAGAAGAAATCCTGGTGAAGGGATTTTTCAGAAAATATGACAGTGACACACCTCTTCTGCCCTGTCTGACTTAAGGGCAAAAATTAGAGAATGCTTTATCTCTTACTCCATCTTTTCGTTGGTCTGTTTTTAGGCACACTGGTTCAAAAATAATTTTAAGAAAAACATGTAGAAATGGACCTCACCATCTCCTGTAATACTGTTTAGTTTTCTCCTCACTCCTGTTTCCTCTGACTCTGAAGTTTTTTTTCTCTTCTGGAGAGAGTGAGCACAATGCCAATGAGCTGACTAGAGCTCGCATTTAGAGAGCTGATCTATAAGTAAAACACTGTGAACACTCAGTGTTGATAATCTCAGTATCTCAAAGCAAAAAGTGCATAACAAGGAATGAAAATGTATCAAATTCATGCATAAGAAAAAAAATTATTTGGCTTTGTCTCCACTTATAGGTGTACTGCCTCCTGAAGCCTCCTGTCATGCAAGTGCAGTGTTATCAATACATTCTTTTCTCATAATAGACTTTTTCATCTGTTCACTTGCAGAACACTCAGTTTTCTTGTCTGAAACTGAAGCTTCCGATTATTCTAATCCTTGAAAAATGAATGCATTAATTGTCCTCGTCATTTACAACATTTTCTTGTCTTTGACTCCAACAATTGATGGTTTTCTCATTTCTCATACTGGTTTTGACATTTCAGCTTTTGAGGACCCTTAATTAATTTGCCTGTTCTCCAGTTCCCTGAGTGACATGAACTCTCAGAGGTGAACACACACTCATATTTGCTGCTTCTGGCATATAAGGAAAGTAGCAAACAGAAGATCTTGTATTTTTCACAAGCAGAAAAGAGAATCAGAGCTCAAAAGTCACTTTGCATGTGGAATATCTTCTTAAATAGTGATAGATTGTAAATAGCCTGGAGATTTTTTCCTGAATAATCACTTTGCTAACTCAGCTATTTCCATCAGTGTCAAGAGACTCCAAAATATGTGACCTTGCAAAAGCATTCGCCACCTCTTCTGCTCTGTTTGTGATCTTGGTTGATTCCAAGTTCAGGGTAGACCACAAGATTGTCATATGAGTGAATAAGAACAATATATTTTCTGCAAAGAAAGGTGAGTTAAAGCTTTGAGGGAAAACCAGAATACTCTGTAGAATATCCATGGGTATGAAAATGAACCAGGAAATCAGTTTTCCAAGATTTTTTTTTTCTGTGTCAAAACATAGATGCTTTCTTATAGACAAGTTTATTTGTTAGGGTTTTGTGTAGATGTGATTTTGAGACTTGACATTTTCAGCACAATAATAGGCTTTTTTAGACAAGGTGACAGAGTTTAATTCAAAATATGTGTTAAGTAGTTAACAACAAAGTCAAATTTTGGTTTCCAGTCTTTGTATAATATTTGGGATTAGCTCAATATACTTCACTCATGAATTTCTGAATAGCTCAGAGGCCAATTATCAATCTTAACTAAGCAGAACAACTGCTTTCCACGTGGCAATTTATGTTAATTTATAGAAACACATGCCGTAAGGCTAAACCTTTACACAGGAGGCATTGAAGCTCATAATGATGCATGCAATCCAGGCTGGGAGCTTTTCAATCTCAAGAAGAAAGTAAAACAGATTGATATTTTAGAACTGCGGGGGAATAGGCTCGTTTTTCCAAACAAATGAACTCATCCATGACCTTATGCCATTAAAATCTCCCATTTGGAATTACAGGTTATGCTTCCATCTCACTTAGAGAAGAGCAAAGCCTCACAGACTTTTCTGTTTGGCTACTACTGTGAGTAAACAGAAGGAATAAATGCACGGTGGAAGGAATTTCAGGGCCTCTTCTCCTCCTTAATTTCCTACCACTGGATTAGATTTACTTGTTGGGTGTAAATTTATGACACCTATATCAGCAAAGAAACTGCCTCCCTGAGTCAGTGGGCAAGGTTGGATGGTTGCTGGTGGTTAGATTGTTGGATGACAGGGAGGGATGGTGCTGGCTATCTAGGAATCTAGTTCTCCTTGGAAGCAAGCAAGCTGAGAAAAATACAACTACCATTATTTTACAAGTGTAGTACCTCAGGAAAGCAAGCTGTCTTTTATTGTTTGGGAGGACAATCAGATCAATCATCTTTTGTTTCACCTGTCAGTGCTAAAAAGGTGCTTCAGCACTGCACACTTTGAAATCTAAAAGCAGTAAAAATATGAACTAAGAATCAGAAATCTAGAGAAAAGAGATTTACAAAGGACATCTTTCTAGTAGCAGGGAGGTCGCTCTTTCTATCACTTTATCACTCAATAACAAAAAACCCTCTGAAAGGGATGTTTTATTTTTAATCCAGTGGTAGTGCATGAGTGCTAAAGAATATATGTAATTGGATATTTAGTATTTGTTTTACCCAAGGGTATGAGATATCTCCTTTTCTCATGTCATCTTCCCCTGCCACAAGTGTTGTGTCTCATGGACTCTTGGGAAGGGATGAGAGTTGAGATCTCTTTTTAGTGTAGGGAAAGGAGAGAGCAAGGTGGGACTTGATGGGAGAGAGATGTTCATTTGTGGGAGAAGCTGTGCTGGTTGTAATGGCTGCTGTTCTGGGATGGCCAAGCTCTGCATCCTCTGGCACTTTGGCAGCCTCTTGTCCTTGATGTTTGCCTCTTCCCCCTGATGTCACTGCCCTGCTCCCTGACGTCTGCCATAATTGCAGATTTGCTCCCTTCTTCCAGGGTGATAAAAAAGTAGATTTTCACAAGGCTAATTTCTTCAGAAAATCCTGACAAAAAGTAGTTGCTAATATTCTTTATTTAACTGATCCAAACCTCCATAATGACAACAATAGAGTTTGTCTTTGACCAAATAGAAAATCTGGCTTTGGCCGAAGGTTTTCTGTAAAAAAGCTAAACTTGAAGGAGATACTTGGATCCTCTTCCACAGGTTTTCTGGGTACCTCACCTTACACAATTATTTACACTTAAGTGCACAAATGTTTGTGAACATTTGTGTTCAAACTAATAAACATCTGTGTTGCTTTTGCACGACCTGGTTTTTGGAAGCAGGGCACAGAGGTGGCTTTTGTGATAAGCTGTTGGAAGCTTCCATCATGTCCAGCAGAGCCAATCCCTGATGGCTCTGAAGATGGACATGCCACTGGCCAAGCCTAGTCCAGCTAGAGAGGTTCATAACACCTCTGTGATAACATACCTAAGAAGAAAATTAAAACAAAGAGGCACACTGTTAATTCCAGCCTAGAGAGAGGAGGAGGAGGTGAGGACATGTGAGGGAAACAACGTAGAGACACCAAGGTCAATGGAGAAGGAGGGAGAAGAGATGCTCCAGGCACCGGAGCTGAGATTCCTCCCCAATGGTGATGTCCATGGTGAAGCAGCTGTGTCCCTGCAGGCCATGGGGATCCACGGGGGATGCAGAGATCCACCCACAGCCCATGGGGGAGATGCCCGTGCTGGAGCAGGTGGATGCCTGGAGGAGGCTGT
>JAWWEY010000001.1:13998682-14028117 GCA_035582745.1 Loriotus luctuosus | reverse complement strand
CAGGTGCATCTTGGCACTCAGCCTTAAATACCTTTCCCCTTACATCAATCTTTTGCATATTCATAGACCCTTATGCACAGTAAACTTTTCCCCAAACTAGTTTACATGTTCCAAGAACTGTTTAGCATATTTCCTCCTTGGATCTGCCTTTTTAGAGCATAAGTATTCCTGGCTTGTGGTTTTAGTCCTTTTTTATCATCATGTTCAGTTTTGGGTCCAGTCCACTCTGCCTTCACACAGTGGTTGCTGATAGTTGGCAGATCTGTACAGGTGTCCTCATCCTGTGTTCATTGTGTTAGGAAAATGAATCCACAAATATCAGAGTAATATGTCCAGAAAGGAGACAGAGGAGCCCTTTTACTTTATTCCAATAAAGGGAGAGGCCATGGGGCATTCCCCTGGGGTGTCTCCAATTTTTGGAGGATGCAGCCTCCTTTTTATCCCAGTTTCCAGCCACATTTCCCTTCTCTCTTTCCCTGTTGACTGAGGTACTTGAGAGGTAAAGACTTCCTGATACCAAAGATTTCCCTTTAATGTATTACCCTCCCTTTTAATTTTTAATTCTTATGGAATTTAGGGGTTTCCCCCATTGTTTCTTTCATCTTTCAATGTCCAATTTCATTTATCAGCAAACCTAAAGTTTATTTCTAAAGGCAAATATCTTTTTCCATTAATCAGTGGAATCTTGCCCATTGTTTCTTTTATCTCCCAGTGCTGGTTTTATCTACCAACAGACTGTGTCTATACAGGGGGGCAGTGAGATCACATTTGCAGTGACTGGGACTATCCTAGGAGCAACTGGGTGCAACTGGGATCACACTGGGAGCAATTGGGAGCAACTGGAACCATGCTGGAGGCAACTGGGATAATACAGACAGGGACTGGGATCCCACTGGGAGTGATTAGGAGCATGCTGAGGGTGGTTAGGACCATTTTGGGGACTCCTGGGATTCACTGGGAGTAACTGGAACCGCGCTGAGGCTGACTGGGAATCATGGTGGAAGCAACTGGGAGGAAGTAGGAGTGACTGGGAGCATGCTGAGGACAACTGGGATCATACTGGGAGAGACTGGGGGTCACTGGGATCATACTGGGAGGGACTGGAACCAGGGCCATGGCCTGCGCTGGGTGATGTGGGGCCTCAGGGAGCGCAGGGAGCACTGTGACACTGCAGGGCCTGATGGAGCCAAGGGGACATGGTGACACTCTGGGCCCGCCCTGGCCGTGGGGTGTTTCAGGAGCCCCAGGGTGCCCAGGGCAGCAGAGCAGAGACCCTGGCTCAGGGGCAGCAGCTCCCCGGGACACCCTGGGCGGGCGGGCGGCAGGGGATGCCCAGGGAGAAGAGGAAGCCAAGGCCCAGCACCCCAAGGGCGGCACCGGGACGGGGCAGGAGGGAGAGGCCAATGCTGGGACGGGGCTGGGGCTGCCCAGCACTGAGCCAGGGCGGCGCCTCCATCCCACAGGACTTGCTGCTCCTCCTGCTCCTTCTCCATTCTCCTGCTCCTCCTGCTCCTGCTGCTCCTTCTCCTCCATTTTCCTCCTCCTCCTCCTCCTGCTGTGCTCTCAGCCGCAGCAGCAGCAGCAGCACCCTCAGGGCAGCCCAGGCCAGGCCTGGTCCCTCCATGGGGACAGGGCCAGGCCGCCCTGGCCCCGCAGCCCCTGAGCTCCAGCAGCAGCAGCAGCAGCAGCGGAGCCATCGCAGCCTGGCCATGGGGCCCTGGCAGGGACAAGGGCCGCAGTGGGGCAGCCGCTGTCCTGGCTGGGCCTTGCAGCCTCAGGGCAGCCCAGACAGTGCCACAGCCCGGCCAGAGCCTCAGCCCAGACAGAGCCTCAGCCCCTGACAGGGCCACAGCCCCAGACAGTGTCACAGCCCCAGACAGTGTCACAGCCCCGGCCATTGCCACGGCCCCGGACTGTGCCACAGCCCTACACAGCCCTGCCTGGACAGTGCCACAGCCTGGCCAGCACCTCAGCCCGGACAGCGCCACAGTTCAGCTATTGCCACAGCCCTGGACAGTGCCACAGCCCTGGACAGTGTCACAGCCTGGCCATCACCACAGCCCGGCCATGGCCACGGCCCAGCCAGCCCTGCCCGGCGCTCACCACCAAAGGGCCCAGCCCGGCCCTTCGCCCGCCCCACACCAGCAGGCCGAGGCAGCCCAGGCGGCCAGCAGCAGCCCAGAGCCAGAGCCTGCAGCCACGGGCACGTCCAGCTGCTCCTCACGGTGCCCAGCGGGGCACACGGACATGTGTCCCCACCCTGGGCTGCTCCTGAGCCAGCACAGCACGGCTGCCCCTGTGCTCCTGCAGCCCTGCTCAGCTCCTGGTGGGGAAGATGAAACAGGAAAGCCTCACAAATATGATTGCCTGGCAAAAGATTTTGAGAATATTGAAACTATAAGCGAGGTTGAAATGAAAGCAAGCTTTGAGATACCTCAGTTACTGAACAACTGGAAAACAATGGTGTGGCTGACTGAAGGTAATCCCCTTTTGATGAAACAATTCCCTCTGCTTGCAGACAGGTCCAAGGGTCAAAGCAGACCCTACTGGCTCAGCAGAAGGGGTCCAAAGAGGAGTTTTTAGGGTTTAAATGTAACACAGTATGGTAATGTAATGATTCTTACAGGCTGTATGTAAATACTATAGGATTTGTATATTGTACTAGATTGGTTAGTGAGAATTAGAAGGATTTATTGTATTTTAATGGGAACTTCACTCTCTTGCCCTTTTGCTCTCTTACCTTTTTTACTCCCTTGCTCCCTTACTCTCTTACCCTCTCATCCTCTCCACCCCTCTCTTCTCTCGGGCCTGCTCCGAGCTGTGGCTGGCAGCTCCAAGCAGGGCCCTGCACCCAGGCCCTTTGCAATAAACCCCAAGTTCCACGACCTGGCTTCAGAGATCTCTTGTCTCCGTCCGCCCCGACTGTCCTACCCCCTCTGCTCCTACGCAAACCTAGGTTTTTTTTATGTCAACATCGTCTTTCTTTAATAATTTTTACTAAACATAGCTTTAAAATAAACAATGGTTGTCCATAAGATTTTGATTTACATGTTGATTTTCAGCTGAAATTTTTCTTCCAATAAATCCTAACTCAGTGAAATAAAACATCTCTCATAATTGTCTATAAAAATGTGCATTTTAATAACATCCTTTTTTGAAGAGAAATTGTTTGACCGAAAAATTCCTGGCCAACTCAGGTAAAGCTCCTTGATTCAGTGGTACTGAACACAGTTTTAGCCAGAGTCAAGTTCAAATTAAGTTTCTTAACAGGAGGATTGATCAGAACACCACAGCTTTTTAGCGTTGGCTAGACATAAAATTTTAAAAGGTCACGCTTTTCCCAAATCTAAATGATATCTGCTTTTAATCTTGGTCAGTCTCAGAGGTAACCTACTGCAATCTCGTAAACGTTTCGAAATTTGTAAGGATTCATTCCTGGTTTTTTTGTTACTCAAAACTATAGTAGAAGAAGAGCTGAGATTTTAGGTCATTGAAATGAAACAGACCTAGCCAGATTGTTTCTTTGCATTGAGCTCTTGACAGAACCAAATTGACTTTGAACATAAGTTTATATTTTCCACTCTATTTTAAATCCAACACTATGGCCCTTATGCAAGAATCTTGCTTGTATCCTCTCTTGTTTTGGCAACAGAAAACATACAAGCAAAAGGAGCACATTCAGCTGAAACTGTTTGCTAGTGCACCTATGGCCAGATGGCTCATCACAAGACCTTTAAAATTCAAGTAGTCATATTTATATGTACTTATATTTATACAAGTAATCCTGTTTTGTGCAACTTTTATATGCTACATATTTGAAATTTACAGTAGCTTGAACTCAGCACTCTGCTTCTAGTTTTGTTACGAAATTTGATGAAGAATTGTGCATATAACTGTTTAGAACTATTTTAGAATTTGATATTTGAGATGGATTCAGTCTTTACATATAAAATACCTCCGGGAAATTAGAATGAAACTCTGCACATTTATGCATATCCATTTACTTGGAGTAAGCAGCACATTCTTGTGTCTTAAAACCCTTTGATAAACTTTTTTATTGCTCTGCTAGGTCATTTGATGAAAATAAACACTCCTGCAATTGCTTCTTGCTGAGATAGCTAGTAGCTGTTGTATTTGAAGCTGTGGGCAGGAAGAATGGATGAAGCATTTGGTCCCTTATCTCTCATAAGAGTCTGAAAATCAAAGATTCTTACTGCATTTAAAGAGCTTCATGGATTATCCTTGGGCATTTGGATCAAAATAAACAAAAGCATGTGTTCATGTATTCAATGAGGATTTTTTTCTATTAAATGTTAGATCTCCATGTTAGAAAACTTGTAACTGGGGGATGTTGATATAATCTCAAGTTTACACGTTTTTCTCTACTCTCAGTCTGTCTGTGAAATATTTACACTGCAGATATAGATCTTCTGGATACATTGTGCTATATTTACACTGCTTCTTCACTGAGGACTTTCAAAAGTGTCTCTGTGCAATTTTGGAACTTACTAAACAGCAAGCAATGATGGAGAGTAAAGCAACATCTACACTTATGACCTGTTCTCTATATTTCCTACATGGTAGTCTCAGGGAAATATAATAATTAAGGTCTGCTTTTAGTCCAGAAATGAGGGAAACTTTTCTGGCTTTTCTGGAAAGGGTATTGCAAGCAGGTCAAGGGAGATAACCTGCCCCTCTGCTCAGCCCTGGTGAGGCACATCTGTGGTGCTGTGTCCAGTTTTGGGCTCCTCTGAACAAGAGAGACAGGGAGCTCCTGGAGCAGCTCCAGTGGAGGTTACAGACATGATAAAGGGTCTGGAGCATCTCTCATATGAGTAAAGGCTGAGGGAGCTGGGATTGTTCAGGCTTGAGGGGAGAACACTGAGAGGAGACTTCGTCAAGAAGAAAAAGGAAACAACCAGCCAACCAAATAAGTATCAGCAAGTAATGTGCTAAAACAGACGTACTCTCCTACTGAATCTGGCTGGAAAAAGCAATGTGCTTCCAATAACAGGAAAGATTAAAAGTCCCTTTCTTTTGTAGCTTTCTCTTTTTCCCACTGAACTTGGCTGGAAAAAGTGATGTGCTTACAATAATGAAAAATATTGAAATATTAATATTCCTCTCTTTTGCTTTTTCTTGTTTTGCTTTGCTTCCTGGCTAGGGTCTACTTGGACTGCCACAAAGCTGACACAAAGAATGAACTTTATTTCAAATGTGTTTTCACAAGCTATGAAATAGTGTATCTCCAATAATTATTTTTACAAACTATGTAAAACAAGGCAAGATTATTTAGAATTACTCACAATCATTATAATATGCCATTTCATTTTCTACAATGTAAAACACAGGTTATTTGCATTTCATCAAGCATGATTTTAGAAAGAATCTGGGGTAATATTTCTTGACCCTTGTCCAGTCTCAGGCACACATCAGCATTTTAGTAAAGAAATCCAAGGGCCAGGTTCATTGCTTTGCCATATAGGATGGGTTTTCTTGCACCTCCAATAAAATTTGTATATTTTTGGGGGTTGTAGTGCAACAAAATAATGGTAGTAAAAAGGATGTGTTAGGAGAAATGAGGAGGGCTCACTTTTTTTTTTTTTCTTTTTAATTGTCTTGGCATGCTGCAAAACTTTTTAGGAGGAGTAGGAGACTACCCGACCCCTGGAAAGAGATGTGTCTCATCAAAGACAAAATTAAGCTAAAATTTGATTGCTCCTTTTTTTAAAGCTCTATTTTGTCCTTGATATTCTAATTAGGAATGCATAAGCAATCACACTAGTACTCTTTTTTGCTTGATTTTGTAGATTTCCTACCAATGTCTTGTAGGTTAAAAGCAGTTCACGAAGCAGTGAATGAGAAATACAGGTCTAGTAGCAAACAGAATGCAAATAAGATTGATTTACAGCTTTTTCAATGCTGTTTAGGTACTTTATGGCCATGGTTCAAGTCTCTCCATCTTCCTGTACACCTATTTCCTAGTAAATAGACCCTAATTTTGTCCTCTTTCCTTCTTGTTTATACAGTTAGTAAGCTGCTTATGGCTTTTCACAGAGTCACTGTGACTCTATGATGCTGAACAGAATTCACATCTGATCCCATTAGGACACCTGGGCACCTCTCTAGCACACACAGTAGTGTGTGTCACTTGCAAGATGAAGTGTGTCATTTTGCAGTCTAGCCTGGTAGTGGCTGGCATAACAAAGAAAAATGGCCATACTCTCTCCAGGAAATGGTTTCTAGCACTAGCACAGAGGATGACAAGTAATCCAGGCAGACATTAGTGTGGGCAGTCTGTAAGTGATGAACAGGAGTGAAGTTTCAGTAGTGCTGTAACAATTTATGTAAAGCCATTATGATGCATTATGGTATTGATCTGCATTGAAAAACTCAGCAAAATTCTTGAAAAGAATGGTGCTGCTAAATTTTTATTCACATTGCTAACAAATTGTTCTACAATACTTCCTGAATTTATCCTTTGACTTTTTACTAGTGGTTATGGAGCGAGACTGATGGTTTTTGTGCGTCTTCAACAATGATTTTGCTGTGGGCATAGTGCCAATAGATATTGTGAAATGAAATCACAGTCCTTTGAAACTGCCCCTGTTCTCTTCAATGTGATAAGGATTTTGTCTTCTGCTAGGAATACAAGTAGGAAATCTCTTGGTAATTCAGGCTGGTTAGTCATTCAGGGGTAGGTCCACATAAAACATAAAGTAGAATGAATTGGATTTGATTACATCTGGTAAGTAGAAACTCAAAGGCTCTCTTTAACTGTTGACTCCCATTCAAGCATTTTGAAAAATTACAGTTCACTTCATGTCCAATATATTTTTTGGTCATTATGTTTCTTGAGGGAGGACAGGAAGGAAATTAATGGCTTCAGGCCAAATCCATGCAGCTGAAAACAGTACTCTCACAGGTATTCACACTTTGCCTGAACTGCTTAGATGGGAGCATAGTGAAGTTCAACAATGTCCAACAAAACCTCAAAGTTGAAGAAAAATCAGTATAACAGATCAAACCTCTGCTATTTGCAGTGGTACTTGAGAGAGAAATATATGTTCAGGGTGGTTAAATCTACCTTTCAAATGAATAGGTATTTAACACAAAATTCATTGCAGCATCTTGAACCTAGTATTAAGAGAAAAAAAACTATTTGGAGCTACTTAAAATTAAAATAGTATACCATCATATTAGTTCCTAATTTAAGGGAAAAGAAGTGAGAATTTGCTCATGCACAGATGAGGACTCCATTTGGTAAGGCTTATACCATGGTTGTGGTATTCAAGACAATAAAAACACAGTAAATAAATTTGTTTTTTGCTATAGGGTCTGTCTTCTTCGATAGAGTTTAGGTGAGTTGAGTGAAAATTCTACCTTCTAATGTTTATAACAACATTTATGTACTTGTTTGGTTGTTTTCCTCCCTTCAGGTTACCCCACCCAAACTCAAGAAATTTCCTTTGGTTGTTGAGACACGCACATTTAGACATAGTGAGAGAGACATTTCAGAATACCTCATTAGCCAGGGGTAGCATATTGCTGTGCTGCCTTGGAAGAAAATCAGTGAAAAACAGCAATGGAAGTCACAGTACATTTACTTAGTGTCTATTTATTCCATTGAGAGCATTACTTCTAGTAGCAAATGATTTGTCCCTGCATGTTTACTCATTTTTGGTATCTGACACAGTACAAGGAAAGTAGTATTTTGCATACTTCTCAGTGTCATCTTTATTTCACCTCCAGAGCAAAGGGAAAAACAGAAGTAACTACAAAGAGATTTCTCTACATATTTTATGTCCTATATTATGCTTTACAGATAACCAAATCAGCAAGAAATTAAAAGAATTCTGTATTTCTTTACTCCCCAGTGTCCCTGGAAGACAAGAGACAGTATTGCCTTTAAACACTGTATGCATTTGAAGAGGATTCCAAAGCAGGCACGTACTGGAGATTAATGAAGAATTAAAAGCTCTAGAACGTGTCAAGTTCTTTACATTAAGAAGTCATAGTTTAAGTTAAGCCCTAAGGATCTTGCTCCTAGTCGTGGCTATAGAATTTTTAAAGGAAGAGTTATACTGAAAAGCCAGTAGACTGTTCCTCTTTCCTTTTAGTACTTAAAACTTGGTTTACAGCAGTTTTAATGCAGTAGCTGTAATGGATTTTCATTTTACAACACAAGAGCTGCAACATAACAGAATATCTGTATATCCCAGGGGTTTTATAGGCATGGATTATTTTTATATTATTGTTTTTAATGTATGATACTTTTTCTGTAATTCTTTTCTCACAGAGGACCATATACTGTTATTCATAATAAATACTTGTGCAGTGCTTAAAAATGAGAGAGTAGGCATTCAGCTAATCATTACCTCGTGAATACTTTAGAGTTCATTAGTTGTAAACAGTCCTGTGAAGCAAAGTTAAAAGAAATATTTTACTGGCTGATGACGAAGTGACAGCACTGGAAAATTATTTCTACATATAAAGACAATATAAGATGATATCTCAGTTTGAGAGTAATACATTATTCTTTCTATCGTCATAGGAAAAACCGTTCTTCCCTCCTTACCCATTGCATCAAAGTTTTTTTATGCATTCAAATGATTTTGGAAGTCTTGAGCTAGCTTTTCTTCCTGCTAATATTATACAAGTAACTGGCTCTAGCTAAAACTTTCTTTCTTTATTGGTAAACCATGAAAAAGAATCATAAAGTGTAACAGGAGTATGGCACCATGTGATCTCCTTGCTGAGTTTAAGCACTTTGCAATGAGGCTGTATAAAAATTTCTTTAAGTGGGAGCACAATATGTTTGTTGCACCAAATAATGATCTGGGCTGAAACAGACCATGAACAGACTGGTTTGCTGCCTTTCCATAAATTTGGTGGATTCTTTCTAGGGGATTAGCTGGAAGTAAGAAACACTTTAACATTATTTTGCAGAAACAAGCACTACAACTCCCTGACACAAATAACGAATAAAATGTTTATTTTCAAGAATGCTCCCTTGTTCTAACACTCTCTCCAAAGGAGTAATCTTTGGCTTAAATAATGATTCATATATATAAGGCTCTTTCCTTAGGACAGTTGGAACAATTACATGCACAATGATCTTGATGGCATCTATTTTCTTTTATAAAGTCATTAGAATATTTTAGGTTAACTTCAAATAACACAATCAAACAAAGATATCTTTAACTGGAACATCAGATAAAAACTTGAAGTAATAATTGTGTCATCAGGTCAAATGTTGTGGTGCTGACACCTGGAGTAGATGATGGATGTATTTGCTTGTATGTGCTATCCAGACTGACCTGTACTAAATTTGTTTCTGTTCTGATTTAGGAGATTAATTTCCCTTTTTATAGGATGAGTGCTAATAATCTGTTTAGCTCTTTAGTCTGATACTGGCTGCAGAGTAAATAGGGAAATAGATACATACCTTTCTGAGAAAAAAGAGAAGAACACATGTAGACCACTATTTCAGCATTCTGCTACAGTATGGGAGAAACAGCTCAAACTACTGCATGTTTCTCACACTTTGTACCAGTGACTTGTAATTCAAAGAGAAGGTACACTGTATTTTTCTAGTGAGAGAAAATATTCGCCTAGTAAGGATATTCAGAATTAGCAATGCAAGAAAAAAAAAGACACCCAAACGAAGATTTTTGGAGGATCTGCAAGTGTTTCTCTCATTATGCCAACCTTGCTACTTGTCAAGGTTACAGCAATGCTTTTTAGTGAAGGTAGAAGATTTGTCTTTCTCTGGTTTCATTTTCTGGTGATTCCATTGAGTAATCTAGTAATCACAACACTTGAGGCAGGGAACTAGATCAGATGAACTACTGATGTGATCCAGTAGGGCATACATATCTGCACACTTCCTATGGATTTCTGCCTTTGAAGCAACAAATTTCCATCATTTTTATGGGCCTAGATATGCATACTTGAAGTTTGCATGATATAAATTCTTTGAAAATTTTAACTAGAGTATCTTATGGGGACAGTGTTTTGAGACATGTAAGTGCATTTTTTAAGTCCTCACAATCACAAGGTCAAATGAAAGGATTCCCTCATGTTTTTCTCCTTTCAAAACCATTTTTTTTGCTACATTTTATCAAGAACTTCTACCAGAATCTCTGAACCCATTTTTTGTTTCCTGCTGAGCCTTTATTTCTTGTTTGTATACTCTTTTTTCATATGATACTACCACACCTTCTTCAGTGGATATCCAGCCTCACTGCTTTTGAGGTGATTTTGTACTCTCCTAATTATGGTGCAACAACACTGCACTTCCTTTTCAAGTTCAGGTTGCTGTGATCCTTTTACAAGGACTCGTCTTTGGTACATTATGCTTGCGACTTAGAACTCTGTCCTCAAATCAACCTGAGAAGATGGGATACCAGACTGGGCTTCAGGTCTTCAGCCAGTACTTCTCTGTCTATCTGATACAAAAAAAATTGCATTTACACTGAAAGTATCTACATGGCAAAGAAATTGTCTTTGAAGTTAAAGTTGTGCTCCAAATTTTAGCAGGGCTTACAGCCATTGGAAAGAGCATTGTCTTTTGGTTGTGGGCTTTTTTTGGGGTTTATTGGGGAGAGGGGGTGGGGGTGTATTTTTTTTTCTGTTTGTTTGGTTTTGTGGGTTTTATTTTCTGTTGATGGGGATTGTTTGAGGCTTCTTTTGTTGTTTGGTTTTGAGTTTCTTTCTAATTTTTTAATTTAATTTTTTAATCACATTCTTAATATCTAAATCTCTGTATTGCACAAAACAATTTTTTGTTACCCCCTAACCTGTAGAAGAATTCATGGTCATCAAGACACTTACACAAGGGCTTTTTTCAATGACTTTGACTTCCTTTGAAATGCAGAATCCTTTCGGGCTCAGTAATCCATACACTCAATATTCAAGCTACTCTCTCATTTTTTCCCTACCCTTTTTCCCCCCTTGCTTCTCTCTTGAGTTAAACCTGTGAATGAAGGTCTCACAAATTTCTTTGTCACCTCCTGAGTCTCTCTCACTCCTTAGCAGAATGATTTTTTTTTTCATCTGCCAGTTTCAACAGCAGCTGTTTCCAAAATTTTTTTCAGAGGTTGATTATAATAATTTCCTTTATTGAATTGAAATATCAAAGAATGGTATGCAAATAGATCACCTGGTCTCTTATTATGTGACCTATCCATTATGTCAATACTTATCAATATTTATTACTAATTTTTCTATTGGACAATGCCATTATGTGATATTACAATGCAGAGAGACTAAACTTTTTGCCTAAAAGCCTCATAAAATGCTTACCCTGATGCCTTTGTGGGAAATGATAAATGTCATCAAACAAGATGATATAGAAAATAATACAACTTATTTTCTTTTAAAAACACATATCTGATTTCTCTTTTGTATATCTCTAAACCTTTATATGGTTTTATTTATGGCTGGTGATGCAGTATTCTGTAGACCACAGATGCTGTGACTTAAATTTCCATACTTATGCTGGTTGACTGAGGGAAAGTGACCCATTTAAGAAAGAGAAAACAAATGGGGGAAAAATGCTTTAAGAAAGCATTTCCATTGAAACATTTTGTAGCACTTTTACTTCATGATGAATGTCAATAATCAATGTCAATGTCATTGTTACTCATGTCAATGTAATTTCAGAAATGGTTATATTAACATACCCTAAAAGAAACTCATAAAATATGTCTACATTTTATGCATAAATGGCTTCTGGCACAGGTAAAGCAATTTAGATATCATTTAGTTCACCTATTCAAACTCAAGGGAGAATTTTAAAATATTTTCCTGAAGCTCTTTCTGTTTCTACACCAGTCTCTAGATTTGTCTCTACCTTTGGTGGCTTGCCAATTGAAAGTTAATTAATTTGGTGTAAACAAGATGAGGAAAAAGGTTTTTATTTTACATGTGTCCACTAGCTTGGATTTTAAGTCTCACAGAAAGACATTTATGCTGCTGAATGACCCCATGAGGGCAAAACCGCTTATAGAAGCTCTGATTCCAGCTTTAGGGACATTTAAACTAAAAACCTTACAAAGGTTTTTAGTTTAAATGTTTTAATCTATTCCATTATCAAATTAAGTTTTAATAAACAACATTTTCTGAGTTGCAATGTTTTCAGCTAATTATCTGAAAGGGCTTTACAATTTTAATTAGGCTCTCAGTTCTTGTGATCTCAAGAAACATTTGGTGGGTGTGACAATCTTCTGTTTATGTTGGACAAGATGATCTTAAGGGTCTTTTCCAACTTAAATGATTATAGAATTGAAATAAATATTTTCTCTTGTTGGAAAATGGTTTCCTATATTGACTGAAAAATAAAATTTTCCTACTTTTTAAGAAAAAAATATTTTAAACTGAAAAATGAAAATCTCCAAACATTTTTAAAGGTGATTATGAAACAAAAAAAACAATATAGAAAAAAGTACTGCTTTGAAGCTTTGAAATATAGATTGTGCAGATTTCCCTCTTCTGGAAGGATTGAGGGCTATTAGCAGTCTTCCCAAGTTTAATTTTGGAAGAGATTTCACAGCACTAAAATGCTTCTAAAAGAAATATACTATAGAGCATGAAAATCTCATGAGCAGCAGTAGCTGGGTTTCCTGAATAGGTGAATATTTTCCATGACATGACACCTCTTGCTGACCAAAGACTTGCAAAGAGATTCAGTGACTTATGAAGCTGAACACTGTTTGATCAGTTAACAGTGGTTAGCTTTTTCTGCTTCTGATTTTTTCAGGTGATCCATTACAATAAAAAAGTTGTCTGATGTATGTGAAGTTGAGTTCAATCACTGTGGTATTGCAATATCTGTGAATGGGTAATCTTTTCCACTTGCAGACCCACACAGCAAGTGCATGAAGTTAAGAGACCATCCTTTCTAAATACATGCTTCTATGAGGAAATAAAAGAAAACAGCATGATAGACAGGCCTAATCACTCAAAGCAAAAATCCTCTGTACTGTGATGAGTTGGGATTTCACAAGGCACCAGTGTCAGAGAATTTCCTGAAATAAACTGGGTGCCTAGTTACCATGTTGCAATCATATTTTCTTTCATGAAGCAAAGGAGCAACTCGCTGGAAGGCTGCACAGAAACAGACACGCTCCTAGGAGAACTTATGGGCTTCTCTATTTCTTGCCATGTACTGTTGAAATGTCTGAGTGTCACAAGGAGCGTTCTTGGTGCTGGAAGTAAGCAGCAGCTCAGGTCCTGAAGTACTTTAACCATGTTAACACAGTTCTGCAAAATGTGGGTTCAGTAGTGTTGGCCTGGTTCTTCACAGCCTTCACAGCCTCGTCTTCCAGAAATTCTCACACCAATCCAGCTCATTTTGCATTTCTACCAAAGCTGCTGCCATGCAGACTGCCTCAGGCAAAGCCCTGAACTGTCTTGGTGAGATTTTCAGAAGGGTCTTAACTTACTTCAATTCCCTGAGGAGGCACAAAGGAGAAACGTTCTCAGGAGGTCGAACAACAAACCTTTATTTGCAAATTTTAGAACGTTAAGGTATAAAAAGATACTTGACGGAATTTTAAAGCCACAATCAGTTAAAATAAGGCATTTCACAATGCATTGACCGAGGAAACTTTAAGTAATCCAATTTTAAGATACCCAGATTTCAAGAAGAAGAATTTAGGAGGAGAGAGAGGGGGAAAGAGAGAGAGAAATAAAAATACAGAGAAAGATTAATGTTCACCACTTGAATTTTAGTGCAATCCCAAATACTATGCAATCAAAAACATTGGGCTGTGACTCTGTGTGTGCTTGTGTGATTGTTTTTATCTGTCCTGGTCTCCTGGGACTCTTCCACTCAGGTGGGGCTGTGGGTGTGACGGCGGCTTGACCCATTCTGGCCTGGACTAGAGACTTCAAGGGTTGGAGGGTAGAGCAGTAACCATCCCACCTTCTCAGAAGTTACCTCCCTTCCTGCCCCCTGCTTTAGTTGTTTTGAGCCACCAAATATTTTCTCCAGTCTCTCACACCTTGCATATTTGTGCCACCCTTCTAAGCCTTTCTGGCTTCATTTGTAGAGAGATGGTGGTAACACAGCTGTGTGTAAGAAATGAAATTGTTATTCCCACATTGAAAACATTTTACTTAAGCTTAAAATTATTTGTATCTATGGTGTTAATGAAAAATAATTAATATATAAGTTTGAAAAATAATTAATATGTATGTTTGGGGCAAGACTCTGATTGTAGTTTTGTTCAGAGAGACCAGCTAAGTATCTCTGCACATGAAGAGTCAGCACATCTTGGGGTACAGCATAACTATTTTCTTCTGCATTTTCTGCTCTTTTGTGGCTGAGGTGCAGATATTGCAGGAATCTGGATGAAAAAAAGTTGAACAAATTCTGCTGTGCCCAGTATGCCCTTTCATACTTTACAATTTTAGGAGGAAATCTGTACTCTCTCCAGACCCTTCCACACACAGAACAGCGAAGGATGACGACAAACTGGAGCTGTGCTTGAGAATGAAAGCACTATTCATGAGGCAGAAATAGCTTCACATAGGCAGAAAAATAGCAAGTCTCCAAACACTAAAGGATCATAAGTGACTTCTGTTGATCCCCTTCTGATGCCCAAAAGTTCACAAGTTCACAGAGCAGAAATAAATATGTACTTTACTGCAACTGATTCCTTCTTCATGTGGCTTAGATGGCAATTTGCATTCAGGCATGCTTTGAATAACTCTGCACAGTGCCTGGGCATTGCAGATGCCTCTGCCCTCTGCCTGGGCGATTTCAGCCTTTTCTTAGCTTCCTTGATATTTAGGATCTCAGCAGCACTGAACTGCAGAGGAAAGCAAGGAACAATCCAGTGAGTTAACAGATAAAATTAGCTTGAGTAATCACAATTCATTTATATGATATTTTACATTTTTCTGGGGTTTCAGCTCCTTGGACCTACTGAAAGGCAATGTAACTAGATATATACTGGAGAATCCCATAACACCAAGGGAGATAAATATGTCAGAACTCCTCAGTTTGATCTTTGAAAGAGAAGGACAGCTGATTCACAGTTTAGAGTTTGTGAAAGGGGAGGGATTAAAGATCTGGTTGAAAGAAAATGAATTTCTGTTTTTGGTGTGGAATTGGGCTCAGGTATTAGATCTACCTTTGCCTTGCAAGAAAGATATGAAGAAGAGATGAAGAGGGATATGAAGAAGAGATATGACTCTTCATCTACCTAACTGAGATTCCTTCCTGTACTTAATATCCAATCTGGGTAATTCTCTCAGCTGAGGTCACCGTGATAAAGATGTAAAGATGTGCAGAATAAGAAGAGGATTCCACTATGAATTAGAATCCAGTATGCAAAGAAAGATCTTGGTTTACCCTTCTTGGTATAACAGAGAAGGAGCAATGTGTCTGTGGCACTGATCTTCCCTCATGAGTTATTCCACTGGACACTAAAATGACAGAAAGGTGTTGTTTCAAAATAGAATCATGCTTATTTACCTGTGACTACCACAGTGACCTTGAGCAAGAACAAGCATTTCCATTACATGTTCAGCCCAAAAAAGATTTCCAGTATCGCTCAATTGTTAAAAATAAACCACACCTCTGCTGTGTCTGAAAAGATCTTCCTAGAAACAGGAAAGTGTGGTTGGCGTACAGAACCTTTGGTAAAGGAAAACTGAGGAGTGTCAGTGTGTGATGAAAAGTGTCTATCCAAAGAGCAGATCACCACACATAGATATGAACTAAAGCTAGATAGGCTTTCTTCCTTTTTTTGTAATGTGAAAATAAGCAATACTTTTAAAGACTGTAGAGTGAAATACAGCTTTACCCCTGCTGACAATGTGCCCTCATGTGAACAGACTCTATTTGGCACACCATGGGTGAGCGCAAATTGAAGAACCCAGGAACACTTTGCTGTTCTCAGAATGGATCTGCACACTTGCTGTTTCTGCCTTGCACCTCAGGATCAGATTTCATGTGTACGCAGATTCTTTTCTTCAGGACAATGGCAGGCAGGAGCATGGGCCAGGCTAAAAGATTTATTTCTTTCATATTTATAGGGGTGTCTCATCTAGATTAATGAGAGTCCAAGACATTACATAGCAGGAACACACCTTGCTATGACTGGAATGACCTCCACCTACACTTTTTTTTGACCTTAGAAGTTACTGAAAAATTATTTTTTGACAAATAAATCTACAATCTAAAAGATGAAGCACCCCTGGCACTACCCTGCCAAAGTTCCCCAATCCCAACTTTATTTTTTGGCCAAGATTTGTTGATTAAGGGAACATGAAATGTTCACCGGTTGAGGTCCCGAGACAGCTGTCATAATATGTATGTATCTTCAAGTTAAAACTCTGTATTCGTGATTAAAGATGTTCTAGCCAACATGTGGGTGAGTGGCTACTCATCATGATCATCTAGAATGAGAGTAAGGCATTTGTGCTTGAAGTGCTCTCACAGCAGGGGAAGCAGCATGAATACATTATTTTGGAACAACTGGCACAGGCATATCCTTCAGCAACAGAGAGAGCTAATACTTTCCTGCTCCAGGTCACTCCTCCCAAGGAGTCACAACAGATGTTTTGTTACCCATCAGCTTAATAGATCACAGAGAGGACAATTGTTCTTTGCAATTCTAGCTTTGAAAGTAAACCAGTTTTAGAAAAGGGAGCTGAAATTTTGCAACAAGGCAAAACGGCTGCCACGTTGATGAACAAACAACAAATCAAGTCAAATGTGTTCTATTTTCTTACTGATATCAATATGAATGCTGGGGAAGCACATGTATGACAGCCATGGAACTAAATTCTGCTAATTCATTCAGCAGACATGCTTTATTCTTTGTTCTGGGGGGGGAATCTGGGCTTTGTGGCAAGACAAAAAAGCTGATGGAAGACAGGTGTATTGACAGAAAGACTGTATTCAGCCATTTAAAATGTTCTTTTTACATTTTGGAGGACAGAATCATTGAACAGCTTCAGTGTTTATGGATAATTTACAGAGAAGTGAAGCTTAGATCGTCAAACCAGTGAACAGAACTAATACTGTGAGTCTTCAAAGAAGTCATACAGTATAAGGAAAATGAAACCTTCAGATCCCTTCAAATTGAAGCAGGTGCTAATAGTCATATAAACCCACTTCTCAACTGGGTGCAAAAAATAGGTTTTCATATGAGTAAACATTCCACTAAGACATATGGGTTAATTAAAAATATCTATTAATAGCTAAAGAACAATAAGAAATACATCATAAAACCAATTATAAGTAATACAATGCAGTATTTGGGCCAAAAAATATTTTCTCATGATTTTTTACTTTTCTACTTATTCTAAATAATGCAGACATATGTCACTGCAATGAATACAGGAAATATTTGAACTTCTAATCAGTGCAATTAATGACAGATTTTGGTATGACTCTAGCTAGGAGAATTTTTTCAGAGAAAATTGCTTATGCAGTCGCAATATGTTCCAGTTAGTTTGTTCAAAAGCATTTCGGGGTCAATCAGAAACAGAAAGTTCTTTTCTGAAACTTAATAAGCTTCTACCATAACAGTGAATTAACTGGATTTTCTTCTTGCTTGTGATCTTCACTGACAATGTTCAATACATTTTAGTTGCAAGTGGTCCAAGTAGTATCTCTACAAAGCTTTTCCTCTATACACGTGTTCAAAAGCAAATGTAATGATGGGCTGGTCAGCAGAAACAGTTGAAGCTGGTTTTATGGTACATGTTTTGCTGAAGCAGTGTGGAGGGGACTGAGTTCAGGAAACAATTGGAATGGCATAGCTCATACCTGGAATCCTCTTTAAAGTACAAAGAATTACTAGAGCGTCTAATCTGAACACCAGCATGGGAAAAGCTCTAGAATTTCATGGAGTTATTTATTAAGTCCAGAATTCATTAAGGGGAATAGGTTAGACCCTCATTAAAGGCTCATTCACATTAGTAGATATATGTACAATGAATCCATGTATTGAATCGGAGGAATTCACATATTTTGAGGAAGAAGTTTGGAAACTCTCTCTCCACCAACCTGCTGCACACCACTGAGAGGTGCTTTGCATTCAGGAGGAGCTGCTGTTGATGCACTCTGAAGATTTGGTAATTTTATTTTGGCATCTGAATCCCTGCAATCCACAAGGTGGTGTGGTTGCTGAAGATAGTATTTAGCTTTTACCAACATTATGGAAACTAATTTGCATCATTTTACTTCATTACTTACATGTAGATGGTGTACTTTCTACCTGACCAATGAAATTTTAAGAGTGGGAGTAAAATAATTAACCAACATTGGCTAACAAAATGAAAAAAGATAACTTTTGTAGATGTTTTTTAGATGGTTTCAATGCACCTTTTGATTTTCATCTTTGTTGCCTAGAAACCATAATGTCAAGTACATTATTACTGCCTATATAAATAAATCTGCTAGGACTAATTCTTGAACATACTCTTCTTGCTTGCCATTCTAGAAACATCTTGAAAATCATAAAATGTTTAATATAAAATGATATGACATCTACAGAACACAGGACAGCTGTAATGCCTGCTGTCTCACAGATTGCCCCGTGGTGGTTGCCCTGTGCTGGGCCTGACTGGGATGGAGTTAAATCTGCAGTAACTGTAAGGTATTTGGTACCATAAGACCTTGTGATTTACAATAAAAGCCATGGTAGAGAACAGAGGGTGTGGGAGGGTGGGGTTTGGAGGTGGTTGGCTGATCAAACACTGGCCAAGTAGAGATTGGCCTGTGGGGAGTGGTGAGCAATTTGATTTGCTCCACTTGTTTTTTGCCTTTTGCTGTTTGGTTTTGTTTTTTTATTCCACTCCTCTTCTTTTAACATATTAAACTGCCTTTGTCTTGACCCGTGAGTTTTCTTGAATTTACACTTCCTGTTTTCTCCACCCATCTTGCTGGGGATGGGAGTAGAAGGACAGCCGTGTGCACAGCTGGTGCCTGGGTTAAAACCACCACATATTTATAACATGAAGAAGATTGCTGGCAGGGGCTGTGTGCATGCAAGAGAAAGGAAGAAAATATGAAATCTTTCTGATGTAAAACAAGAAAGAAAGATTTCTAGTTCTGGAGGTAGTGAAATCTAAAAAATGTAGCAAAAAAGCACATTCTGTCTTTTTTTTCTGAAAGAGAAAAACGCATTCAGTGCACTAATGATCCCTTTGATCCCTAAGTCTCTTGAAAATCTCTTCTTTACTATAGATTTTTTTTCTAGTGCATTATTAGAATTTCCTTGAAATTTGGCAAGACTATGCAAGTGTATCCCCAAAATAGCCAAAATATTAATATGTTCACCTTATGGTATCTTTCTTTCTTCTACTTCACTCAAATTTGTATTATTAAAAGATGCTATGTTTTCTTTATCTTTTTTTTCTTTCCTTTTTTTTTCTTGACTGCTAATGGGATGCACAATCCCAAATACATTTTGATGAAACCGTATTATATAATCTTAATCTGAAATCTTTTGTATAAGTTATTACACAAAATGCTGTGCATTTGTGCACAGTAGTCACAATGTTTTCATTGTCAAAGACAAATAATTAACGGGACATTTAAAAGACCCAGAAGTAGCAGAGACCTAAATTCCTGGAAAACTGATGCTTATTCCATGCTTATCTCTCTTTAATTGTTTCCTAATTTAGGTGTTAAAATGCTGCTCAGTATGGCAAAAGTATTGGAGCATCTGAACATATCATTATGTTTTTGCAAAAATTTAATCATAACAATTGTTCTATTTCAAAATACAGGCAATTCTGAATATAATAATTTATTTTTTCTTTGATCTGGATTGGAATTATATTATGCCCTAAGCTACTATAAAATTGAAATATAGTTTCCCTCCTTTCTGTACTTCTCCCTAAATCCTCTTATTGTGCAGCTTGTTGAAGATAATCCAAACAAACAGCAAATCTCAGTTTTTCCTGGATCCTCCAAGGCAAATTCCTGTCTGTGGAGTCCTTGAGGAGGGTCAGTGTTTGCCAGTCCGTGGTGTTCCATGGTGTCCTGCTTTGGAGGAAGGAGCTGCTCACCCGAGGCTGGCAGGATCTCAGCAAGGGATGCAACCTGGTGCCAGGGCGATGTGGAGCCGGGCAGCTGCTCCTGCTGGGATCCTCCAAGCAGGGAGGAACAGGATCCCTTCTGCAAATGCAGAAAAGCTCTGACAGGCACAAGGGCAACAGACACTGGGAGGCCCCGCTTTTCCCAGCAGGAATATCAGTCTTGGCACAGCACATCTTTCCTATTAGCAGATGCAGAATTAGGCTTTTCATGTGCCTCTTTCCCAAATCTCTGGGATGCACTGTAGCTATTGTAGCTCCACATGTACTTTTCCTCATTCCCTCATCCCCCACACCTTTCACTGTGAAATGAATGAACAACATTTGAAAGACTAATAGCAAATTAATGAGTTGTAAATATTAGAGCTTGATTCCAAAAATCAATTCAATTCAATCATAATTTTCGGCTTAGTTATTAAATTGTCTTTCAGAAATATAGTTAAATTATTGTTATTACGTTTATATTTAGCTGGTTCTAGTTATCATATTTTATGGCACACACACACGCACAATATAGATTTGGCTACCATAAACATCAATAGGAAATGCTTTTATTTTAATCTTGTGTGCACCTACATATTTGTTTTCTGGGATACTTGATTATTAAATACCTCTGAACTGAAATTTGACTGAATATTGTGACGTTTTGTTTTCTGCAAGGTACAGTTTAAAGCTCTGTATTTATTGAAGTGTATTTTGAGAGCCACTCCAACTCACATAGACAGTGCTCTCCAGTAGTACTTCACAATACATCTCTTCTTTGAGCGTGGTTTGAAATCATTAGGGACAATTAAGTAACCTAACCACTCACAGCAATGTGATGCCAAATACATCCTTGACAATGGATGCAGTGATGCTCGATGCATCAGGGAGATGAGAGTAAAACATGACACCAATTTGCATAAATTAAAAAAAAAGTGTTATCCACTAAAATCACAATTTGTAACGCAAACATGCCTACCTCTAGTGAAAAACAATACCTTGCCCTAACCATTAGAACTTTACTGCTTTTTTCTTCCAAATTATTTGACTCAAAATTACTAGTCACAAAATTATATTATTTATAGTATGGACATGTGTATTACACCAATCCCAATGAGATATTCTCATGAGCATGATAAATCACACCACTGTACTTATTCATTACAATTCTTAATTAACCAGATTTTCATAATTTATCATTAATTAATTAAAATAAGCAGAGTAAAACATACTGAAGGATCTTAAGTTAGACATTAATTGGCAATTAAAAATTATATGTTATGATGGGCAAAATTCATAAAAAAAGAATATGAAACTGAAGTAGCAATAAATTAAACTGATAAATCAAATTAGTATTAACCCACAGTGAAACATTTTATTTATACTAAATTCTGCTCCTCTGGAAGGTGATTTTATTATTGACAGAGAACATTAATTCTTAATAAATATGTTATCAATAGGCTGATCACAGTTTATTTTTCAATTTCTTTCTCTTCCTTGGTTTCTCTTTTTGATTCTCATATTTACTGTCAAATAAAACCCACACTCTTGATTTTGGCACATGGTCTTGTCTGCACCCGTATTTGGGCAGAGGCATTGGGCAGAGGCATTTCTAATAACTTTAAAAACTGTACTGTAACAAGTATTTCAGCCAACAGAGCTAAAATGATTAATTTTCCATTAAAATATGTAAGTAGAAAATATAGATGCAACCAATGTCCTGAGCACTTTATAAGTGATTAAAATCAAATAAATTCTTAAAATATTGTCTCAAAATACTCTTCCAAGACAAAAAGAAATCTAAAATATACTACCAAGAAAGAATAAATATGAATTTTTGGTGCAAAAGGGGCCTTACTTAAATTGCAAATGTTGTATATTCTCTTCTGAGCAGAGACATTTATGGTAGGTTTATATACAACTGATCATAATGGATCTTGGTTGAAAGTTGTTCTTGAGGAACTTTGTGACATGAATGTTAAGGAAACGATAATGCTGTAGCTTTACAGACTCAAAAAGTAATTTTTCAAGTCAAAGTTTTGATTCTAGAAGTCCTTATTAAGTGTGATGGTTCATTCAAAAAATGTATTAAAAAAATAGAAAATTAGAATGGTCCATTAAGTTATACTGAATTATATTACATGCATGTCAGTTGTCTTCCAGACATATAGAAAAGGAATTTTTGCACAGAAAGCAAACTATTTCTACCTTCTGTTTCCATTTGCATTTCATTTAATCTTGAATGACTGCAGGTCAACTCCTTCAAATGTTCATGTTTTATTGAATCTGATTATAGATCGCCCAAGAGAACTGAGATGGATTCACATCCAGTCCTCACCTTGTCACTCCAGGAAAGAGCTACACAACTCCATTGCTTCATATTCCTCTCCTGTGTCCCAGGCTGATTCTCTTCTCCTTTTCTTGGGTACATTAATGATATTTGTTTTAAAGGAAAGTAGAGAGGGAAAAAACCAGACGCTTAAGAGTGCTAGTCAATTAGAAACTCCTCTGTTTGCTATAAGGAAATGAATTCAGATATAACCATTCTTTTTTTTTACCCTGAAGAGATTATTGCTATTTGGGGAATAGAGTATGAAAATAAAAGAGCATGTTTGGCTTAAGTGTGTAGATAAGATATCAGCATTGTTGTCTAACCAGGAATTTTTATAATCCACTTGGAAGGTCAAGCTGTAATACTAATTTAGCTACGGTCACAGGGGTTAAAACTGTTGAGAGAGATGTGATGTAAGTGTAATTTAAGTATTTTTGCATTCATGGAACCTTAGATGCTCACTGTATTGGCACAAATGTTTGGAGAGTGAATATATGGGTAAGATAGATAAAATAAAGAATAGAAGTCCACTTAAGGATTTTTGTGTGCATGTGTTTGACATTTCTTCAGGCTCTTGTTTATTGTAAAGATTAAAATGTTAAGTTAAAACCACAAAAAGTGCAAAGCAAAGCAAGTGCGACTCATCCCTTTTCTGCATTGATAAAAGCACTTTGAGTTTAACAAAACAAACAAATAATCATGATTTATAACTCATATTTTTCTGGATTAACTGTGAGTATCTATAGAAGGACTGTACAGTGACTAATCAGAGTAAAACCAAAACCAAGCAAAAATAAGCCGCAAATAATAAATGTTTCTAATTTATCCAGCCTGAATAAGTCTGACCCACAGCCCAATTTATGACTATGTTTTTCATCATAGGATTTTGTTTATGTTGACTGAATGCAGAGAGGAGGCATAATAGGAGCACAGGAATGCTGGGATGTGCTTGGTCTGATATTTATCTTAATAATCAGTAGGAGCAAGTCGCAAGAAAAGTCCTGTTCTCTTTCTGCAGTTCCCTAATGGAAAGTACTTGGACTTTTTGTAGGGACTGTAATGGCAAGCACCAGATCAGAGCCAGTTACACAACTGAGTCCACTACAAAATTCCTATCAAGCCATCACAGCCATAGCCAACCTAAATTTTTGTAAACACAGAGACATTTTCTGATAATGGCAGAATTGCTTTGCTCTAACTGCAATATAGACAAAAACTTTTTGTCTATATTTTGCTCTAACTGCAAAATATAGACAAAAAAGTAAACTGTAGACAAAGATTAATTTCAGCAATAGAAATGCATCCATAAAAAAGTTATAAACTGACAAGTATTTATTATAATGTCACTGTTTTCACCAAATTTAATGTTAATTCCATGTAACAAATAGAAACTGATTAATTACCTTAAAATTCTCTTGATAATACTGACAGAAAAGTTTTTACCCCTCAGTTTTTCCAAAATAAGGTTTGTGTTGGTCTTGCATATGCAATATATTTTACCACAGTGTCTAGCATTACATTTCAGAAAATGGTCCCTTCTGTTCTTCTAACCACCTGCACTTGCTGCACACTCTCTTTGTTGTGTTGCATTTCTTCTTGCTGTGGTATTATAAAGACCAAAATTAAGTCTAGCAACTAATGTAGTCATGTTTATTACAGTGGGATTATCCATGAAGTCTGAGTTATTCTCTTTTTTAAGTATTTGAAAAACTTCAAACTGCAAGAAAAGAGCCTTCATGCAGAAAGTAAGACTGTGTTACTTTTTTTCCAAAGCCCACCAAGACCAGAGTTGTACCAATGGTACTGCTATGAAGGCTCTTGCACTAACCCTAACCTTTTTCTTGCATCTCCATGTCATCTTTCATCTCCTATGCAGTTGTATACATTTGTTTATGAGAATTGTCCTTTTTGTAACCAACACTGGGAGCCTGACCTGTACTTGGGGATTGCTGTGCTTTGCTTTACAGAGCACAAATAATGAGTGAAGTAAAACTGAATGCTAGACACTGCTTAACCAAAAACGGGAGGTTATGGGGGAAGAACTTTTCCAAGTAAAACATATAAATTATTCTTCTTTCAGTTGCTATTATTGACATATGAGGGAGATGCAAGAACTAACCCTTGGTGTGTGCTTGTTTTATAGATAAAAGTGAATTGACAACTTTAAACTTATTGTCCTTGTCATACAAATCCACTTTTTCACCTTGCACACAACATAGTAAGTGCTATACTCATGCATAGCTTTATATGCAGTCTGTATGACAATATTTAATTCCATTTGTAGCACGGTTGGATAACTGGCATTATTTTTGATCACAAAAATACTGAGACAATTCCTCAGGTATTGTAGGTAAGCCCAGTGCTTTCAGCAGAAGAATGTTGATGAAGAACTTGATACATAGTTTGCACTAAATTCTACATTCTTGTGTCATGTAAAAATGCCTGTTTCACAGTTAAGCACTGTTTCATGCTGCTACCTAATTTTGAAGGAAAGATATATCAAGCTCATGGCACTTTTGTGAAATACCTGCATTAAACTATATGGTAGACAAAACCACTCAGATTAATAGTTTGCACAAGAGCTGACAGGTATTCTTGTCCTGGCTGGCACTCCCACAGTGTGAGCTCTCTTTCTGGAGAAAACTCCCTGCCAAAACACACTCATTGAGGTGGTAGGTGCAATTCAGACACCCATAAAGTAGTTGTAGAGGGAGCAGCACAGGTCAAGCTTCCTGTACCAGATCTCTCCCATTGCTTAACAAGATGCCCCCCCACAAATCAGATCTTAGGAGGAGTAGTGATTTTTGCCTTGCACTGAATATTCCTTAGGACAAAATCATGGTCCATGAAATGAATATTGCAAAGCTCAATTATGAGCAATGTTCTTCCCCCTAAAGCTGTGTTTAATTGCTATTTGGAATTTGAGTTTTTTGCTTTCACATTTCATTTCAAGATATCCAGATGATACATGTAATCCCTTATTAATGCCCTGGGAAAGAATAATTCTTGGTTATGGTTTGCCTCATGTCTGTTTTACAGATGACTGAAACATAAATTAACTTCAATGCTTTGCTGGTACATTTATATAGTTCAGGAATAAACCTTCCATCTGAAGAAAGGTACCTGTAAGGCTTTGTTCTACAAAGAATGTGTGAGTTTAAAAATTAACAAATATTGCAGATACCAAGAGTGTGCTCTGCCTCAGTACATTAGTCTGTTATTTTTTACAGAAAATCCTGAAAACTGAATAAAAAACACGCATGCCAAGAGCTCTGTTCCTTGGATATTAGCTGTAGAGTGATGTGAACTTGTTCACAATAACCCAGATAGACTGCACAAGTGCAGCCTCAGAGACAACAGATGGCAGCCTTAGTCCATGATGTTCCAAGTACTGCAGAAACATCAGCATCTCTTATCTCTCACCCAATAAGTCACAGCTATCTTTCAGCACTTGGTAGGTCAATTTACAAACATGTCAGAAGGGTTCATTTTGAGGGTCTTTTCCTTCTACAAGCCTGGCTTGGTTTACATCTACCCTGCTAACACTATAAATGGATATCAGGGCGAGGGCTGATGGCATCAGGAAGTCAATGCTTTCCTTGCATTTAGCTCAGGAGGACAGTACAGGGCTGTTGCACGGTGAATGTAGAATATTGGGCACTGTGGGCACAGCCTGGTGAGCAAACCCCACAAGTATAAGCACTACAAATCTCCCTGGATAGATTCTCCTGCATGGTTCACAGAGGGAGAGCAAAGCCCTGCACCTTGTCTTCCTTGTCTTTTGCCAGGACAGTATTCCTTTTGAGGAGGTCACACAGGAGGGTACACCTGCCTGCCTTCCCTCAAGCCAAAAAGCTTGCATAGACTGACCAAAATGAATTTTGCTATGTGCTGTGACAACTTTCTCTATTTTCTCTCAGCTAAAGGATGGGTCCTCAAGGCACCCATCGCTGAACAGTGATTTTCTTTTCCTCTTCATGTTCTGAGAAATAAATTCCTGAAGCAAATTTCTTCCTTCCCCTGCACTTTTACTAGGAATAACATGATTATAAATGCTTCACAGGATTGGTTAGGGGCTTAATTAGTTAATAAATCAAGTAAATCACTGCTAGCACAAGCAGCTGTGAGTTTAATCTCCCACTTCTATCTGTTCTTCTGACTTCTTTGAGTAGAGCTGTGGAGCCACTGGTACAACTTCCTTGTGCTTTCTGTGTTTGTCCTGCAGTGGAATTGCAGAACATTTTTGTCACATTGAAACACAACATGCCTCATTATCATAACTGAACTCTGAGACATGATACAGGTTCCCATGATTCTTGTCAAAAATGTCTCACTGTCCTCATATATTGATGTATCTCAGACTAGAGTCTGTGTTGTCAAGAATTGTTGCTGGATGGAGAAAATGCTTCTAAATTGCTGAGAGATAATAGAATTTTACAGACAGAATTACAACATTCTTGCTTATCATTTACAAGAATTCCATTTGAAATACAGCCAAGGAATTCTGGTGACAGAATTTATGTAGAATAATACTATTTAGGTTACTGTTGGCAAATACAGATATTCTAGGAGGATTATAAGAAGAAAAAAGCAATTATACAAGATGATTAATAGTAGCTGCCCTTGCTAGCCAAACCTGAACCTTGTCAGGCAAAATTTGTGGTTTCCTGTGTTCTGTTATAACAATTAGTAAATAGCTTTTTGTAGACAAAACTTTAATAGGTCATTCATAAAATAAACAGAAGCAGATGTCTGACAAACTGGATTCTTCTCTGGTTTTCCAGAGAGTTTGATGTTTACTGTACAGTAATCTTTTTATCTCTTGTCTAAATATTTTTCTTAATGTTTTCTGCAGAACATATTATTTTGCTGATTTCTTTCTGTGAAAACCAGTATTTTTTCCATCAATTTGCCATGATTTCTGTTTTATAGGTACAAGGCAACTGCCACTTCCATTTATGTGCTTATACATGATGGTTTGCAAGTACCTTAGGTTTCATTAAACTGCACATGGGAGAAGTAACGTATTCCAGAAATACAACTGAGGAGTGAATACTTGCTTGGAAGTTCAAGAAAAATCAGTAATTAGCATGTATGTCTCTAGATGGTGATATTCACTGTGTCATACAGAAAATGCTGCTTGTCACCCTGTTGTTATTTTATTATTTATTTTATTAGGAATGTGTTTCTATACACTGCAGTTTTTCAAGCTGAATTTTAAACAAAAATCTTCTGCATGCCTTCACTCTACAGTTGGATGCTGTGACACAAAATGGGAACAATTTATTTCCATTGAAGTACACCTTTAACTTTCACTATACAAACTTTGGTTTCACAAATTGTTCTCCCTGTAGCTAAGTCTTCTAGATAGTACTGCAAAACAGATACAAAAAGATTAGACCCACAAAACCATACCTAATCAAAGCCCCAGTACAAAGAAAAAGGAAAGAAAGGCAAAAAGGAGAAGCACAAACAGACAAGAGACAACAGAGGAAAAGTGATCCCCATACCATAAGAAATTTAAATGTTCAGCTGTGTTGTTCCACGAAGTGCAGAATCTCCCTGCTCCCCCCAAATCATCTTTCTCTATTTTTATGTCGTTTTGCATATTTTTATTTCCTAAGAAAACAAAAAGACAACAGGAAGTGGCAATGACATTGGTATTGCCTGTCATTCTGGCAGTGAGAGGCAATACCAATATCTTGCAAGAAAACTTTATGGCAAACTGCTATTTCTAATGACTGAACCACTGCATAGTTTTCAATAATGAAAAATCCAAGTCTAAACCCAACACTATTTAGTGAATAATTTACTAGCAATTAAGAGCTAAATTAATTGACTCTCTGTGTGCCCTGAATTGTTCACCCAGCAGCTCTGTCAGTTCATCTGCACAGTTGTTATTAAGCTCTGATTAATTTCATAAGCATAATTCTAAATCAGAGAGGTTGGTTAACCAAAATCCAGCAACATAGCTGCTTGGGATTTTTCAGAGAAACACTTTTGTCATGGAAAATACCAGCTGCTGAAGTAAAATACCAGTTTTATGCAGAAAAATGTCATACTGATAAAGAACTCATACGAAGGTCTTCCCAGGTTCAGGACAAAATTTTTATTCAACAAAAGCGATCAGAGAGAGAGAGAGGAAAAAAGGGAGAAGGGAAAATGGGACCCGAACATTGCAGATTAGGGACTTTGCCCAAGAATCTTCCACATGTCAAAGCCACAGTTGATTTACTACTCTGAGGTGACTACTGAATTTTAACCAGAAATTACTATTTTGATTGACTGCGTTTCTTCCGTCATTGAAATTTAATGATACACTGCCTGACCATAAACTTTAAATGATGAAATATAAATATCACAGGATCACAGAATCACAAAATATGCTGACTCAGAAGGGACCCACAAGGATCCTTGAGGCCAACTCTTGGCCCTGTACAGGACCATTCCCAAGAATGCCACCACGTGCCTGAAAGCATGATCCAGATGCTTTGGGCCAGTTTGGTGGTTAAGACTGTTACCAGACTGCAAATTGTCTATGCCTGGTGAATTCACACAATGCTTGTTGTACCAAAACCACTGGCCTATGGAACTGCACAGTGCCCATTGAGTAAGAAGGAGAACTGGAAATTCACCAGCCCCAGTGTCCTGACAACTCAACCAGGTCACCTAGAACACTGGGGTCTATGCCCACCAGGGACCACCAGAGAGACTCCCAAGACAGAAGGATGCATGAATAAAGGGGAGGGGAAATATGTTAATGATTTCACGAAAATTGTCGGGATCTCTAGCTGGTCAGAGTCACCCTAAGAAGAGTTTGAAAGTCTCTTTTCCCAGCCCGGCGCTTGAAGGAGTCAGGGCTCCTCATTTCTCTGTCTCAAGGTTGTTTATTGTATCTTATCTATAAAATTCTTTCTCCTGCCCTGCTGAGGTCTGTCTAGCAGGACAGTTCCAGGCACTCTGCCTGCCCGTGGGGTGGTGTTATGTCTTTATACTAAAAACTATGTGTACAATATTTACAATTACTTTCCAATACCTATCACCTATGTTAGAC
>JAWWEY010000001.1:13970096-13997170 GCA_035582745.1 Loriotus luctuosus | reverse complement strand
TGTCTGTCAGTGCCTGCAGGGAGGGGTCAGAGCAGGGACCAGGCTCTGCTCAGTGGTGCCCAGCAATGGGACAAGGGCAGAAACAGATGCATGAGAGGTTCCACCTGATCATGAGGAATAACTTCTTTTCTGTGCAGTGATCACACAGAGGAACAGATTGCACAGAGAGGGTGTGGAGTCTCTGTCACTAGAGATGTTCCAGAACCATTTGGATGCAATCCTGTGCCATGTGCTCTCGGAAGACCCTGCTTCAGCAGGGAGGGGTTCTCCAGATGACCCACTGTGGTCCCTTCCAAACTGACCCATTCTGGGATTTTGTGATTCTGCGCTGAGAAATGTTTTTAGGAAGTACCTAGTACTGTGTGTATCCATATATCATAATACTCTGTGTATTTTTATGGTTTTTTTTCTGATTATTGTAGATGGTTGGGTTTGGTGTGAGGTTGCATATGGAGAGAACATAGGCTGTGCTGTCTCCTGGGGTCCTGATGATCCCAACTGGGAAGCTAGGCAGAGGGTGTGCAATACTCCCAGAATTCTTGCTAGCATGTTGCTGATACTTCTGCCAGCTGGTGGGAGCTGGGGAAGGGGTATACAAAGAAAGAAGGAAGGAATTAGAGACCATTAACTGTTTTGCCTCGACCTGAAAATAGGATGCAGCCATTCCATGAGCATGAACCACAACATCTTGGTGACTCAATGTCTGGACACCACCTTTGGGCTGATGCCACTGCCAGGTGCATACTGAACATTTATCCTCCTCAAGGATGCTAAATTTTTTCCTGTAGCCTTATGGCTGCCAAAGGTTCTGAATACATGTTACAACTGTGAAGGAATGTGACTGCATTCCACCACTGTAACATGCACCTGAAATGGCCTTTGAAATATTTGCCACTTTCACAAGTGTAGATTCCAAAGTAAGAAATTTTAAAGTCTGGAAATTAGTTGTGGTCTAATTACTGGAATCACAGCAGTCCCTTCAATGACATCTGACTGATTCAATCTGTCTGATGTTTTAATGAAAAAAAAAGAGTAAAGACAAAGATAATTTCTTTGTCTTGTAACTGTGACCAAAAAAAGTCTACTTAATTTGTAACCCAGACTATATTTTTTGTCTTGGACCAGAACTGGGAATCAAAATTTGATTCAGCTGTAATGCAGGTGTATCAGGTGAGTGGCCCCAAAGAAGGCTATAAGTTTGCTCTGCCATGCAGGGATTTCTCTGGTGACCACATTTTCTGGCCCTGTAGACCAGACTGGGCTGGAGGCTGTTCCTCTCTGATAGATGGTTCAACAACACTGGCTGATAGCACTGTACTCTGGCAGCAGTGCTTTCCTGTATTAGATGTAATGTAATATTTCTTTATGCTTTTTCCAGATAAAAGAATATATCTTGGGGATTATTTTTCTTCTCAACGAAGGAGAATTCACTGGGGTCTCAGTTTACCTACTTTTTAATTATTTCTGTCTGGATGGGATAGCTGTGAGAAGAGGAGGGTGGGATATTGTCTGCCTTGTTTCTCAGACATAGAATACTTCTGTTTTCCTTAAGCAGTTCCTGTTCAGTTTGTTCCTATTTTTATTGTGTAGTTGCGTTAATGTGATGTTGTTAATTACTTCTTTTTAAGGAAAAAATATAATTCAACTTCCCAAATTTAATTTTTGGTTTAACCGTCTTGTCACTTTTTTTGACTAATGGTTCTGGCACAGGACTTAAGAAATTAGGCCTGGTTTAAAACTGCTTCCAGAAACAAGATAACTTAATTTTTACTCCTCAGTGATTGGGATGAGACATTACTTCCTGTAGTGTGGCTCACCAAGTAATGATTTACTTTGTCACTTATCCTACTTCAAATTTGAAGAAAACTGTGTTAATTAGTGTTGCTGAAAGGGCCTGCAGATCTGAACTAGTATATAACACACAGCTCTTCTCTGAAAATATTTGTAATCTTTTTGAAAACAATTGCCTGGTGGAATGCTTGGATTACTTCCTCGAAACTGGGAATTCGCTCAGTCTTTCTAGCTATGGCTCCTGAGCACCTTACATGAACCACATCTTCCCTATATTGGGAAGAAAGCTGTTCTTGGTGTCTGAGGCCAGTAACTGACATTCTTTTGGAGATAGAGATTCTTTTTTTTTGGAGTAGAGAGTCTTTTGGAGGTCTACAGGGAAGCCCATTAGTCCTCTTTGTGCTCTACCACCCTGGAAGGTATAACCTTAACCACCTTTGCCACCAGAACATGAACTGCCAAGGCATCTGAACTCCTCAATTTAAGCCCACCCAAGGCATTGCTGAGAAAGAGAATAGGCAGAAATCTGTGTCCTTTCTATGTGCCAGACAGGAATGAGTGGTACAAACAGGCTCATGCCTGCTGCCTACATGGTGCCAGCACCGCAGGTGTGAGCAGGCACAGGGGGAATTGTGGATGGGCAGCGATGACAAAAGATTTCAGAGAC
The DNA here is from genome assembly GCA_035582745.1 of Loriotus luctuosus. NCBI lineage: Eukaryota > Metazoa > Chordata > Aves > Passeriformes > Thraupidae > Loriotus > Loriotus luctuosus. The sequence continues at coordinate 13,994,712 of JAWWEY010000001.1, read as the reverse complement.
TGGGATTTCCAGGAAAAAATATCAACTAACAGATGGAGGAAGATGGATTTGTGGAGGAAGAAAGAAAAGGAGGTTTTCAGAAGGGCTGAAGGAGGGAAGAAAAGTAAATTTTCATCCTAGGCTTTTAGGAGACTCATCTCTCTCGGAAATTTGCAGTTCTCCCAAAATTTTCTCTCTGCTTTTCCAGCTGTAATAGCCCATACCCTGCTCCAGAGGAAACCTCAGCTTAGTCTAATTGTCTTGGTCTGTTCCACCACCAAAACTGAATTTTGCCTATATGGTTCACAAACCTCAAATTGACACTGAATATGACTTTCAAGAAATTAGATCAACAAACCTGGTATGGTTTTGGTATTGCGATCAGTGATTTCAACTTATTGAGAACTAATCTTTTAAAGTAGTGTTTAAGTTAGATTTGCTGATTGTTTGGATTATTACTGAAGTCATAATATCTATATTTGTGCATATTCATATTTGTACAAACAGAGAGCTTTATCTCCCACATTCCCTGATGCAATGCTTTGTAGGTCATTGGAAAACTTCTCATTGAGCTTCTGCAAACACAGTCAGTGTCCATGGAGCTTTCATATCAAGTAATAAACTGGATAACATATATTTTATAACTGTAAATATATTTTTTCTTATGCATTTTTTGAAATATGGAAGCACGAATAAGGCAATCTGGAAATAGAATAATCGACAGAAGGTGATGTGTTAGTCTTTCATCTTAAACTGAATTTGGTGGCACTGGTTGTCCTCACTCTTATTAATAACCTTATAACAAAAAGGTTTTCAAATCCAACCGAGGCATCTGTTGTTTGTTTATCTGAGTCTAAATATCAAAACTATTATTTGAAATTGCTAGTAAAAATTTTATGTTTTGCAATACTTTTTAACCATAGTAATTGTTTGTACAAGTCTATTCTCACATTATAAGAAAAATTCTATTTTTTTGTGTAGTAGTGAAAAAATACTTTAGAATCACATGAAACTGGAAAATGTGTCGTATCTCCTTCAGCAATTATTCAAATAATTTCAGGTAGTCTTCAGTTACTAAGATAGGATTTCTCATTTATATGTAAAAACTGCACATAATCCAGTTAGCAACAGGATTTCTTTCTTAAACACTGTGGCACTTTGTCTACTTGATTCTGCATTAGCCCTTTCAGAAATAAATTTACCATATGAAACCAATTGCTTTAAAGGTTTAAATTTTGATGCCCTTTGCTTTAATTGCTTATTTAGTTTATCTTAAGAGTGCTTATCATGCTCACATATGGGCTTCTCAACCAGTAAATGTGACAGTAATCAGCTGCCTGAGTAGTGAGTATTAGACATTAAAATTCAAACACTAGAATGTATTTAACAGCTGTCTTATAACCTTAGTCAGTACAGATCTTACTGTGACTTCCTAAATTAGAAATACATTAATGATGGTACTAAAAAAATAAAACATAATCAAAACATTCAACCTATTGTGATGACTGTCTGTTCTTAAATACAGGTGACTTATTGTTATAGGAGAGAATTTTCTGACTAAACGGAGAATTTTCCACTAAGTGGAGAGAATTTGACTGAATCTAAATTTGGCACCTTGATTACCATGACCACTTGTGCAGTGAGCTGCTTTTTGCCACCTATTGGTCTCCTCACTATTTTGTACAGTAGTATTATGTAATTGTTTTCTCACAGTGAAGCTACTTCTGTCCCTCTAAGATGTTTTCTAATTTGGGCAGCCTTTATTACTTGTTGGCCTAGGGTTGTGTTTATATTGATGCCATTAGATTTCATTCATAGGGCTGAAAGGAAGGGGGAAGCAACACCAACCAAAGAATGCAGCTTTTACTCAACTGTGTATTTTCTCTGATTGTAAAGAAATCTTTGTAGCCTTCATTTCTTGATAAATGTCTCTTGGGGATGACTGCCTTATTGGATGTGGTATGAGCTGGTTGTTGGAAAGACCTTTCTTTGTATTTATCTGTGTGTTTGTACAGTGACAAGAGCATGGAAATGGGGGTCCTTATTATGGATTCAGACATTGCTGATGTAGTAGAAACATTTAGTAGCAACTTATTAACCTTATAATTAATATATTATATATTAATATAGAATATTAATTATGTATTAATATATTTATTAAACTGTTCCCATGTTTGAATATTGAAAACTGCTGGCCACCCATCCTCAGGCAAGATAGAATGTACTTATTTGCTAAATATAAATTATACACTTGTCTACATTTTTGGGGTCTTGAACCTTGAAGCAGCTTTTGTGAATTTTTTTCTGAAAATAAGTAAAATTACCAATGTTTTCTGCCATGCTGTCCTGTCTAGAAGGATGTGGTCAACCTATTTTCTTTTCAATTTTCTTTTTTTTCATAACTGGCTTCAACTTCTTAAAAATGTTCCTGAGATTGGGATACACACATGCACACTACTTAATGACTAATCCTACCTATTGCAACTTTTGTCACTTAAAACTCTGGCTTATATCTGCAGTTTGTTAAGATTCTTCTAATAGAAAAGTGTTTGAATTCCTACATTCTTTTATGGTAATTTCTGATGCTTTCTGACAGCTACTCTAAGCTGACAATGCACTTTAAGGCAGTTTTTCTGATTGTTTTTTTCTACAACAATAGACAGGAAATTTATTTTAAAACGCTGTTCTTTATATAAGAACTTTAAATAATCAGGAATCTCTGATTTAAGTCTCTCCTAATTTCTTAACTGCAGGTAAATGCTGCTTCTTGCTAAACATGGTCTTCTCCTGCCTTGTCCTGTTCAGTCTGCTTTATTTTGAAACAGGGGATTACTTCAAAGGAAGATAGGAAACACAGGTTTGATTTGTTCTTTGACTGTGGGAACACGTTTTCTCACACATCATTTGCTTTAGTTTTTCAGAACAGAATCAAGATTAATTGTTGTGTCTTCCCTTTCTGAAGAAGTCACTGTGTCTTTTACTGAAAAGACTAAGTGAATGATTTTCCTATGCATGAATTTCTGATTCTTTTCCTTACTCTGTTGTGGATTTACACAATTTCCGTTAGGACTTTTAAATTTTACTTCATTCTTAGATGAGGAATTTTGTCTCTCCAGTGTTATTTAACAACATATTGCTCAAAGATTCCATATTAACGTCATAAAAATGAAAGTTCTCAACATTCCCCACCCCCACCCCAGACAAATTAAAATACTGAAACTGCCAGTTTTCCCAAGAGGGCTTCATCCACAGATTTTCTTGGCAAAGCTAACTGGAATTTGTTTAACTGATCCAAGTTCAATTCCACCTACATTGCTAAAAATTCTGTTTTATATTGTACCTGACTCTTAATTAGAGTAACCTTCAGTAAATCATAAACAAGGATTTTAATGACATCTTCAAGACTCCAAGACTCTGAAAACCAGTTTGGAATCTAATCACTTCAGAAAATATGTATATTACAAGAAGAAAGGTTTTTTACATGTCTTTGTTGTTTTTTTTTAATCCTCTATGAAGGATAATGTCTCGTTTCTATCTCTGTTTTCAATATGTTATCCATATAGTCTCAAATGACAATTTGACACTACGCTTCAACACTGTAGATGGATTTACCTCTATTCCTAACAAGTTGTTTCATTCTTCTCTGCTTTGTTTCCTGATCTGTAAAGTGATTCTTGCTACCTCTGTCCTTAGAAGAGTATTGTGAATGTAAATTCATGAGCACTAAGGAATATTAATGAACAAGAGGATGAATAATTTACAAATGGAGACTGTGAAGCATGTGAATGACAGGAAAAACTTCAGAAATTATGAAGTTAGTACTTGGTGTATAACAGCATCTTTCTACAGAATGACCAGACCATACTTTCCAGTCAGAAAGATAAACAGACCAGGCAACTGTTCATATACAGTTATGATAACTTTGATTCTTTGTTTCATGGTGAGGGCATATCAGGCAATTTTATCCCACAGGTAAGACAAATTTTAAGTGTTACGTGCCTATAACATTAAAGCATTAATGGGATTTGACTCGATGCATAACAGGAAGGTTATACAAGCTCAGCCATCCTCTCCTACGACTATTGTTATTAAAAAGACCACAGAATTTGTATTAGAGTATTTTTTAGATTTTCTAGTTACCAGAGCAGAACAAACCATTTTCTGTGGGTTATAAATGAAAACTATTTATTTCCTTCCTTTTGTCTAAACCATATTTCACAGCTCATGAGACACAAATGGGGAGATGTTTTCAATAAAATATTCTTGGTATTTGCTCTGTGTAAAAATAAACAGATAAAATAAGAAAAGAACTTAGGAAAAGAAGGGGAGGCTACAAAAAACGTAACAAAGATAAAGAATTAACAATTTTTCTTTTGCAATTGCCAAGAATTATATAGAAGGAAGGCTAACTGGTAAAACTTCAGTATGTTATATTTAATGCAATAAAAATGAATTACAGGACATCAGAATCAACTTTTAAAAATGCAGTCCTTTTTTCTCTCCTATATTTTTGATGTACATTTGCTGGTAAAATATTACTTCATTTAAAGATAAATCTGTGATAGATATGAAGCAAGTGGTAAGTATAGACTGGAAAGGGAGAAGGTCTGGGTGAAATATATAAGTCTAGAAAATAGGAACGTTTTAGAAGCTGCATAGTTCTGTGAGACAGGAGGAGATCAAATGTTTCTAATGAGTAAAACAAAGAAAAGGTGCCAGTAATGTAAAAAAAATAGAGAATAATACATGATAGGGAGGTAGAAGTGCTTGAAGGTCCTGACCCACTTTCGTAACCAGAAAAAAAATTTCCCAGACTATATCCCACTATCCAACAGAACCTAAATTAATAGCTAGCTTTTACCACTTTCAGTACAACTGCAGCTACTCCTTGGTGTGCCAGAGACTCCATTTATATCTGGAGGTCTGTAAATACCACAGTTTCACTTTCCCCAGTATTTCCTCACATTCTGTTCCAAATGCAGACATTTTCTAGATACAGATGCCCAACTGCTCCTTACAAAAGCTGATTAACATGATTGGCCTACAAGGCAAAGTTCAGGCGCTCATTTTTGTACATTGAAGTCAAGACATCGAGTGAAAAAAGAACCCCACAAGTTAATTGAGCAGAATTTGTATCCCCTCATAGTGCCTGGAGAAGGAATTACAGCAACAAAAGTATGGGTAAGAGTTAATTTTATTCATGTGCCAGAGGGCTGAGTCTCTGAAACACGTTGCAATGGATGTTTTCTTATTCTGCCTGAGTTCAGCTGCATTTCAATGCAGACAGAATTTCTTTCAGGTGGTTGGGTGCAAAGAATTTAAACAAATTCAGAGGCCTAGGGAGAGGGAGAGCATAGCTGTTAAACATACAGCCTGGAGTCATGAGAGCTGACTTGTATGCCTAACTCCTAATTTATTTTCTATACATGACTTTCCTTGACCTCTGCTATCCTTCAATGCAAAAATTGAGAACTGCTCTGAACTCCTTGGCTTGACATTTACCTGTGTCATCAACAACCTGTGTCTGAGTTTCTTCATTATTACATGTGCCCTTCTAAGCATGAACAATAATTTAATACTTGTAGAAATTCATGCGTCCATAGCTGTAATTTGAAACATGATGATAAAATTTGGGCCTGATTTTTAAGTCTAAGAATAGCCATATAAAAATCTACAGATAATGTTTAATAGGTGGAATTCTCTGATTTGCTTTTCTACAACCGACTCATTTGGGTACATGTAAGTTAGTGATAATTATTCAGATATGAGGCTTTAAATAGATTCCATCCACCAACTGTACTAATACTTTAGCTATTTACAATTTCAATGTTCTCCAACGGTTCATAAAGGCAGCTGATTGTTGCAAACAAAAAGTGCTTTTTCTTAGACTGTCTCCATTAATGCAACGCAGTTTTCAAAAGTAAAAAAAAATAGAAACTAGATTTTTGAGATGGCAGGTTTGTAGGGCACTCATGGGTATATCAATGCTCAAAAGGAAGAGGTAAAAAATCAGTGATCTCAAAGCAAAACAGAAAAGAAGCAGTAAAACAATTGCTTGGAAGCTGTCTAAGACTAGTCCCTTGACTATCTAAATAGGGTAAAAGACAAGTAATCCATACTTCTCCATGACTTCATTGCAACTGTCTGTTTTCTAATACCTGATTAAAGAGAAAAACAACATTGTTTACCATTCTTATTTGCTCTTGATTTTTTCTCTAAGTATGTTGACTGCAAGGCTATGCTGGTAAACCTGCTAATCTTATTACAATTCCTAATAGATCACTCTCCATATAAAAAACCCTTATTTATATGAAATACTAGATATAGTTACCAAAAAATAGGAGGTTGTATTGTCAATGATGGATGTCCTTTCACTTAAATATTTAACTTTGGATTTACCTGGAGAGGGTGAGAAGTCCCTCAGTCTTCATTTAACTCTGGCTCGTCTGTGAAACTCCAGCTCTTCTTTGCAGTTGGGCTGATCTCTTGGAATCATTTGGGCTCAACATTTCTTGAAAATTAATCCTTTGTCGCGCAGTGTAATGACACCTACATCTGTGGAAATCATCCTGGGGTAGCTTATTCCATCTCTATTTTCTTTGAACTTATATACATGAAGAAATTTTACCAATTATGTTTACAAAGTGATGTAAGTACTGCTTTCTTGCAAGACACTCCAATTTATGCATGAAAACGGTTTTACTCAGTTTAACTGAAACACCTTTTCCTGTAACATAAATGAACTGATAAATGCATTTCTGAAATAATCTGATGCAGAGCCAAAAAATTAGACATGTCAGTTAAGTGTTTCAGTTCACAGTCCCATGTTGGGATTCCCCTATGGTACATAAGGCGTGTGGTATCTTTATGAATAAATAGTAGCAATAATACTCAAGCATAGAGTTCTAATTTTGTGTGATATTTTAATATTTCTGTATTCTGTAACATAAAATATGTTTACAGTCTACAGCTTAAAATAGCAAGTCTTTAGCTTATGATTTAAGCTGTCAAATATGGTGTCAAAAATATTTTCCCCCTTCATGTTCAATGCCAAATACAGGTAATATTTTTTCAGAAATAGATATGTAGCTACATCATAAGCAGCACCATGAGGGTTATTCAGGACCTTGTCTCTCCATTAATAATGATTTCAAATTTACCAGGATGACTAAGACCTTGCTTAGTCCCTTAAGTCTTCATGGTTCCAGAGACAGTCATAAATCTTTTTTCTTTGCAGTGCAGCTTTAGGTTTAATCTGATGAAAAATTCTGTTGCTATCCAGTCTGACAAAAGCCAAACCCCACACTGTTCTCAAGAGGGCAGTTACTAGAGTAAACAAATAGTTGGAAAACATGGATCACCTCCTAGAACCAGGTATGTTAATGAGTTCCACAAAGGGAAAGTATTTGTAAGAAATTCAACAATCATGTCACTGTGCTGTATTTCTGGGTCTGTATCAAAAATAGATAAAGGGCACTTGAACAAAGCAACTACTTAAAATAAATGATGAGGCACTGGAATGGGTTTCCTAGAGAAATTATAGATGCTCCATCCTTGGAAGTGTTCAAAGCAAGGCTGGATAGGGCTCTGAGCAACATGGTCTAGTAGATGGTCATGGGCAGGGGGGTGGGAACTAGACTTTAAAGTCCCTTTCAATCAAAATCATTCCATGATTCTATGATTCTTTGACATAAAATAGACAATTAAGTAGTCCGCTGTAAGCCAGGGAAAAGCCCCTTTATAAAACAATTTCATATTCAAATGTTTTTTCTCTCTTACTGAGATTGTTAATAACAGAAACTCAGAGTTTGGTACTGGGTACCTCAGCACTGGTTTTTGATTTTCACATTCAAGCAATTCTTGTGAGGAACCTTATGCATCTGGATAGACTTACTATCTCAAATAAATATGATAATTTTATGTAAAGGCTTATGGAAGAGATTATCAGCTGATGCACATACACTGGTTTCCTCTGAGTCTTAATGCCTGCTAGGAGATAAGAAGGCAATACTATAAGAAAAGAAAATGTTAAATTTCATTGTTTTTGAATGATGTAGTATATTGAAAATGAGATTTTTTTTCCCTAATGATACTTGACTATTGACAAAACTTCAGTTGTATTTTCTGTCTGTTATCTCTCTATGCTTGTGCCTATTGTTGTTTTCAAAAATATTCCTGTGCTGGTACTGTATGGCTGTGAGGAGTCAATTTAATCTTGATTTCTGTCTCACAAACTCTGGGGCTTTTTGGCTTTGGCTTTTTGAGTCCTGGATTTCTGGGGCTTTTTTGAGTCAGGGTTTTTTGGGTCTGGGGGTCTTTTTGTGTCTGGTGGCTTTTTTGTGTCTTTGTCTCCTGCCTGCTGATGTTGGCTTCTTGCCCTGGCCCTAGCTTTTTTCTTGTCCTTTTTGCCCTGGCTATAGCCTGCTTTTTGGCTCTTCTACCCTCGCTGGCCCTTGCTTGTCTTCACTCACTCCACACTCGCCCTCTCACTGGGCACTTGTCAGGACACTGTCTGATCTCCGTGTGTAGCCTGTGTCCTGCCCTACCCCCTTGCCTGTCCCAGCCACTGCCCGTCCTGCCTCCTTGTGTTCCTGCCCGAGGCCTGCCTGCTCCATCTCTGCATCCCTGCCTGCTCCATCCCTGCATTCCTGCCGGAGCCACCTGCCTCTCCCATCCAGCTCATGGTCGCAATCCCCGCCGTGTCTCTGTCCAAGGTACTGAACCTCCCTCCTGAGCACCCACTCACTCACCTGCCTCTCCGATCCAACCCCTTAATAAGAACTAAATATGCATATGAAAATGGCCAGGATCAGGCCCTCCTTATAACTACTAAAGAGGTGCTTTTTACAGCTGTGGAGCTTGTTAAACTGAAAAGAGAATTCAGCTGCCACCCCCACAAAACCAAAACTGATCATGTTTGGTGTGTTTCCGTAAGCGGTGCAGACCAAATCTTGCTCAGTGAGAAAGCAGCAGAGGGTTACTGGGATCCCAGTGTTTTCCTCACCAGTGGAGACTGTTGGGCACTGTGGTCTTTGACCCAGACAAGGGCAAACTGTGAACTAGTCCCCTTCCAAGAATCCCCCATCTCAGCAGATGCTGAGAGAATGGCTCCTCTAATTCATGGGCTTCCCAACTCTCTAAAATACCAGTCAGTATTCAACTGCATGGAAGGATACAAGCTTTAGCACCCTTAGAAAAGGTCGCTGCTGCTCAGGAAGGTACTGCCTCTTCCCTTGCAGGGAATGCCCTCATACAGGGAGACAAGGTCTGGACCTGGAGAGATGTCACCCAAGAATTAATTAATCTGGAGCAAAATATGGACCCTTAAAAGTTGCTGTGAGCAGATCTGAGGCTCGTGGGGTGAGGCAAACCCATCTCAGCCCAAGTCTGTCATCCTGAATTTCCCCCTACTCACCAAACCAATCAGGGTGGATGGGATTGCCTGCCCACAAGACAGGCTAATCTGGATTCAGAGAGGGTGGAAAGGAATCTTGAAAAGGGTGATGGACGGTCTCTCCACAGACCTATTGGAAAAGGCCTCGGAGACAATTTACTAACAGCAGCTGCCAGACTTAAGAAACAATTACTAAAGTGTTTAGTTGACACTGGGGCTCAGATATCAGCCCTGACTAAGCAGGATGCTGCCACTCGTGGAGCTGTCCCATCTAAACGGTCCTTGCTTATAGTAAATGTATTGGGGGTATCACAGTAAGCAGACACTGCTGCAGTCAGTCTGATACTACCAGGTGAGGAAACAAGAGTCACAGATATCACGGCAGTAGGGAAATTTCCTTTAAGCTTGCTGGGACTGGATGTTTTGAAAGGGAGAATGTGGTTCGACAACTTGGGGCTACAGTGGTCCTTTGGATCCACTAACCACCAAATCTGAGTGTTACAGGTGGCCCCAAATCTTGACTCTTCAAAACTCACAAATGTTAAACAATATCCATTGCCTTTGGGAGCCCAAGAGGGAATTACCCCAGTCCTTAGAAGCACATACTCAGGGTTGCCTTGTCAGCAGGGAAAATTGCAGGACATGCATTTCAGCCTGTGAAGAATGCCGAGTCTGGCTTGAAAGACACCCCCTAGAGGATAGGGCAACATTAATCTTTTCCAGGGCTGCAGAATTCCATCTGAGAACAAATAAATCTATGAATGCAAATTCTCCCAAGTCAGAGAAAAGAAAAAGTGAAGGCACATGAAGAAAAAAAAAGGTGACACCAAGGTCAGTGAAGGAGGGACTGAGGCCCAGAGGAAAGAAGGAGAGGAGATGCTGTGGTTTTAGGACTGAAAACCTTTTGCAAGCCAAGGTGAGAATATAATACACCAGACTATTTCCCTGTAATTCATACAGCACATGGGGGGATACAGCGTTCATCCACAGCTCAGAAGAAAACTGGAGAATATAGATGTTGAAAGAAGTTGTGATCTGACTTGAACAAAGAGAGACAACCTTTGTTTTCAGAAATAGAAGAAGAGAACCTTTGCTTTTAGAAATAGAAGAAAACTTTTGCTTCTATACTAGAACAACTTGTCCTTAAAAATTGCGTCCCATAAGACAGTGATCCACAGGGGCAGTTGTGGAAAGATTGCCAAAACATGGCAGGGACATTGCAATTGCAGATTTCCAGGTGGGCTGCTATTCATGAAAATTAAAACCACGAGAAAGTGTTTTCTGCGGCATGGCAGGAGAGACTCCTATACCTAAGCGAACTGAAGAAGGATTTAATTTTTGGAAGTGGTAAACTGACTCAAAATTCCAGGTTTTGTCTTTTTACATTGTTGGTGGGAAGAAGAGAGAGGCTAGGGGGAGAAAAGGTGTTCTAGAGGTTTATTTTAGTTCTTATCATTCTCCTTTTAGTTCTGTTATTGAAGGTTTCTTTACACATTATTAAACTTTGAGACATTTTTACCCCTAAGGCATTTTCTTCTAATCCTTATCTCAACCCTATGAGCTTTAGTTTAACTGGTTTTTTTCCCTTCTCTGCTCCACTTATATCAGAGGAAGATGAATAGATGATTTTTGTGAGTGCACTGGTGTTTGGCCAATGGTCCAACTGCTACACCTGTTTTTTGTCCTTTTTGTCCTGGCTCCTGCCTTTTGGCTCTCCTGCCCATGCTGGCACTTGCTTGCCCTCTCTCACTCCTCGCTCACCCTCTTGCTTGGGTGCTTGGTGGCACACTGACTGAAGTCCAAGCCATTTTCTTTCCTTCTTTTCTGTCTTGTCTAGTCCTCTGTAGTAGGGCAACACCTTTGTTCTTGGTTTTTGGTTTTTTTTTTTTTAAATTACCAATAAATGGTTCTGATATACAATTTTGTCTCATTTGACTTAATTTCATCCTAGACCATCTGTTTTTAAAAGAACTTCTCATAGTTCCCCACAATGGAGAACACAAGTGGGGTTTGTTTTCTTATTATGGTCCTCCCTCCTTGGAATTTATACAGACAGGAAGAAACTTATGTTGGCTAGTTATTCACAGGCATCACATTTAAATTGACTCTCATTTTATGATCATTTGTTTAATGTTGCTGATGAGTGTAATGGTGTAGTATCACTCAAAAAAAAATAACCAGTAAAATGTTTTCTTGGGGAACAGTAATAATTTGGCAGAGTTCAGTAATTTTTATGGAATTTAACTAAGTTTAACAGTGATTTACAATGGTTCAATAAGCTTGATGTCAAGGCTCACCTTATTAATTAATGCATGGCAGAAATGTACGAGGAAAACCTGTGTTTAGGATGATTGATGAAGAGATTGGAAATGCAAAAGATAAGGAAAATCCTCTCATTGAGTAATGAGGTACAGAAGGGACTCCCCTTATTTCCTAAACTTCTTGTGGATCCAAGGTGCAGCCTGGTTCTCTCTTAGTCTCAGACAATAGTTTATGTCTAAAGGAATTATCTGTACATTATTAATATTGAGCAGCTACATGCATTAGTGATGTTTCATTAGTGTTAATTAGAATGTTATCAATTACTAACTGAAGATTTGTCATGAATAAAGGATCTCTCCACCCTGGGCAAGGAAGGGTTTCATTGTCTCAGATAAGTGCTCTCAGACCTTGACCGGAGTCTCTGCTCTAGGGGGAGTTGCTTGGCCAGCAGTTCAGCTTCAAGTCAGGGAGATTTTAAACTGGGGCCATCCTGATCAGAACATTTATAGAGTGAAGTGGTTGGTTTCCAGTCAATAGCATAGACAAGATAGATTTCTTTGTTTTAGCTCTGATGCCTTGTTCTTTACTTTGTTCCACTTTGATCTAACTTTTTTAAATGTTTTCCTGAGGCACTTTCAGTATCATATCCATGAATCAGGAGCTTTGCTGCTCAGAGAGTCATCATGGGACATGAGACCTGCTGTTCCTCAGTCAGATTCAACCAAACTACAACCTGGGATCAAGTCTACCCGTCACATTTACCTATCACTTAAAACCTCTTCAAAACTGCGTGTTTTAGTGGTGGTTTATTAATTTTTTTTTAAATGCATTCATTAGTCCAGTTTCCAAATGACTAAAAGCATTTGACATGTGGTATCTGCTGACCCTGTTGCATTCCCATCATGTTTTATTGCAGTCTGAAATGACTGCATATTACAGCTATTGCTTGCACAAAAAGTTGTAGCACTTGCATTTAAAGTCCTGTCTAACACGTAAAATTATACATGTCTAATGTATAATTTCATTACTAACATAATATAGTGCGGTGAAAAGGGCAAGGTTTTTGTAGTGGGAAGGATTTAATTCGTTCAAATCACTGATTTGGTGTTTAGATCAAAATAAAGTGTTTGGTTCATGCTATCTAGTGATATACAACATTGTTGGAAGTTAAGATTGTTTTTTTCCCTCTTGTTTCTTTCTCTCATGGAATTTTGTTCCATTTGTTGTGAGTAAGAAATAACTATGGATACTTAAAAAAACAAAGATGTAACTAGGTGTCACAACATTCCATTGAAACAGCCTTGGCTAGGGGTGGGTGATAATGCCAGAAAAAAAGGGTGAGAGGGGCTGCCCCGGAGGTTTGGTTGGGTTTTTGGTCAGTCTGGTTTCCAGTTTCAGGAGGGAAGGAACTGTTTGCTGTGTTTTCCCTGCCAGCTGACTGCTCAGAGCTCAGAACCAGCATGTGTAGTACCAAAACATCTTTTCATAGATAAAACTTTCATAAGAAAGTTGTGTGTGGTAAGCTCAAGCATCAAACACAGATCAATACATTCTTATCAGTTCTACTGGCCCCTTCTGAAAAGCTATTCATGATGCCTGTAAATACCAAGTGGTTGAAAATAAATTACAGCTCTGCTATCTCACCAAAATTAAACACAGAACAAAGAGGCTCTTACATGCAAAAGCAAAAGTGAAATTTAGATTGATATGTGAGTTGTTTACAGTGTATTTTTGTCTTAAAGATCTCAAGTGTAAGATCAGAGAAAAGAAATCCATTTTCTTTCAAGGACCTTCATGAAATTGTTTAAGTATCACACATTCACAGGCATACAGATTTTCTGTTCATGGTGCCAAAGAATTTAATCTGTTTTTACTTGAGGTCAAAGACAATATTTGTCACTTACTCTCAGAAAGCCACTCTGAAAGATAACTGCTAAATGTGGAATGCTGAGAAATAAATGTGTATTTCACAATTCTACTTCATATACCTGAAACTTGAGTAATTTTTCAATACCACTATAAGAATCAGAAACATGTCTGTCTCAATTTCTAATCAACTCAAGAAATTATGAATTCAAGCATCAAATTTTAAATATAGATTCATATCCTTCATGCATCCTCCTAAACGTAGCAGAAAAAGGAGCTTCTAGACCTACATTAAAATTCCATCCTGCACGAGGGAATTAAAATCCTTAAAAAAAATATTAGTCTGTTTTAGAGGAGGGAAATTTCTTCCTGAATTAAGATGGGGACATCAGTTTTGTCCTTAGGCACATAAAGAAATTAGATTGAGGGAGAGAAGAGTGTGTGTGGGTGCACTGTAAACTAAAATCTGTTATGCTAGAGCAGTCCAAAAAGAGGTATTTGTTATTTCTCTCCCTGGACATTTGCTGTTGGAAAAGAAGGAAGTCAGTAAAGAAATCAAAAACTAATACCCCTACTAGAGTGAGTAAAGAAATCAAAAACTAAACCACCCATTATAATCTCAATTATATTTTGCTTTTCAAGTTACAAAATAATATAAAATATTTTTATAATATACAAAAATTTATAGCATTTTATAAATTTCTATGTTTGAGAAAGTAAGGTCTTGTATGTCCTTTTCAAGTTCAATTCACAGGGTATTAGGATAAACTCTTCTTCGTATGGAAGCCTGAAAAGCATTAGTTAATCACTATAAAAAATATTCATAAATTCCTGGTAAATTGTGGATGTGCATTATGGATTGAGAATTGCCCTTTGGCATTTCCAGGAGTTCTGTCTCTTAAATCTTCAATGCTTCACGTGAGATTGCTCCGTTAGGTGTTAAATGTGTTCTTGTCTTTCACAATGAGATTATAAAAAATTTGTAGGGTTCTGTAATCTCAGATGTCCTTAAATATTCTCTTTAGAAGAAAAATAAGCCTTAAATTTTCAGTACTGGCCATATGAAGATTGAGTTCCATGTTACCCATTTTAAATGTCTCTGATAAAGTTTTGGCATTTTGAAAAAAAACAAAAACCTGTGACAAAATTCCCCAAAGTTATCTGAAGATGATGAAATATATAGCAATATCAGCAGAACTATTGGAAAAGAATTTCATATCATATGCTGATTTTTTCCTCTCCCCCTCCAACATGGAAGAAATAAAATTAATTGTGGAAAAAGCTTTTGTCATAAAATTTTAACACTAAGCTAGAATTTTATATTTTTACACAGGCAAGAAAACAAAGGGGCATAAAAATGAAACTATGCAACAATTATTCAGAAATGAATGATGAAAATAATAAAATTTTTTAACATGCTAGGAACTGCATCAGAGAGAAAGCCCATTTATTTTTCTATGTTATATCTATTTTCTTTACAACTACCTGGCCTATCAAACTCAATCTCTCAGAAAGTAAAAGGGAATATGATCTAATTTCTTCCTGGAATAAAAACTCCTAATAATTCTCATGTTCCGATTATGTAAGCTGTATTTTTTCTTTGTGTATTTTACTTTTGCCAGCAAGGATTCACAAATAAATTCCAAACTTTCTGGAAATGTACAGTTTCAGGTATGGTTTTCAATGATGTACCATAGTTCCTTACCTCCTAGGTTCCTACCTTCATTAAAATCTGTATTCAATAATAAAAACTATTTTTAGTAAATTTTTGAAAATGTCCCCAAATTATAGACTGAATCTTGTCAGGGACTTTTTTTTTAATAGTAAAAATAAAATACCTTTATTAAGACACTGTTTCACTTGTTATTTCATGTCCCTAAGGAAGACAGGCAAAGTTGGGTGGATCACTTATCTTTCAAATGATCAGTTGATTTCAGATAACTATAGGATTATCAATAACTTTCTTTTTTTAATGGATACATAGGTTTTCATTTTGCTTCCATTTTGGGTAACAGAGGCAATCAAATCAACCCTTCTATTTCAGACCTCCTAAAAGTTAGGCAAATGGATATGCTTAGCAAAGAAGCAGTGTGAAATCCTTTACATTGTAATAATTCTCTTTTCATTATGCTTTAACACTAGTTGTTATTCCCTGTATTGTCACTTGCAGAAGCATAAAAATAACTGCATAACATAATAGCAAGTTTATCTTAAATACATTTAAACAGATGAAACATATAATGAAATTGAAGGCCGTTTTTTATGTTATTGCCCTATAACTGAGGAGAAAAAAACCCTAAAATAATATTCAATTATACCTAGGGCTTTCAGGATATGTTTCTACTTTTATTACATTATTTATTTGTCAATTAGATAGTGCTAGGTAGAAAATTCATAGAATGTGAACCCTTTCAAAGCCAAATCAGAACTATGGCTTTTGTGGAATTACTGATGGCAATGACACTGTTGGAAAGAGTAGAATAGAAAAAGTAATAAGTGTTGTTGCCTGTGTTTTTGCCTTGCCTGGTTAATGAGTTACCAACTTTGCATACAGAAGCATAGAGCTTTGAACATGACCATTGCACAAAAAAAAAATGGAAAGGTTCATAGCTTTGCTTATGCTTTGTTTCCTTACTGTGAGCTGAGAGGAATAAAGATTTCTTAACATTTCCACTCACAGAAAACATGTAAAGCAGCTTTTATTGAAATGTTGTGCCTAATCTCACAAATTGCATATATAAACCCATTAGCACTGAAAAAACCATGTTTGGTTCTATATTTTACAGACATTATTTTAGGGATGTGTAGCTAATCAAAGGCCTTGCAGAACCTGAAGATCCTCTATTTTCTTTGTATTCTGCTTTTTTTATAGGCAAGTTTAATAACATGTTCAGGCAACCAATAAATACAGGAAAGTTTATTTTCACTGAAGTCAGCCATCAGAATTAAGGCAAATCCATTTTCATTTCATATAAAAATACTTTTTCCTTCATTTGTAGATCACATTTATTGTGAGAAATGAATAGCTTTAAGAGTGGATTTATGCATTTGAAAATAGGAGTGTAATTTGAGGTTAGCTATGTTCTATTTCTTCCTAATGCAAAAGGCAGAAAACAGTATTTTGTTGTTCTTAAGGAAAATGGATGACCAAGAAAGATTTTGTGTTTAGAGACATTTCCTGTCTAGAGACCAAAATTGTTCCTTGTGAGGCTGTGTTATTCAAAAGAAATGGAACCAAATATACAAATATATTAAATTTTTCCATCTTTGAGAACATCTGTGACAGATGTTATTCAATTGTAGCGTACATGGAAGCGTATCATTTTATGTCATAAATGCTATTTAATTCCAAGGAAGTGACCTCAAAATAATCTTCTGTAACCATTCATTAATAGTTCATGTCTCTCAAAGCTAAAATTTGTAGGTTCCATCCTATGTTGTTGCTTCTGTTCTCTAACTGAGGGAGTCTGGAAATGCTATTAGAGAGACTACAATATGAAGGAAACTTTGGTTACCATGGTTACTAATAAATATTTCTTCCAATTTCTGTTCCTGCACACAGTTTTGTCCATAAAGCAGAAGCAGTCCCATGTTTATGAAGAGTGATTTCAGGAAGAATGTGGTCAAATTTTCTGTTATCAGTGTTATAAAGATTTATGAACTATATTTTTTTTCCATATAATTTGATCATATGTGGTCAGTGAAATATGGTGCCAAATATTCTAAAGATCTAATTATTTTACTGTATACATGACACTAAAACTATAAGGCATAAGGAAAATTTAAGAATTAGTCTCACTGTCATTCTTATGGCATGAACAACTATTGTTTAAATATTTTCAGATGAAAGACAACTTAATGTGTAAATTTAATAATTTTCCATTATTTTATAAGTAACATTAAATTGCTTATATATACCATTTCACCAATTGCTTACATATATATAATAAAATTGTCCAATCTGTTATATATAAAATAATGGAAAATTTTTAAAAATAATGGAATTAATGCATGGATTTTAATGCTATTTTATGAAATTAACAGGGAAGGAAACAAATGCAATAGATGTACATATGATTTCAACTTTCTAGCAATAATCGATTACATGGTACTTGTAACCCATAAAGCTTTCAAGTGCTGCACAATGAGAAAATTCACACTTTTAGCTTTACAGTGGAGAAGAACAGGGAGATTGTCAGTAATTTGCTCTAAATTACACATGCAATTGAAAGTACAGATATGAATAGATCTAAGATGTTCAGAGGAGTAATCCACTGACCAAGATAGCGTTAACACACTTTATTATGTACCCGGAGGCATCAGCTGATAAATCTTTCCAATGACAGAGTAATAAGTGGGAATCCAGATGGTAGTAGTCTTTTTCATTCCTATCACTTCTATTGCTTTTATCACTTTTATCACTTTAAGGCTGCTTTCCTCTAGGGTAAGAGTCATCAGAGTCCAAAGACCTGATAACCTGAGAAACAAGGAGTGTTGGTGGGGGGGACATATTACGTCTGGAAATTTTGTGATTGTAATGGAGGAAGTTGCAAAGCTCAATTTAGTGGCGCCTGGCTGCTGGGCTTTTTCGGATTTTGAGGCATAGGAGTTATGTTGACATGTTCATATCAAGGAACTTCTGTTACATTTCATCCGTCTCCTTCAATTTGCAAGTCTTTACACACTGCCTCAAAGAAAGGGAATAAACTAAAGGTTGAACGCTTTGGAGCAGATAAAAAACAGAGATAGAAACAAATATGGGGAAAGAGAGGGACAGTTAAAGAATACAAGTAATTCATTTTAAGTATTCTGCTTTCTTAAACATGTTACCTACTAAGAATATTACAGAAGATTTTACAAAATCTGAAATAACATTCCTAGCTCCTCAGACAGAAAACAAGTAAGATATTTGGTACAAAACAACTTATTACTAATTACTAAACCAAGTCACTACTTTATATTTTTGACCTTTCAGACCTTTTTTTGGTTTTTCAGTTACTGAGTGAAATATAATTTTAATGTACACTTCTGATTCTGCGACGCAAGAACACAGATCCTGCCTCCTCATTTGGAGATGTGAATATTTTGAATTTGACTTAGGAGATAGTATATATCACATGCAGAAAATATTTTTCTGAAACAAAAATGCCTGAAGGACAAGAAGTATTCATCAAAAAAAGTATTTAGATTCCTCCAGGAGGGTATTGAGATGTCTAATGATCTAATGCTACTTAACTTATAATTTGTTCTATTTTCTACCAAATTAAAACTACTTGTAACCTCTCCTGATATAGAATATATATTTCTTCTGGTAAAAGACAGGTAGTAATAATTCATAGAGTTTATCGAATAGAACAAAAAGACATAACTAGGAACTTCTGCCTATGTTAAAATAGAAATGGAGAGTACTTTAAAAAATGCAATGATCAAAAAAACCCACATTGATGGTGCTATTTAGAGTGTAGAGCACTAAATGTTCCTCCTCAGTTTATTCCCTTTCTAATAAATAAAATCTACTAAACAAAGAGATTTGAACTAGAAAAAGTGAAGTTACCAAAAACCAAAACACGTTCGCTTGATTTTTCTGGCTTTGCTCTGAAGGATAAACTTGCACTTTAAATTACCCATACTACAAGAAATGTAAACAGAGTAAATTACTAGAAATAGTCACTCGATAAACATCGGTACAGTCACTTAAATCAAGGATTTAATGCTTTGTCTCTCCAAGCTGGTGAGAGTTAAAAAATTGCTGTCTCTTTCAGTGCTTGCTAATTACATAAAAAATTGCAAAAATTAGAATAATATTGTGAACTATGAGGTTTTTTAAAATGGATTAGCTCATGAGGCATGAAGTAAAAGGAATGAGATGCACACACCAAATGTTTAAGTTACAGTAATAGGTCTGTGATCTCTATCTAAACTCACAGGATCAGAAATGCTCACACACTTGCCAGTGGTAACTAATGCATTACTTCTGAGAATGCATTACCACATCCAGGACCATACTTGTTTTGTGCAATTTGCCTACTAGGGAATATTGGGAATTACTCTGGGAGAAGCATTTTAGTTAGAGGAACAACACTGAATGGTTTTGGTTACTTTTTTTGCTTTGTTTCTCTCCTTTTCTCCTAATTTTCTTCTGCAAGTTGCAAGAGTAATGAGTGCAAAACTAAACAAACCTTGGATCATGTTTTTCCATCTTATAACAAGCCTACCAAAGTAATTTTGTAGCTTTGTAGTAAACAAAAATTCAGTGCTTCCCAGTTATTGAAAGAGTAAGATTTAGACCATTAAAACAGAACCCTGTGGATTTATCATTTCCCACAGGGTGCATTAGATATCCCTCTGCTAATGCATTAATCATGTCCCTGGCTGCTGGCATTATTAAATTCTTCTCCATTGTCCCTTATTACTCAACTTTTCTATGCGGAGGTATGCATTCTAAAATTTACACCCTAAAGACAAGGCATCTGCTTTGAAGCCATTCCATGTACACTCTGAGAGACATCAGCAATTAAACATGAATGATAAGACTGTGTGTCCCTGAAACACAGATAACTTAATTACTTTTTTAAAAGAGGACACTTAGAGAATCCAAGGCTTATGGGAGGTACCTGTGGACCAGAAAACTCCATTTACACACAACAGACATATAATATTTTCTGTATGATACTTGGTGTTTTCCTGAAGACACCTGAGACCTGGAATTCCTTTTTTTTTTTCCTGATAGACTATGTCCAACATTTATTCAAGAGAATCTCCTTGGCTCATAATCTTGTTCCCTAAAAGCCACCATTATTCAGCCCTTAAAAATGTTGAGGGCTGAATCTGACTTTTCATTTTTGTCTGTGTTTTGAGTTTGACAATGCCATAGTACAAGCTGGTTTGTACTGGGCAATTAATTCGGCTAGAAATAAGAAACCCATCTCGGTTCCACAAACAAGTCCCTGGCTGAGAGATGATAGGATGTATTTGAGTACATACAGGGACTTCACCCAATCACCTTCCACCCTAAGCTGCAGACATCTCACTTGTAAAAGAGATGGGAGGTGTTTAAGCCAGACCAATGTGCTGTCTGGACCAGGAGTTTCAAGATCCTCCTATTTAGGGAAGGTGTGGACAATAAAACAGGCTGCTGTCACATGAGAATCCTGGGGGGTGTGTTGTCTCTGTCTCCAACCACCAACTCCAGGTATTCTGGAAAAGTTTGGAAAGGTGTGAACTGATATTTAGGAGATGGAAAGTGAGGTGAGGCTTCCACAGTCATGGCAGGTCTGGTCTGTGACTTAGGTAGATGTTTTTATAATTTCCAGTTAAAGGAATAAATAGAGTTACATGTGTCTGACTTCCATTTCTATAGCTGGAAATATTTTCTCCATCAGTCCGCAGAACACCACAGACACTTGGGATTCCAATTAAAAAATTCTGGATTTGGTAACTCCATTTCCAGCAATCTGGTGGTTACAGATGATAAGATGACAGGGTCCCCTGCCTCTCTAGAGGAGTACAATATAAAGTACACCTTTGGGGCCTAAAGTCTTACAAAATAATGTTAAGCTTCATATTAACTCAGTAGAAGATTCGCAAATATTGTCAAAGCTTTGCTAAGTTACAAGGATCTAATCTAGCATATGCAATTGCTTAAATTATGTTTCATTTTGGTTTTTCTCATTACAGAAAGATGGAGAACAGAGATGTGCAAAGGAGATAAGTAAAATAAAGAAGTAAAGTTAGACAATACAGATTAGAAGCTAAAAAGACAGATTTGAATATATATAGATCCATCAGCGAAAAAGTACCACAGAGTTTCAGTCCTTTTCTTCAGATTTTCTGAGAGGTTTTGAAGTGATTTTTGACTGTTTTGGTTCTCTTTCCCTTGGAGGGCTATTGAAAGATTGGTGGCACCTAACTGATAAATGCAGACAAGCTATGTTTGAAGAAAGCTGATGGAAAGGTACGAGGGGAAAGTAACCATTCAGAGAATGGATGTTAAGGGACAGAATGCATTGCAGAGAAAGTATGACAGATGCTATATATCATGGGCAAAAAGTTGAGAAATGAGAAAGGATTGAAGAAATAGATACCAAATTAGGTAATTATTTATGCAAAATAGCAGCGTAATTAGGTTTAAAATGGTGATTAAAAAAAAGACTCAATAAAACAATGGATTAATTAAACATCACGTAATCCAAGACAAGGTAAAAAATAGGCAATTCAGAGTGCATAAATCACAGAATATATTAGCTAATTAGTTTGGTAGTAGACACACCAAGTGAATGATCAATAAATGAATCTATTCATTAAGCAATAAGCTAGTTAGAGATCCATGTAATTAAAAAAAACAGAAAATACTGAGTTGAAAGAAAAATATCTCAAGAAGTCAGACGACTAGAAGCAGGTGAGAAAAGGGAGAGCTGGAATGCCAAGAGCAGACCAAGCCATGGAGGAGAGGAAGGGCAGTGTTGAAGAGGTGTGGGAGGCTCGGACAGGATGGCATCTCCAGCAAACACCCAGGTAAGATTTTTCCTCTTGAGAAACATTGCTGCTGCTGTGGTTGCTGACATTAACAGGTCATGTTTAGAAATAAGAAGACTTATTTTTAGGATAACTGTGGGTACTTATAGCAATTGCCAAACCTTTGGGATCTCATAGTAATGTTATTCAATTGGGGGGCAGTTTAATAATACATGGTATTGCCAGAGAGCAGAGAGAGCTTGCCATGGAGGGATGAAAAATGACCACTACTGCAATATGATGTTCTGTAGCATTTCATTTTAAATGTGGAAGACATTTCTGGGGTTTTGTTCCAATGCTAATATCTTTGCAAAGTTACATATTCTATTTTGTATTCCAATCAAGCAAGGAGAAGTTGATATGTCTGGTCCTTTCTTGAACATTTACCTTTCATGCACCACTGCTTTTCACATTGTGCCTTTAAAATTTCTTCAAATGTACACAGAGGTCTAATTCCAAGCACTGAAGGCATGTACTGACTGACTTATAACTTAACCACTGTAAATCATGTTTCTTAGTATAAACAATTTTTTCTGAAGAAAAACAAAATTCAAATATATTTGCTTTTTCAGTTGCTTGATCACACGAAGCAACAGAAAGCCTGGTAAGCTGCTCAATAATCCTGGTAGGGATAGTAACAGTTTTAAAAGACAAAGTATTCAGAATAGTTATTTCTCCTTCAGATTTTGGTTTTGTTTGTTTGTTTGTTTGTTTGTTTTGGGTTGGGTTTTTGTTTTTTGTGGGTTTCTCTTGTTTTTTTTTTAATGAATTCTTAACATCAAATAAAGATGCAGCTTTAAAAGAATAAAGAACCTCAGTACAGATAAGGGAGTTTGAATAACCACTGTGCATTTATTTTCTACTTTTTTTTTAGTCTAGTCTGTATAAATCTCATATTGGTAGTTTATTTTGTGAAGTAGAACAGCAGAAGGGGGCGACCGCTTTTTTGAAAGAGAGTAACATATAAGGATGCTACATAATCTTCAAAATAAAAATGTACACTTTTATATTATCTAGACAAGTCTATTATTTGCTTTAATGGCTTAAGATGATTAAAGAATTATTCAAGGCATTCTCAGGAAATACAGTGTTTTGGTCTTCTGGACAGAAGATCATAGGATAGGCAGTTCAACTTTATAGTACAATAAAGTGTAGGAGTAGAAGATAACAATAAATGTCTTATTTACTTGCTGTGATTCCATATGGCCATCTCATAATCTGTTTTGTATGCATTAAATTAAATGTTTGCCAGTTGCTGTGCATGTTGCCTTTGACTGAGAAAAGAGAAGACATTCTTCTGAATAAGGTAAAGAAGTACACTTATTTCCTTTTTGTTATTGCTTGTCACTTCTCTTTTTATGAGACTAAAAATTTTCTAACTTTGTTCACAGAAACAGCTTACTAGGAGAAGGCAAGTTTATCATTGAGAAGTTTCATGGTTAGCATAATAAACACTCTAATTGCAATAAAATAGAATAGCAATTTGTAAAACTACTTTACCACTTTAGACTTAGCAAAAGCTCTAATAATTTCATCTGTATAGCTTCTTAAAAACTTAACTGTAGTAGCTAGGGTACTGTTAGGGGCAAGAAGTGGTGACAACTCTGGTCACACTTCACAAAAAAACCCCCAAACCAGCCCTTTTGAGAATAGATTATTCAGAAGACATTTAGGAGTAAGAAACACCAAGACCTAATCACCAGTCAGTGAAACTGTTTTTGTGTCAGAAACAGAAAAAAGTTATGAATAACAATCGTAGAAATGCACATTTTGCCCATTATATTAAAAAAATTCTTAACTAATTTTTCTGACTGATACAATGCCAGCAGTGTATAAACATGTGGGTTTGAGTTTAGTAAAAAACAAACAAACAAGTAACACAAAGTTGCTTTTTAAATAAATGTCTGCTTCTACCACTCACTCTGATCTTTCTTTCTGGAGCAAAGTTTCTGTAAGATTTGCTGATAAGCAAAAGTAGAGTCCTTTCATTTTGCTTTAGATGTAAGTATGAAATGAAGTCAGCTCATGCTGATTGAAGTTTGAAGTTTTACAGTAAGATGCCAGATGACCATGCTGATTCTCCTACATCTGTCAACAGCTTTTTGGTGTTCATTAACCAGGAGCTCTTGTTGAGCTAACTTTCATCTCTGAAGGGGATGTACTGATGCTGGCTATCATGTCACATGCTTTTCTTCTATGGAGCTGCAGATGGCAAAAATATTCAGTCATGTTCTCTTACTCAAGGATTTCAGCTCCTAGTCTTCTGTGCCCTCTTTGAGAGAAGAGAGGGTTTAGGCCACTCATCAGCCCACAAATTGTGAATCAGTAATATCTGGAGAGCACACTTGTATTCAGTAGATTCTTTAAAGTGCAGAGTGTTTGTATTCTGCCCATATGTCATGAACATGTGAGGGAGACAGAGCACAGAGCATGAAAAGATCACTTTTTCAGGGCAGGATAAACTATGTCTGTCACTGTAGGACACGAAATAACATGACATACACACACTGCTGTTCTGAAGGTAAAAAAGGGAAGTTTATTTTCTGACTCCAACATTTATAGATTTCCAAAAGTGACAGTGGATTGGAGGGTGACAGTGCC
>JAWWEY010000001.1:13956419-13969996 GCA_035582745.1 Loriotus luctuosus | reverse complement strand
ATTTATAGATTTCCAAAAGTGACAGTGCATTGGAGGGTGACAGTGCCACCTCTCCAATGACACTGGACAAACCAACAAACCATCAAATTTCTCCTCCTCCATAAAAGAATGCAAAACAGTAAGTTATTTACAGAAAGTGTGTGAGAAAGTTAATTAGAAGAATGTAAACCTCAGAAGACTTAGAAAATCTTAAAAAATCAGGGCGACAAATGTCTTTCAGTTTGTTTGAACTGGAGCCATCTTGATGAGAACTGCTAAAGGAAATGTTGAAAGTGACAACTCCTTCCAAATACTCCTTGATAAAATCACATTGTTTGGTCTTTGTACCATCATGCATTTCCAAGGGTAACATTTGTTTCTGTTCTTGTCTGTGATCTTTATCACCTCAGTTAATCTTTTATGACTTGTAGAAGTGACTGCTGTTCAATGTTAATGTCTGCATGAGAAAGCACACACCAAAGGAACATGACCAAGCCATTGTGGAGACCATTGGGGGGCATTCCCTGGTCAAGGGAGACACAAGAAGGTTCCCTCCAAAACCCCCATTTGCTCCTTCCCCTGTTCCTACGTCCCTGAGCCACTCCCTCCCTATTCCCTGATTGTCCCTTATCTTTGTACTGCCCTGAGACCAAGGTTTCCCCCCTGGGTTCCTCGGGAGGGAGAAACCTGCACCCTCCACATGTGTGCCTGGGACTCCGAAAATCTTACCAGGTGGCTGAATTAAACATCTCTGGATATCATGCAATATATCCATTATATATATATAGATAATTTGCTCTAAATTCCTTACCCTGGACTTTAGTAGCAGTAGTTCAGGCTGCAACAGGCCATAAATACTTATGTGAGAATGGATGCATGAGGGATGTGTGAGAGTGTTTGTGATAAGAGCAGAAACATCCTGCTCTGCCATTTGTTTGCAGGTTGGCTAGTGTCCTGGCTGTCTGCACAGTTTTGATCCTAAATTGTAAACAGCAAAACATAAAAAATCTCATGCTTAATAAAGTGATTCTGTTGAATATAACAGGGTCTGTGTTTTCACTCACTGCAACTGTTTGTAGATCTTCACTAGAGGTATCCAGACTTGTCATTGGTTATATAAAAGTCATTTCGTCTCTAGGTGTCTTTCACAGCCAGTTTGAAATATTCTTTTTCTACAAAACACTCGTTTTCTTTTTCTTCAAATATTTTGAAGAAAATATTTGAAGAGAAAAATGGATTGATGAATCTGGAAATAATTTATGTTGGAACAAAGCAGCTAAGATTTAAACAGACATAGATTCTGTCATGCATTGTTCCCAAATGAACTAGGATAACTAGCTAACCTTACTGGAAACCTGTCTTTATTTCCTTTAGCTACAGAGTATTTAAAAATCCTCCCATACATGTAGAATCTTTAGGAATTTCTAATATAATTATTTATTTGTAAAATATAGACGCATTCCCATACAAGTATTTCTTTAGTTTTAATCCCATGTTTAGTGACTGATGATGAATGCCATGAGACACATTTCAGAGAATTCAGAGCTAGAATTGCAGTTTTTAAACTGTAGGTCTGAAAAGCATTAAGAAACAAAAACCACCACATAAAGTGAATCTGTGGTTTGCATCAACAAGACCTAGCAGATGCAATATGTAAACTACCTTATGAAAACATAAGAGTGTGTTGCAGATGCTCCCTTGGCAATATTACTGGTTTCAGTTTTTTTATTTTAATAACATTCTGCTGAAAGATATAATGGACACTGGCACAATGTCTCCTATTTCTTCCATTCCAGCAGGTATTGAGGGAATGTAAAGACCAGAGGCAAACCGTTTCACATCCTCCTTTTCTTCCTTTCAGAACTGTTTTCCTCTAAACTTCATAAACGCAAATCAATGCAAAGGTTTCATGTGGAAATCTGCTGAAATCTTTGCACATTTGAAAAGTGAGAGAGAAATGTAAAGAAGCTGATTTATTTTTCATAGATTGTGGGATAAATGCTCTGTCATTAGAAATATATATATATTTATGTGGAAGAACGGTTTTTCAAAAAACTATATTTACTAGGCAGTTCTGTTTCAAATATTGCATGGTCTGAAGATGTTGTTCCATTTTGGTTTTGGTTAAGTTCAGGGCAGCTGGATTTTATATTTCTTAGGATAGTTTTGGTTGTTGCTTTTTATCCAGTAAGTATAGGGCAAGTTGATCTTCTCTGTGACTATAAACCTCCCATCTTCCATGCATGAATCACTGCATACAGTTAGCAACAAAAACCTACAAAAAATCTGTGTTGTGTAAATTACTGCCATTCAGGAATCTCTCTCCGTTTAACAAAAAAAATAGCTATCTTTGGTGTGTTTTCTATCTATATTATGGCAAAGAAGAAACTTTTCTTTCATGATGCCACAATGAATGAGCAATTGCCTTAAAATAAGAAACAGTCTAAATGATTAGTAAAATAGGTGCCATCTTACATAGAGCAGAGAGAGCTGCAGAAGCTTGTAAGAAAATAATCAATAGTCACCCTGAAAGAACTGCATCACAATGTCATTTCAGTTTTTTTAAATTTTTTTTTGTTTTTCTTTCTTGCATGCAAAATAAACGTGTTTTAGAAGTAGGAAGAAAACCTGTATTTATGTAAGAGGGTACTCCTGCTTTTTTCATTCCCATTTAAAGGATATTAAAATCCTTTAAAGGCTTTTTGAAAATATAAATATTTACCCTTGAAATTATTACCCTTTGTAGTACTGATATTTCTACTACAGGTAGGGCTGTATTACTAACAACATGTAAAGTAGATATTAATTTCCATTCAAAATATACAGTCACAGAATCATAGAATGGTTTGAGTTTGAGATGACCTTAAAAATCATCTAAATCCAACCCCCTTGTCATGGAAATGGACACCTTTCATATTTCTTGGAGCTCCATCTAACCTGGCCTTGAACATTTCCAGGAATGTGGCATCCACAACAGGTTGCACTGGGCAACCTGCGCCAGTTCCTCACCACTCTCATAGAGAAGAATTTCTTCCTAATATCCAAACAAAACATACTCTTTCAGTTTGAAGCCCATCCCCCTTCTTCTGTCACCCCAGGCCATTAAAAATAGTCTCTCTCCATCTGTCCTGTAGACTCCCTCCCAGTACTTGAAGGTCAAAATCATGTCATCCCAAAGCCTTCTCTTTTCCAGGCTGAACAATCCCAGTTCTCTCAGCCTTTCCTCCCAGCAGAGCTGCTCCATCCCTCTGATGCCCTTGGTGCCTCCTCTGGCCTGGCTCCAGCAGGTCCCTGTCCTTGCTGTGCTGGGAGCCCAGAGCTGGATGCAGCCCTGCAGGTGGGGTCTCAGCAGAGGGGGCAGAGGGGCAGAATTCCCTCCCTGCCCTGCTGCCCACGGGGCTTTGGATACAGTCTGGAAAATGACTGTCTTTGATAAATGACTTGTTATCTATCACAAGAAAAAGAAATTTAGGCTGAAATGCTACAGCCATTTGGTTTCAAGACTACCATAAAAATTGTTGGCATGAATGGGGAGTAGACAAAAGTAGACAAAACTAACTTGCCTTATCTGACAAAAAAAAAGGCTGTATGGAATATCACTGATCTATGTGGATGTATTTTTATGGCAAATATTTGAAGAAAAGAAAACTTGGAGGCACAACTACAAACGAGAGAAGCTTTTCAGTGAATAAACTTAGTTTGGAAAGTAAAGAAAATTTCTATCAGTCAGTGAAGTGAGGATCTGGAACAGCCTAGAGAAACTTAAAAAAGGGTCAGCAGCCAGAAAAATACCTGTTTTAAGATAGAGCTCCATATATTCTGTAGGTGACTGTGTGAGCTGTTTACGCATAACAAGGGGGCTCAATTCAGTGACTCAAAACATTTTGTCTCATGTGGAGGTTATTAGTCATGTAACAGCTGACCTTTTTTTTTTCTAACTCCCTCTGCAAATGCATTATCTAAGTCCCCAATTCAGTGGAAAGAGAGAGAATTTAGGACTGAAATGATGCAGAAAAACTGGATAGAATTCTAGATGGCTTTTATACAAGGTACCATCTTTAATGTATGGGGTTTTTAAAGAATACTTTTCTAGTCTTGTAGAACATGTACTTTTTAAGTCACAGAGGTCGCTTTCAAAATATGTTTAGGACTCTTTGTTAATTTGCATTTCAAATCTGCTGCATCTTTTATCAATGTATGACACTTGTACTTTCAAGGGTTTTAAAAAAACCCAAACTAGGTACTATATTATCTTAAAATAAAAATGGCAGTTAATTTTAGAATGGAAAGGTACACATTTTTCAAACTTATTTTCTTTCTTAGTATGTAATAATGTTGAGATTAATTTCACCTAAAATTTTTCACTGGGAGATTTTCAGAATATTATTTTCTAATGACCTTTCACTATCATGCAGAAAGTTAATCTGGATGACAGCAACAAACTGCAATGAGTTGCAATGAAACTTGCAAATACCTTTGATACTCATTTAAAGAATAAAAATGAGTATATTACATAAAATTTAAGATTATTTTTCAGGACCAGTATTACATTTTTTCTCTTTGATTCAAGCTTGCTTGTTTTCTTTTTGACCCATTAAGCAAAAACCAATAAAGTTAAAGAAAATTTTAAAAAAAGTTAAAAAGATAATTTTCTTTAAATTATAAGACAAGATATGTAACTGGTCTCAACTACGTGTTCACAGCTGGGAACTTTGTAACTCAAACTTTCAGTAGTGAAGAAGCATTTTAAATATTTGGACTGGTAAGGTAAAGGAATAATCCAAGACTGCAGAGACTGTTTTAGAATAGTGGTTTAGGGTCAGTAACCTGACTCCCAGCAGTAATTTACTGTCTTGAGAGTACAAGGGACGCCCTTTCCTCTTTTTATTTTCCTGTGATCTGAGCAGAAACAAAATGAACTTATCAAAAACGTCTTAATATTAAAACTGAAATTTTCTGTTTCTCTATATGTCTGTAAAAAATATGGATTTCTGTTATTCTTGTTTTGCTTTAAATGAGTTGACAACTAATTTTTTGGGTCAATTCATACTTTCCTCCTTTCAAAACTGATGGCAATGACCTGAAGTCTCCATAAATCTCAGAAAGAAAAAATACTTTAGTTTCTGATAAGTCTTTGCTCAAATCCTGCAGATATTATTTGTGCAGATTTTATACCAGGCATTCTTTATGTATATTTATGTGTGTATGAGCCACAATGAACCCTGTGGTAAAGTATCAGGTCTAGAGTGTTTTACATCAGTGCTCTTCTGTTACCTTCCAGAAGTCATTCAGTTTCTGTTTTCTGAATTGGTCAATTGACTTTTATGGATGTAACAGCCTGCTCAAAGAAAAACCAGCAAAACTTTCCTCTCCTAACTTTTCCTATTTATGTCTCTCTCCACACATACTATCTTCAGTTTTTTACAGTTCAGGCATTGTTAATCAAGAGAATAATTATGAACCTTTTCTCACGGTCCACAGAAGTAATGGATTTATTCTGGGGCTACTGTAGCTCCAGTGTGACTGTTTGTCCTTTGGCCACATACATGAGTTTGATCAGCTCTTGGAATTGGTCACAGAAAGGAGATCTTGCTGTAAAGAGCAAATAGACAACTTTTGACCTTGAAAATCAACTTGCGAGTCTTTTTATGGTTTGTAGAGTTGTACTTCTTCAGAGGAATCAAAATGGTTGTGGTAATTTCCTTAATTCTTGCCATGCTCTTTCCACTCTATTTCTAGCTAAGTTGTATTAGGGTAAGGGTTTCTTTTGCTTAGTTTTATTTTCTTTATTAAAGACATAATGCAGGTTTTAAAAAGACTTATTAAAAGTGTATTCTAACTGAATATATTTTCATGGTTTAAATAAACAGAAATGGTAAGTCTGTATTTGAAATATAAATCTTTGCCATCTTCACTGATATGTTCCTAGTACTTTGTGTTACTCTCGAGAAACACAAAGTAACAACCTAAGTTATTTATGTAATAGCATATACTTAGCATATACTTTTAGGACAACACAGAACTTTTACAAATTTGAGTTCCTAATAGCTGCAGTTAATGATGTTTAAATTGAGTAAATTGGTGCAACACGTTATTTTTGAAAATCAGTTGTTGGTGTCCTATGGTTGTTTTTCTCCTCCCTCTACTTTTCATAATCATCTGTTGCTGGAGGTTAATGCAGCTTCATTTTTGGTTTGCTGCTCTCTCCAGCTGCACTTAATGGTTGCATCACTAATCTGCACATAAATGGTGTGTTATCCCACTTCTGCAGCATAAGTTAGGAAACTGTACATCTAACAAACTGTGACCGTGGTCACAAGGGTTCTTGATTGAGGGAAGAGACAAGAATGTTGACTCCATGTTTGGAAGGCTTGATTTATTATTTTATGATATATATATTACATTATAATTATACTAAAAAGAAATAGAAGGAAAGGTTTCCAGAAGCTAGCTAAGATAAGGATAGAAAAGAAAAGAAAGAATGATAACCAAGGCAGCTGGCTCGACCTAGAGCGAGAGCCAGCTCTGCCGTGACTGGTCACTGAACAAAAACATCCACACGAGACCAATCATGGATCCACCTGTTGCATTCCACAGCAGCAGATAATTATTGTTTACGTTCTATCTCTGAGGCCTCAGCTCCTCAGAAGGGAAAAGATCCTAAGAAGGGATTTTTAATGAAAAAGATGTCTGCGACAAACAAACTGAGTCAATACCACCAAAGAGACAGTGTCTCTTGTCCTTGGTCTTCTTCTCACTTTAAGGTGTCCATTTGTCTGGAGTGAATCTGATGATTTTCTCACAGAATTTATTGAAAAGAAAATTTGGCATTATCCTAATTTCAAACCCTCCCAGACCCTCCATGACTCTTTAACAAAGACACATCATCTCTGGAAATCCTCCATCTGCAAGAAATGTAGTCTCAGCATTTTGTGTGACAACTAAGCAATCTGGAGCTCATTGTTTCCTCCTTCACTCTGTACACTCACCCAGTGACCATGCTCCATCAAGCATACAAAGCTTCTTCATTTTCACTAATATAGCTCCTTATGCACAGTTTACTGGAATTCATAAAGCAAATTCCCTCTCCTGCAGTAGTTTTTCATCATCCAGTCCTGTTTTCCCTACCTTTAATTATTAATTATCCACAAGGATTTGTTCTTGGAGGGAAGGAGTTTTAACAGAGCTGTGTCCGCTTAGTTTAATACAATAAAGCATTATATTTTATGGAGAAATCAGGGATACAAGACAGTAGGATAAAACATATATCCTATAAAATGTGGGTTAACAGTTTTGGCCACAACAAAGATCGTTTCTGTAAAAAGTCTCTACAGTCATGTCTGGTGGAAAGAAAAAAAAAAAGAGAATTATATTGATTTCAACTGCAGTATCAACTGCAGTTACTATTTTAAAAGTACATGACAGGCATGTCCTGGGTTCTCAGAAATGTAATTTCATTCTCTTATATCTTGAATACACCTCTGTGAGGTCATGTCTGTTTGAGCTGTACCTTCTATGATGCAAACCAAAGTTTCCTAAAAGTGGTATTTCTAATGGTAGTACATAGACAAACTAGACTAGATTAGAATTGAATGGAATATTTTCAGTCGGAAGGGACCTTGATCATCTTGAAGGGAAAATGGTCAACTATTCTAGCTGCCAATTTTGCTTTCATTCCATCTTATTTTGTAGCAAGTTGGAGTTTTTTTTATGCACCTATCTATATCTATCTATCTATCTATCTATCTATCTATCTATCTACCTATCTATCTACCTATCCAAAATTATTTATTATATGTATATATTGTGGAATGGTGTCCTTGTTTGTTTAAACATCTAGGCTTGTGCTCACATTTGGTTGATTTTGCATTAAGAATATGAGATGAAAATGTAAAAAGGGAGTAAAATACTTATTTTTCATGTATGGATGAATGAACTACATATGACCATGGTGTATGGATGGTAGATATGAACAAATAGACAGCAGTGCTCATAAGTGTTATTAAATAACTTGAGAGAGCAAACCCATATCCAGACTCTCTCAGAAATGTATGAAGCCCTGAGACATCCCTGGCACCCATGCAAGGTTGTGGTTTCCTATATATGGCTTCCAGAATGTAGAAATCAGGTGGTAGCTACAAGAACATTGATTTGGCCTCTACATATCTCATGTCCATAATGGTTGTGTTATTAAATTCTATTTCATTATCTTAAAATTGGTTAAAGACATACCTTATGAGTATATTTGTATTATCTGGTAAAATTCCTTGCATAAAAATAGATTCTCAAAAACATTTGAAGAATTTTTCCCCCTCAACACCCAGATTCAGAAGAAAACACTGTAAACCTGTAAGTCATCAATCTTATTAATACAGATTTTTCTTTGGAGGGATAAAAGTGTCTTAATAAATTGCAAATGCATGCAGTTAAGTTAAATAAAATATTTCCGGTGTGCAGTAATTTGGCTGTAAACAGAACCACATTCTTATAAATCAGCCCTAATACTCATGGCATTTTCATTAATGTGCTTATAATAAATACGGTAAGGGAGACATAAACACATTAATAATACACGTTGCACTTAATAGCTTTTGCCCTTGGAAATTCTTATCTAGCTCCTACAAAAGTCAATGGAAAATTTGAAATTGAATACATTTAAATAAAACTTGAACCAATGTATGAAAAAGCATATTCAACATAAAAGAGTTTAACTACTGAACTATTGCTCTTTCTTCTCTTCACTGCCTTTTGTTTCAACACCATGACAAAAATGTTCTTGTTGCAGAGGATTAATAAAAATACCAGGAGTAATACAGTTTGTAATTCAGATGTGATACCTAATGAGGAATTCCTTTTAAAAATACATAAATACCAAGTTTTTCTCTTAGGTATGCCTCGGAGACATAGAGTAATAACTGATGGAAAATGACTATATCAAATGATTTGACCAACTAAAAGCTCCTATATTTGGTGTCTGTCCAATTTTTGAAAGGTAATAAGATTTACTTTAGCACTGAATGAATTTTTACTTTATTTTCTATGTAAGCTTAAAAATGTGTTTTTGCAGGTATGGTCTCAACAAGAGCAGACTCCCCCCTCTCCCCCATCTCTCCATAATTTAGCACTTTTCCTAATGGTGTTGCATAGGCTCCAACATTCATTTCTATAACACATTGCTTTTTGTAACAGCTGTTAAGAACATTTCTTAATAGGAATGTGTACAATCAGATAGGGTGGATTAAGAGTTCTAGTAGTTAAGAACTACTTAGGTGTTCAGCAAGTGCTCGTGTATTTTACAGAAATTGCATGGAAATTGCTGCCATTATCATGTCTTCATCAAGCCCACTAAGGGACATTTTAATCATACCTGGTTTTCCTCTTCATAAAGGGTTACTGTGACCAGCAGCAATGTGAAAAGGAGAAATTTCAAAAAGAAAATGTGTTACTTTTCAAAAGAAAATGAGAACTGGAAACCTGAATAGAAGTGTCCCAATTTTTTTCCCTGGAGGAAGCCAGAGGAACAAATAAGAACTCAAGCCCTAACTTTAAACCTTGTGAACTCTAAATGAATTTCCTTTTGAGCCACATTTATGTCTATCATGCCCTCTGGATGCAGACAGAAAGATACTCTTATTCTCAGTGATAACTGCCTGAAGTAAGGAAACACTATAATATGATTCATTTCATACCTCATTGACCTTGAATAAGACAGGACACTATATCAATACAATGTAAATTTATTCCAGTGTTTGACACCTACTAACTCAAGTTTACTGGAGGGCAGGGGAATCATATACAAGAATATCCTTTGCTATCACAAGGCAAGAAATATAAACAAGTCAAAGAAAATACATCTGAGGAGTTTTGGTGTCAAGTGTCAAATGACAACACCAACAACAGAGCTGGAAGCTGACACAAACAACACAGATTTCATAAAGAACATCAGAACACCTTATCCTGATTGTTTGCATATGATTTCAAAACATGCTAAGCAGCTTTTCCTGCAAAAAGGAATATATTTGCGTGTTTTTACTATGTGTAATTATTTTAGTAAAAACAAGCTTTGTCAGAAATTAACATTACAGCAAAATCATGCTAGATTTATATTAGACCATACTAATAAGACTCTTGTCTAAACAGGAAAAGAAACAAAAAATAGATACATTTTTTAGAGAAATCATACTCATTTTTAGTAAGAGGGCTAAAAAGCCTATGAATAACAGCAAAAGAAACAACAAATAAAGAAGCTCTGTGAAAATATGGACTCATTTGCAAAGAATATACCTTTAAGTTGCTTAACCCATGATCTGAACTGTAGGAAAGTAGGAGGATGAGCCCTGCAAGAAGGCAGGCAAGTGCAGCAGTGATCAAACCTGACCTGATTTTGTCCTCCAATAACTCAAAATTACACACCATCTCTTCTTGTCCTGAGCCCCTGCTGTAAGAGATGGAACCCAAACCATGGGCTGAATGGGCTCTGGACATTTATGGATATTTTGCAGGGGTGACCCATAGACTGAGGGATTGATATCTGTGCATATATTAAAAGATGGGGGGGGGGGTGTTTAATGAGGATGTAGTGGGTAGTGTAAGACCCACTTGTGAGCACAACGTAAATGGTACAGAATAAGGGGTGGGGATACTACCAGGTTCATCCTTGATGCAGTGTCAGAATTCAGGACATCCCTCTGGCTGTCCTGGAGTGCTGGGACCCCTCCCAGGGGGCTCAGAGACCCTGGCACAGAGCCCAAGATGCTTGTGGTTTTGATTATGACCCGTGGAGCAAGTTACCAACCTTATATGAAGATCTGCAAGCCACGGGAGTATAAGTAGAATAATAATTAGTTTGACACAGGGTGAAAAATAGATTTTTGTGGTTTTTAGCATGGGGGTTCAGGGGACAAGATGGAGGAATCTGGGTGTGTCCAGTCTTTCTCCTTCTTCTTCTTGGCCTCCATCTTCTGCTGTGATGTTAGCACTTACAGATTGGTTTAGAGTAGAAACCCACTGTCTAACATAGGTGATAGGTATTGGAAAGTAATTGTAAATAATGTACACGTAGTTTTTAGTATAAAAAGATAACACCACCCCACGGGCAGGCAGAGTGCCTGGACTGTCTTGCTGAGCGGACCTTGGCAGGTCAGGAGAAAGAATTTTATAGATAAGGAACAATAAACAACCCTGAGACCGAGAACTGAAGAGCCCTTCTTTGAGTGCCCGCCTTGGAAAAGAGACTTTCTAATGTATCTCAGGGTCACTCTGACCAGCTAAAGTCCTGAGAATGCAGTTAATTTTCTTCACTGGGGCTGTGTTTTTGGTTTGTGACTAAAACACCAGTGGTGGACAACACACTGGTGTTGATTGTTGAACAGCCCCCACAGCAAGTAGGGTGGTGGAGTGAAAGGGTTTCAGAAGGCATACAGGCAGGACCACAGACCCAAACTGACCACACGGATGATGGTGTGTTTATGGTTTATTTGGTTTGAGGAAATATTCTCAGTATTGTTGGGTGGGGTTTTTCTGGGGGGATAGAGCAGTGTTGGCTGTTCCAAGATGTGACGTCTCTTTCAGATGAACCACCTGTTGCAGAAAGAAAATATTCTTTCATGCTGTTAAAAATTGTTTTAGTAAACCTTTTTTTTCTGCCTCTATTTCTGCAGTTGTTAAACTATGCTGAGAGTAATTTTCCAATCTCTTTACAGGTGCTAGGGTTATGATAGAAAAGTATCAAAATATCAATTATTGCTTTTTATATGAACTGTATGAGGAGACAGGTGAATTTGAATGCTGACATTGAAAAGAGACTGCTGCAGGAATAAGCAAGTTTGAGCTTAAATTAAGTCAAGTGTCATACATGAATATTGGCACTCTTTCTGAAAGAGCTTTTTTGACGCTAAAGTTAACAGAAAAGACGAACAATTGCAATCTGCATAATTAAAGGCATAAGAGAAAATGGAAGGAAGCAGGCAGAGCTATGGTCAAATTTAGAAAGAACAATAAAATAATAAATGTGGCATTTGTATGAGATATTAATGTTAGATCTCTGTTCTTACTATGAATTTACCTACAGGTTTTGCCATTCTACTGTTTTCTATTTGGCATCATTTTCTATTCAACCAATTTAAGAGGTGAAAATGTGAAAATCTTGAGTGATGTTGAAATAACTGAGAAAGGACTAAAAGTATTACATTGCAATTTGCCAGTTAGTTTTTTAATTTATATGTTCTTTAGGCTGAAATGTTACAAAAGGCTTTGCTAGGAGAAACCAAGATTATGTGAAAGTGGAGGTCAAAATACTACATCAAGAAATATACATTCTCTTGAAAAATTCTTCTATTTGTAAAAATATCCAACTATGCAAATCTGTCTGATGATCTACTCAGACATATCATTTTTTTACCTCAATATGATGAATTGCTATGCTTATGATCTCACTATATAAAAGTGCAATTTAAAAGGAAAAGAATTTTTTTTTTCTTTTCTGAATTTTTGCAAAATGTGGTGATTTAGTTTTATTGATGTCATTTGTAAAATAGCTTATTCACATTGATGTAAATATAAATTCTACAAATAGGAAACATCAAATACAACAAAATCAAACCAAAAGAGTGAATTACTTTGCTAAATTACTTTCCCCTAGTCTATTTAGCCAAGGGATTGTTACTTCCATACTTTATAACATCTGCCACAAATTTACTGATATTGGTGACATGTTCACAATTCCCTCAATGTATCCTTGGGTTTATTTTAGATAATGATGTCATTATATGAAAATATTAATGACGTTTTCCTTATTAAACCTGCCCTTTCAGTACAGAGGGCTCTAAGTTATGTGTTGATATGATGGCTGTGTTATTGTGACATATAACAGCATACTACAAGAAAAATTAAAACGTGAAGTATACACAGGCTATTAATTAATACATGTATGATTGAATATGTATTATCTCTAATAGCAAGATATATTTTAATATTCAGGTAAGTTTGTACTCTGCTGTATCTGTTGCACAATCGCTGTGAAATCTTGGTGGGGGAGTGTTCCTCCCCTTTACTTCCTATACTTCCAGTTTGTGTGTAAAAGAATTCGACTAGAACTGTATTTTTTTGAGCACGTTACCATATTTTCCCCTCTTGAACCACAGAAATGCTCATCTGACTCAGAAAAGTGGCATGTACTCCAACCTGAGCTTTGTCTATGTGAGCAAATCCTTTCAGTGCAGCAACAGCCAAACAAAACTCCCTAGTGTATGTAGCCTTCAATAGGTGGGTAACACTAAGTGGCCTTACATGTTTTTTGAAGTAAAGTATGTATTTTTTTTTGTAAGGACAGCAGTGATTTGTTCCCTGCTTTCTCGGCTTGGCTGTTGATGCTCTCTGTCCTGAGAAAGTGTAGGATGGTGAAGAACGAGTCTGGACTCTTCACTTTTCAGTCTTGAGGTTGTTTATTAATTCTTATCTATAAAATTTTCTTTCTACCCAGCGGAGATCT
This sequence comes from Loriotus luctuosus, assembly GCA_035582745.1. Taxonomy (NCBI): domain Eukaryota; kingdom Metazoa; phylum Chordata; class Aves; order Passeriformes; family Thraupidae; genus Loriotus; species Loriotus luctuosus. The sequence goes on along the minus strand of JAWWEY010000001.1, from coordinate 13,956,528 downwards.
GCTCAGCAAGGCAGCCATGAGCACTCTGACCACCCCCTGAGGTGGTGCTGTCCTTTTATACTACAAACTACGTATATCATATTTACACTTAATTCCCAATACCTATCAC
>JAWWEY010000001.1:13854965-13956319 GCA_035582745.1 Loriotus luctuosus | reverse complement strand
ACACCCTCTTTCCTCCATCTTGTCCCCATAACCCACATACCAAAAATCTTAAAACTTATATTTTCACCCTCTGTGCATTCTATAAAACACCCTCTAAACCCATGTGACCCTCTAAATCTCATGCAGAGGTGGTCTTGGGAAGCTCTGCACATCCCAGGTGGTGTGCTGAGCTCCCACAGTCCATGAAATGGGTGTTTATAGGGTGTCTCACCAAAAGGATTTTCCTTTTGAGTGTCTGGATCTCCTGCTGTTGGTCTAAGCTCCAGATGAGAAACAGTGCATTGACTGGAAGGTGCTGAGGTTACAAACAGAATAATTGTCCCTTGGAAGAGAAAATTGTGGAGGAAACCCACTCAGAACACATCTCTGTTCTTCTCCTTCCTCAGAGCAGGTTTGGGAGTGCTGTGGCTGAGGGGCAGTGGGGATGGAGCTGAGTGAACCCCACAGCTCTGAGGGGCAGGGAGCCTGGTCATGGAGCTCAGGAGGGACCTGGGAGCTTTACTGGCTCTTTAGTTCTCTCTCCATAACCCATGGGTGCGGATCTCCCTGGGGCAGCAGAGCGTTCCCTGTGAGGGGAGCCCGTGGTGCTGCGGTTCCAGCAGCGCGCGCGGGGTCCTGTGGAGGTGCAGGGAGTCACAGGAAAGCTGTTTCATAACTGCTGCTGGGATTGATGAGATGTTCAGAGACAGGTTCTCCACTTAGTCAACGTTTTATGAGGATTTAAGGCTGAGGAGCTCTTTGAAGCACCGATGCAACTTGTTCTGCCATGACAAGGTGGAGATGAACGCTGGCGTGACTTCCATTCCCAAGGAAAATGCTCTTTTGCACGGATCACAAACTGTGGCTCTGCTGCTGTTTGAAGAGACCAGAGGAATCTCAGATCCAGACACTCAGTGGCATATCAAAGCTTTCCCATCTGAAGGTAGGGTGATGGGGAGTTCCTGCTCCATGTCCTTCGTGTTTGGGCAGCAGAAGGAAAGGAGTTCCCTGAACCAGGAGTTGCTTGGGGGATCAAAGCTCTGCTTAGCAGAGGCTGACGGGGCAAAAAGCCAGGATGGCGGCAGGAAGGACAAACCCTGCAGAAGATCTGGGCCATCTGATAACAGACCTCCAGAGGGGCCTGGGAGACCTTCTGCTCTGCTGGAGGAGTGGGGCCAGCATCTCCCCCCAAGGAGGCAGACCTGCAGTGTCCTGGGCTTGATTGGAGTCATTCTGTTGTGCCTGAGGGATTGTTTAATTAAAAAGAATGCTGCACCATCACATTTCAACTGTTTTCTCCACACATTGCTCCAAGTAACATCTAAAATAGCTCTAAAAGGCAACAAACCATTCCCCAAAGCAGGGGTGGCAGATGAACAACAGGAGAGGGAAGGAATTATGTTCTCTTTCAGCTTTCTGTGTCTGTGCATTTGCTTCTGCATTTGCAGTCCTTGGGGCTTGTTTTAATTTAAATTTCCTTAGGAAAAACCCTGTTGAAGGAATGCTGCCTGCAGTGGCTTTGGCTGTTCTGCTTTGGCTTTGTCCTGGGGAAACTTTGATGGTTGGGGAGCAAGAGTTGCTTTTCAGTGTTGGTGGGAAATGCCTGGATAGAGGAACGGCAGCCACCACGAGAGTCACTTGTGGGTGGTGGGACTGGCAATCTCTCTGCTCTCCTTTTGTGCTCATTCCTGTCCCAGGGCTTATTTAATTGCTTAACAAAGGCATCCTCTGCAACCACTGAGAAAGGACCAGTGCAGGGAGGGAAAAAAGCAAACTTGCATCAAGCCTTTCATCCAAGCACAGGCAGATATTGCTGCTGACCTCAGTGTTTGTAACTGTGGTGTCAGTGTTGGAATGGAGCAGCTGAACCTCAGCCTGGGCACTGATGTGTCCAGATTGATGCAGGGACTGGGGGCAAAGCAAGGACTGGTTCTGAGGGAACCTGTGCGGCAGCAGGTTGTGTTCATCCCCAGAGAGCTCCTTCAGGAGCAGGTTTGAGATTGGCTTGTTAGGCTTTAGCCCAGGTTTTGCTGCCAGTCTGGCAGCTCCTGACTGGGTTTGACCCACAAAGTGGATCCCAGTGTCCTCTGCCTTTTCAACTGGGAGCTTGCCACAAAACTGGAAGCATGTTGGAACTGAGCCAGGGCTGTACATCCAGCCAGCATCCCATGAACTCAATCCTCAAGCTGCTATGCCATGTTATTCCTGAGCACATATCCAGGGCATGCAGCAGGTGAGCCCCACGTTTGCTGCCCGTGTGCCATCCTGCTCCCCGCTGCTGCCTGTCCCCTGGGGTGTCATGGGGAGTCAGAGCTGTCACCACCGACTGACATTCTGTGGAGAGGTGAGAAAATGCATTTTTCATAAAGCTCACAGCTCATGGTTCCTGGCAGATCGATAGGGCAGCTGGAGGAGTCCTTTGTGTGCCCACTGTTGGGGCAGCTCTGTGCCAGGTGCTCTGCAGGGAGGGGCAGGGGTTCCTTGGCTTGGCAATCCCCATGGGAAGCCTGCAGGCTGAGCTGGGGCTCCTGGCTGGGGCAGGCTGAGATTCAGCCAGGGCCAGGGATGGTTGTGCTGGGCAGGCAGTGTGGTGTGGGTGCTGCTGTGGGAGTTGTGTGCTGGATCCATCACCGCTGGATTTCTATAAAACTGAGCAGGAATTTTTTTTTTCATGGTTTCTTAACCTCTTAATTGAGTTTCTTTATAGGGAAGCTGGCATCTGACAGGGGAAGAAGGTTGTTGTTCCCTATGAGAACCATGGGTGCACAGCAGGAACTTGGAAAATACAAAAAGCTGTTTCCAGAGAGGCTGGGAATAAACCAGTTAAATCTTTGGCAATTCGTGGGCCCAGCTGCAGTGGGACATCAGGATTCTCTGGGACCTTGTTAGTGCAGCATGTGCTTTCTTTCCTGTTAGATTCTCCAAGCTTGGGAAAGCAGAGGGGATAAAAACACACGGAATGCTGGGAGACTCCTGGGATAGTGTGAGGCAAGGTGTCACCTTGCAAATAGGAACTGGTGGAAAGGATAGATCTGAGGGGGGAGAAAACATCACTTTTTGTATGTGCTGTGCATGGGAAATTGCAGCAAGGAGTGGGAGAAGGGAATAGGCATGGGTAGGATGAGAGGTGTTTTTGGCTGGGATTCGGGGTGGTGGGGAGGTGAGGAGGAAGGGAAAAGCTGTTTCATGTGGCTGAGGTCAGGCAGTGTGACAGCTTTTAGAAAGATGTTTGTCCTGAAGGTCACTGTGCATCTCTCATGTCCAGGCAAGTCCTGAAGTCCTAAATTGGAGCAAATCAGCACCAGTGCTCTGGTGTGGGCCCAGAGGACCCTGCCAACCCCAGAGCTCTGAGGAGTCAGTGTCATGTGGTGTGCAGGCAGAGCAGAGCCCTGCGAGAGCAGCTGCCAGAAATTCAGAGATGCACTGCTTATAAATAATAAATGATAAATTCAGCCTCTGATCTCTGAGGCACGCTCTGCTTCTGCACACTCCATGCTGGCAGAGAAGATTCCCCATCCTGGACTCAGCAGTGTGTCTCTGGTGTGGAGGGTCTGAGGGGTGCTGGGAGGCAGCTCGTGGAATTGGGGTCGTGCTGAGCCCCGGTGGAGCGTGGCCCCTTCTGCCAGCAGCACTAATGAGCGTGGCCCCCGTGCCAGGGCTGCTAACGAGCGCTGGGGAGGGCGAGGGCAGCCTTGCTCAGCCTTCAAACCACCCCAGCTCAATGCTGTGCTCCTGCCCTCTGGAGAGCTGCGTTTTGTGTGAATGCAGCTTGCTGAATGAATTAATTAAGTCAATTTAAATGATAGACTAAACGATGCTTAGTGTTAAACTGTGTGAGCTGTATAAACAGCAGGGTCACGGTTGCTGTGGCCAGGTAGAAGGGGCGGTTCTGGCTTTATCCAAGTGATGCACAACAACCCTTCCCCTGCTCTTGGGGGAGCTGTGGCAGTGCTGGTGAAGCTGCTGCTGCCAAGAGCTGTCCCCACCGTGCCCAGGCACTGCTGGGCTGTCTCCTGCTGCTGGACACGTCCCTGTCCTGCTCCTGGCACCTGGCAGGGCTGTCAGAGCTGTGTTGGGTGGTGTCATGGCCAAGCTGCTGCTCCAGGGGCTGATGTGAGCTGATGGCTGCACAGGTAGCCTGGAGGGGTTATTAATATTTATTGTTATTATTTGTTACCAGTGGTTACAAAGGTTGCATGAGTGCTCAGTAGATGCCAAGCTCTGTAAACATGTGTTTGTGCCATGGTTATCCTGCCCCTCCCACCCTGTGCCACAATTCCCTCCTGTGGGCTGGTTCCAGTTTGGAGCGGGGCTTCTGCTGCAGGTGGGAGCAGGACCTGCTGCCCAGCCAGCCCAGTTTATTCCTGCCAGCCTCAAAGTGTGGCTTCCTTCCTGTGTGGGTTCTCTGTAGGCAGCAAGAAGGTGTTCCCACAACTTTTCCCTTTGTGTAGGAGTGTTTTTAACACGCCAGAGCAGAGTCCTAGTAGGAGTAAATGATGAGGAGCAGGCAAGAAGAATAAATGTTTTTTTTAAAGCCATAAGTGACATGAATGGAATGGCCTGTATGGCAGCTACACCCTCTCCACTGAGATCCTGGAGGTGTGAGGGGGCTGGCAAACAACTGCTGCTCCCTGGGCTGTCCTGCCTGGCTGGGGCTTCGTGCCCAGGTGGGACCCTCTGGCAGGACTTGGGGCTCTCACTGGAGTGGGGCTGGGGACACCCACTGAAGGCACAGGGGTGCTTTCCTGAGGACAGGATGCCTGGAGGAGCAGAGCTGCTGAGATCATCCTGGGCATTGACCTCAGGTGCTGGTGTGTGCAGGTTGTCCTGCTTGAAAGCACAGGGTTGTGCAGACCCAGCTAGTGACTGGGGAAGGGCATTAGAGTGTGGCCTTCCAGTAATCCTCTGTGGCCTCCCAATAATCCTCTCTTTGTCCTCCAGCTGTTTCCTCTCCTAGGCACAGGCTGAATTTCAGCTCCAAGCCTCCTCTTTCTCCTCTTGGTGTAGCTGCACAGTCAGCAAGCAGGAGGGACAGCTGGCCACAGGATGCTCCCAAGGTGTTTGTAGCACACCAACAAACATGAGTGCTCCTCACAGACCTGGGAACCCTCTTGCTCAGAGGAGGAAAATGCAGGTCAGGCCAGCTACATTTCCTTCTCTTTCTCTGTGGCACTGCACATCACTCAGCCTGTCACGGGGGGCTCAGCCAGGGATGCCACCATTGGAAGGACATTGTGTGAAGGGGATCTCAGCTCGCTGGGAGTGCCCTCTGTGTCCTGAGAGCCTCTCCAATCCCACAGCCCCCGTGCATGGCTGGCTGGAGCTCATTCCCTGAGCTGCTGTTGCCCAGGAAACTCCCCCTTCAGCCACAGAGGCTGTGAGTGCCCGCAGGTCTTTGTGCCCTGCTTCAGCTGGAGCTGCCTGGGGGTTCCCATCCCTGCCCTGCACTCAGTGAGGGATCTCTGTTGGTGCTTTGTGTTGGGAGGCACACGATGTGCTGCTGGTGCTCCCCCTGCCATCTCTGTGGGGCTGGCTGGACAGAAACCCGCCCTGAGTCCGTTCATCTGCAGACAGTTTGTAAGGCTGTAGTACTGATCCTGCTCCCTCAGGTCATCCCTAGGTGAAAACAAGGATTAGCTTATTGCTATTGCTCATTCTTAGAGATGATTGGTATTTTTGTGTCAGCACTGGGGTGGCAGCAGGACCAGGACAGTGCCTGTCCCCTGTGCTGGCACTGCTGGGGGACCTCCAATCTTGTGTCCAGTTCTGATCTCTCATGGCAAGAAAAACCATGGAGGGACTGAAGCATGTCCAGGGAAGGGAACAGAGCTGGGAAGGGGATGGAGAGTCAGTGCTGTGAGGAGCAGCTGAGAAAGGGGCTCAGCCTGGAGAAAAGGAGGCTCAGGGGGAACCTTCTCCAGGAGGGAGGAGCCAGGTTGGAGTCGGGCTCTGCTCCCAGGGAACAGGGACAAGACAAGAGGAAATACCTACAAACTCTGCTAGGGCAGGCTCAGGGTGGGCACCAGGAGGAATTTCCCCATGGAAAGGGGGCTCAGGGATTGGGAGGGGCTGCCCAGGGAGGTTAGGAGTGCCCATCCCTGGAGGTGTCCCAGGAAGGGCTGGAGGTGGCACTGAGTGCTCTGGGCTGGGGACAAGGTGAGGATGGGGCACAGCTTGGACTGGATGATGCTGGAGGGCTTTCCCAGCCTCAATGGTTCTGGAATTCTGTGAAATACTTTCCTTTCATCCAAACCCGTCTCCTCAGTACAGACCCACCCTTTGAGCAGAGACCGATGTGAGGAAACCTCAGAGCCTGGAGAATTCCCAGCAGCTGGGAAAGGCCGTGGCTGGACAGGAGCTGGACCGGCCGCTCCTCCCGTGCTGGGCGAGGCTCCTGTCCCGCCCCCAGAGCTGCTGGGGAAGCCTGAAGGTGCTAAAATCTGCTTATTGAACGATCCGGGAGTGCTGCACTGCTGCTCAGGGAGATTTATCCCCCATCTGTGCTTGTTTTCCTTCCACCGGCACACCTAATAAATATCCCCTTTTAAACCAAAGCACCTCCATTTACAAACCTGTTAGCAGAGCTCTGGCATTTCCCAAGGATTTTGCCTCCAACATCCCCGCCTGGAAGGCCACGTGTTAATCCCCAGAACTCGCTGGGATTTCTCGGGCTGGAGCTCCCTCGAGTTTTCTCCTCTGTTAAAAAACAGATAATCCAAAATCTTCCAGATGCCCACGCAGGTGAGAGCCAATAATCCTGGGAATTTGAGAGAGCGATTACAAACTGAAATTCCTGTTTTAGACGAGCACATCAAGGCTCAGAAACCTTTGCTGTGCATGTAGGAAAGCAGGGGAAAAAATCTAAAAAAATGTTTAAAATCACCAAATCCCAAAGCCCTGCGAGGCAGTAAGTAAAGTTTGGCAAGTTCCAAATGCATTCCCTGTTGTTCCAAGCTGTTCCCTGTGGCTCCCCAGAGGGCTGGTCCATAAAGGATAACAACCTTTGCCTGCTGGGAGCTATTAGCTTAAATGGGAGCGGGCTGCTGCAGCATTTAAGGCTGATTAGAATGGTGTCATTGGATTTGTATGCACTGGGATCCATGCAGATGGATTTCACAAAAATTCCGAGAAATTACATCCAGGAAAGGGAGTTAAAGGGATGTCTCAATGCGTGGCAAGGCTCGCTCGGCTGACTGAAATTGCAAATAGAGGAGCAGGAAAAAGAAAAAGAAAACCACAAGGAGGTGAAAATGAAGCTGGGGAATTTAGGAACAGAATTCCAGGCTCTGGAATGGGCAGATGGATTAGGGATCAAAATGGCCACATAGCTCTTCCTCATTTTTGCATTAAATTGAAATGATTTTCATTAGATGTGTGAGCACATTAAATCGTTGCTGTGTTACACATGGAATTACACAAAATTTGGGATGTGTGGTTACCCTCCATGTGGGTGTCACCCCTGGACTAACACTTCTCCCATCCCAGCATTTCCAGACATTCCCAGGCCACACTTCGAGCCAGGAAACCTCATCAGCTCAGGTAGCAACCCCCAAATTTCCACGTCCTGGGAACAAGCAGGGAAATTGTCGCTGGATAAAGCCCCTGACCCAGAAAAGCATCGTCCTCTTACAACTCATTTGTCTCTCTTTGACTTGCAAATCTCAGGAATTTTCCACCCCAATCGACTCAGCTCTCACCTCCCCCTGAGAGGGCAAAGCAGTTCCTGCAGCATCTTCTGCTCGAAGGTTTTTGTTTCCCTCAGTGCTTTAGCGGCTCCTTTTGGGGGTTTTCTCACCCCTGGAGCTGCTGGAACATTCCCAGACACAGGGAATGAAGCTGGACTTCCCCAGCCACCCCGGTGATGCCACCAAGGGTCACTCAGCCAACCCAGAGTGCCCAGCACGGCACAGTCGGAGCTTTCCAGCAGCTTCTTGGTTCCCAGAGCCATTGATGAGCTTTCACTTCATTAAAACAATCGCTAATAAGTGTGGCATTCTTCAGGCAGGCTCAGAGTCTGCTCCCTGTGCCCAAAGCCATGGCCTTGGCCTGGTGGGGATGGACCAGGGATGCTGGAATAAAGGAAAGGACCAGCAAGAGTCTTTAAAGTGCCTGAAACAGCCTGATGAGCGTGGCCATCTTCATCCCATCATGTTCATCTTCATCCCATCCTTGGGAAGAGCTGGGATACAGAGGGGCACTGCAAACATCCCACTAATTCCACTGCCAAGGCAACATTCCTTGATTTTCCAGCCCCACTCAGGCCCACTTCCCCAGCTCCAAAAGGTTTAACCCTTCCTTCCCTTCTCCAAACCCTCCCTGCTTGGATAAACAGCGCCTCAATCCCCAATAATCCTTTTTTAACATTTAACAAAATCTTTCTCTCATTCTTAAGGCTTAAGGAGAACAAAAAAAAAAAAAAGAGTGAAAAAAAAAGAAAAAAGAAAAAATCGCTTTCCCTATTTAGCAACATTCTTGTGATGTTTATTGGAACGGGCTGAAAGAGCTGAGGTTTGAAAATTAGGATCTGGCAAGGAAACAGTGTCCTCAGGGGCCAGAGAACAAACCTCTCTGGGAGGAAAGTGATGGGACCAGCCTTTAAAGGCTGGAAAATTGCAAACCAATGTGCTCAGCAGTATTTTCCTTTATGCAGTTCTTTTATTCTTAAGATGAAAATTGCTCAGGACAAAGGCATCGGTCTCATACCTGGGACAGTGTGCTCCTTCCTCTCCTCTTCCCTGTGAAAATGTGTGCTGCTTTGAAGAGCAGCGATGTTCAGCACGAAGCAAATGCCAACGTGACCATTTTTAATGCAAATTCGCTGCCATCTCTCCCCTCTCCTCTAGTGCTGCCTGGGAATGTGTGACAGTGCCTTGGCAGGGCTGTCACTCGGGAGGAACAGGGGCCTGCGGTGCTTTTCCAGGATGAGAAAGTGCCTTGTTGGGTTTCCAGCCTCTGATCCCACCTGGACACGACAGCAAAAGCTTTCTCCAGCCCTCCCTGGGGCTCGATGCTCAGGCACTGTGAGGTTTTAATGAGTGGACAAAGCTGGTGGCATCACTGGCAGGATGCTCCTGTGGGCAGGGCTAGCAAAGTACCCCTTGCACAAAGGTGTCCCAATGCCCCTTGCTCAGGTAGGGGTGGGCAAAGGTGTCCCCAGTGTCCCTTGTTTGGGTGGGCAGGGGTGTCCCAGTGTTCCTTTCTTGGGTAGGGATGGACAAAGGTGTCCTAGGTGCCCCTTACACAGGTAGGGATGGGCAGAGACGTCCCCAGTGTCCCTTGTTTGGGTAGGGATGGACAGAGGTGTCCCCAGTGTCCCTTGCTCAGGTAGGGGTGGACAGAGGTGTTCCCAGTCTCCCTTTTCTGGGTAGGGGTGGACAGAGATGCCCAGGTGTCCCTTTCTTGAGTAGGGATGGACAAAGATGTCCCCAGTGCCCCTTACACAGGTAGGGGTGGGCAGAGATGTCCCCCAGTACCCCCTTGCCTATGTAGGAGCAGGCAAAGGTGTCCCTGTGCCCCTGGTTTGTGTCGGGCCCCCCCGAGTCACGTCCCGCACCTCAGTCTGTCCTGCCCAGCCCGCACAGGGTTAAACCCGCTCGGCTCCGCTCTGCCCGGGGCTGGGAACTGCGCTGGAGCCGCGGCCCTGCCCCCGGCCCTGCTCCGGGGGGACCCGGCCGTGCCGTTCCCAGCCCTCCTTCCCACACATTGCCGGTGCGGGCCGCGCAGGCCGGAGGTTCCCACAGCCCGCGGGGGAGCGCGGGAAGCGCAGGCCCCGGGCCGGCCCTGGGAGCCACAGCTCGGCACAGCCCCTGCTGGACACATTTGTCCATCCCTACCCAAACAAGGGACACTGGGGACACCTTTGCCCACTCCTACCTGTGCAAGGGGCACTGGGGACACCTCTGTGCAAGGGGTACTTTGCTAGCCCTGCCCACAGGAGCACCCTGACAGTGATGGCACCACAGATTCCCCACAGAATCCCGGGGATGCTGTGCCCGCTGCTGGGGGTGTTCGCTGGGCTCCCAGGACCAGGGAAGAGATGAGAATCTTTCTCGGAGCATGGTTGTTAATTGCTGCCCTGAAATGTGCAGGATGTTTTTGTTTCGGCCCGCACATCCGAAGAACAAGTCAGAGCTCTTCAGTTTTCGGTCCTGAAGATGTTTATTAATTCTTATCTGTAAAATTGTCTTTCTGCCCAGCCGAGATCTGCTCAGCAGGGCAGCCACAGGCACTCTGACCGCCCCCGAGGTGGTGGTGTCCTTTTATACTACAAACTACGTATATCATATTTACACTTAATTCCCAATACCTATCACCTATGTTAGACAGTGCACTTCTACTCTAAACCAATCCCAAAGTGCCAAGACCACTGCAGAAAATGGAGAAGAAGAAGAAGAAAGAAGAATGACTAGACACACCCTGATTCCTCCATCTTGTCCCCATAACCCCTATACCAAAAATCCTAAAATCAACATTTTCACCCTGTGAATAATTTATTATTACACCATTCAAACCTGTGTGACTTTCAAGTCCTCATACAAAGCTGGCAATTAGCTGCAAGTGTCAAAATCAAGCCACCAGGTGTTCCGGGCAGCATGCCAGGATTTCCGAGCCCCCCGATGGGGTTCTTGGCAACTCTGGACATCCAAAGGGATGTGCTGAGTTCCCACACTGCTTTAAAATGAGAGTAATAGTATTTGAAATCTCACCAAGCTTTTATGCCACAGTAAATGAATAAATGTTTAATGCACTCAGATGCTGTAGTAAAATATTCTCATCTTCTGGCCGCTAAGAACCTGACTTGGAAAATACAATTTGCTAATTAGGTGAAATTACACTCCCACCAGGAAATTTTTAAAACAAATCTTCCTTGAAGCCACTGTGTGGCAAAAGTCTCTTGCACATGACTTTTAAAAGATTCTTCATTAAAAGAAAGAATCACAAAATACTTGGTCAGATTGAGTACTTTGGGAAGGATTTCTGGATGTAAATGTCTCCAGTACGATCAGTTTTAGATCTCTGTACTGGTTTTAACTGTAGTAGAGTTAATTTTCTTTTCTTCTTACATGGTGCTGTGTTTTGGATCTGTGACTAAGTGTTGGTAACACAAAGGGTTTTTAGGTGTTGCTGAGTGGAGCTAATGCAGAATCAAGGGCTTTTCTGCTTTTCATACTACCCCAACAGTGAGCAGGCTGAGTGGTATGCAGGAATTTGGGAGGGGACACAGCCAGGACAGCTGCCCCAAGCGACCAAATGGATATTCCATAGCATACAACATCATGCTCAGTATATAAAGCAGTGGAAGGAGGAAAGGAGGGTGTTTGGAGGCATGGCGTTTTCCTTCCCAAGTCACAGTTTTATGTGATGGGGCCCTGCTCTCCCAGGGTGAGCACCTCACAGATGCTGAACACCTGCCTGCCCATGGGAAATTGTGAATTAATTCCTTGCTTCACTGTGCTTGTGTGCACGGCTTTTGATTTCCCTATTAAATTGTCTTTTTCTCAATCCACTGGTTTTCACACTCCTGCCCTTCTGGTTCTGTCCTTGATCCCACTTCTGCAGCGGTGGTGGGTGAACAAGCACGGGGCTGAGATATCTGCATGGGTTAAACAAAAATGGTCTGTTTAAAAGAAAGTGAGGAACACAAAAACTAATTTTCACTACTTCTTTGATATCGTAGTGCTCCAATAGAATATGCAAAACTTAGCAAGCAATGAATTTATAGTTTTTTTTCTGCCAGCAGTTACCCTGTTGAAATATTGAGAAAACAATCTGATATTTTTTGAAGACTTATTTTATTTGTCATCCACAACTATATGGCTTAGGGCATTCACACAGGATTTTTGTTGGTCAGCTTTGTAAGGAAAGGCATTCCTACAATGTCATGGGAAATGTAGCAAATATTGGTGGAATCAAATGTCAGATGTTAGTCCTGAACCCATCATTTTTTTAGTCTGTAGTAAGACATAATCAAAAGCCCAGATCTGTCCCAGTAAAATTGGGAAGTAAAATTGGGAATAAGGAATCTGAAATGTAATTTAAACTTCTTTAAATCTTATAGTTTACAATAAAGCCTCTTCAGATTCTCAGTATTTTGGATTCTGAAGTCTTCTTTTTAATGCTAGAGCTCTGAAGTTTAGATAAAAGATTCCTTTCCAAAGAACAGGCTTATTTCTTTTAATACACTATATAGCATTGGACACTGTACAAAGTGTAGCTTCTCTATTAAATAACAGCTATGAAAGCTAGAGTCCTTTTCCTGCTAAAAAATAATAATTCCATGATAAAAGCAAGCATGAGTTGTATCATTTGAGCTGTATTCAGCAGACAGAGGGAATTTTTAATTCTATTGTATCAAGCATTGATTGACCTAATTTTGCAGCGTTTTGATTGGCTGTTTTCCAGAATAATTAACTCTTACTGAAACAAGAAGTTGCTTCAAGGATCACCAAGAGAAAGAAGAGTGTATAAAATAAAAGAAAAATAGGCTGGCATTCTTTAATTAATCCACTACATTGCAGAGAATCTTGGTTATTTTGTACACGTCCAATGGGGCACGGTGGGAATGTGATGCACACTCCAGAGAGGAAGATCAAAGTCATGCTGGCAGAAAAAAAGATGGATAAAAACTGATTCTAACTAAGTTCTGTTTGGACACTAGAAAGAAACGTCTAGAAAGTAGAGCAGTATGTTTCTGTAGATTCAGTCAAACTAAAAGGTCATAGAGAATAACAGAAAAATTCAAACTAATTTTCAAAATGGAGACCATAACACTTATAAATGAAATCTTATAACACAACACACCAACCACACAGACTTAGAAGCCTCCCACACCTGTGTTTCCATGGGTTTTTACAGATCTTACTTTGTTCTTGTGCAATTCATATACATGCACACATAAGAATATTTATCTATAAAGAGGCTTGTATGTCAAATATTATTATTTTAAAAAAAAGTTTGTCTAGACTGGTGAAATAGAGAATTCTTCTCTAGAAGATGACCTCAATTTGGGAAAGTGTTGAGACACAAATATTACCTAAATCTTATCAGTAAGTCTTACATATTTCAGTGTTACCTTGTGTCCATACAGAAGTGTGTGCATTTGCAATTTCTTCTGTGAGACCAGCATAACACAGAAATTAAATGAGAAGCTTACTGCATTAGAAGGGAAAAACAGAAACTGTTTGTCTCTTTCTCTGTAATTTTCTAATTTTTTTTGTATACCTGGGCTTATGATGATGGTTTTCTTTTCATAAGCTTGTGGTGGTTTTTGTTGTTTGTTTTCAATTATACATCCTTAGAAAGACTGTTTTCTTGAATTATCAGAATTTATTCTTCTACCTTTAACTTCAGGAAAATAAATACAATTTTTCTTTTGGGACAACAATTATTATGTTTTTTAATGTAGAAACTTTTTAAGGTCTTATTGGCTTTACTTTTATGGTGTAGAGAAAACAATGTAGATATAAATACTATAAAACTGTACAGGTTCTCCGGCTTGGAAGAACTTTCAACACTTCAGGCACTGCAGGAATGTAGGACTGTTCCACTTGTCAAAAAAATTATTATTTTTGTTTTTAACGTTACTGTTACAGAAAAATTTTGTACCTCTTTTTAAGTAGTTTTCTCTACACAATCAAGAAACCATCATATCTCAAAATTGTCTGCATGGGCAGAGAATTTACCGTACTTTCATTCTTTGTGAGGTAAGACTATGATATCTAGTATTGATTTGAAGAAAATGGGGTAATAGAGTTCTGTTCTGAAATACATAGTCCTTTTCATAGTTACTAAGCGTTTTTGGCACTATCTTCATTTCACTGAGTCACTCTAGCAGGTTGACTTCAACAACAAAAGAAAACAAGAAAAATTAATGGAAGAATAAACTAAAGCTAAATTATGCTATACAGTATCCTCAAAATATTTTTAACTTGAGAATCAGGGTGAAAAATATAACAGTATTAATTTAAATTTTTCTGATGTTTAATTGTGCTGGGATAATGTTCTTAAAATATGAGCTGGTTGTTCAAAGCAGTAGAATGATTTAATGAATGTTCTCTTAAAACCACTACTTTCTGGAAGTATCATTGAAGTTTTAGGCTAACTAAAAGCCAGATTGTTCTATTTTCTATATTACAATGTAGTTTCAGAATAGGCAAACAACAATTGATGGTAGCCATTTTTCAAGACAGAAAATCATAAGATGAGATTATTTTCTGGAGTAAGACTTTCAAGTTATTTCTGGATGTACTCATGGAAAAAACAAGAATCATGTCTAAGACTGGTTGGATGGACCTGCAGCTTGTAAATAGATGTAAATCCAATGAGGATTTGTAATTCCTTATGAAATCAAATATTGTTTCATAATTGAACCCCAGTCCACTTTGAGAACTCATTGTTTTGGGAAAATTTCATAACAAATTTCAAATCCACAGTGGCTCTAAAGTGAGTCATCCCATTTCTTGTGAAAAATGAGGATTTGAGAAGGTAAGGTAAGAAAATTGCTTGTCCTTTTTCCTGTTGCCAGGGCTGTTATCAGAACTAGAATTAGCTTCTCACTATTCACTTGTAGATTGTCTGTATCACACATGAGCAAAGATATCCCTTTGTTAAGTCCGTTGCTATGCTCTGCAAGCACGGGCAAAATGAATGCATCACCAATCAAAAATGTTTTGGCTTGGTTTTCCCAAAAGAAAAAGATTATTTATAAACCTCCAAGAGCAATTTTTTCATACTATTCTTTTGAAAATCATTATTGTGACTGGCCACTTTAATTGCAAGTTTGTGATTACCCCGGTTGGTGATTAGCTTTTAGAAGTGATTATCACTACAGGTGAAAATACACACATTTATTTAAAATTAGAAGCATTTAAAAATACTGCATAAACAAACTTGCATACACTGCCTAAAATTTTTAATATTAAAATGTAAATGAGGGAAATTAAACCAGAATCATTGTACTGATAGTGTTCAATATTTTCAATCATTCATATCCTTTCTGTGTAAACTTTGTACTAAAACATTTTGATAGTGCACAAAGCTGTAAAGTACCAAAGGCTCACTTTGTAACTAGTCAGTTATTAAAAATGTTTCACTATAGCAAAATCAGAGAATGAAACATGATAGAAAGGAGAAATCACATTGTAATGTTTCAGTTTGCATATGCAAACTCAGCCCATGGAGGATTATTTAAAAGGCTGGTGTACTGTGAATCCATTAATCCCTCAGAAATCACACACAAAGATGTAGCTTTTCTTTGGAACTGCTTTCATTCAAGCCAGAAACCTTTTCCTGGGCTGTAGGATTTTTAGACTCACAGTGGAAACAAAGAAATCTCTGTCTTTTCTGTCTGCTGTCACATTCAATGCTGTTGTAAAATGACAAAGCACTCCACATTCATAGCATAAGGCTTGCCGTAGTTTTTTTGACATTCAGAGAAGAATTTTTTGATGATCTCATGAAATATCAGTTTGCATTCATCCTATTATATCCAAGCATTGAAACTTCATCAAAGACACCTAAATGTTAGATTTTTATATAGTTTTGTCACTAGTGTAGCTCTGAACAGGTAATCCATTTAAAAAGCCATTTAAAAGCTGGGGAAAATGAAAATGGTTTTTGCAATTCAATCTAGCAATTCCCATTTTTTATTTCTGTATGGTCCAGCAGAGACACAGACATTACTTTTTTAAGACAGTGCTGCTCTTGACAGACACAAAAAAACACTTAGTACAAGAGAATCCAACAAAAATTCCTTATATATTTCTTTTCACAATATCCTAGAAACACCGTCCAGCACTGCCACCACTGTACTCCATTGACTTCAAATTATCTTCTGCAATAATAAGCAGATTAGAAATTTTTAAGGATATTAAAAGGTCTTTAAACCTGTTGTAAGAGGTTTAAACTAACCTGTTGGCTAAAGGTTAGTGCATAATTAGAATAATTATTAGAATATTTACTTATTTCTTACTGTGAGATAGGATCTAGGAGGAGAGCAAAGTAGGTTCAAACTTTGAAGGGTATAAAGAAAACTTCATTAACAGTACTAAAAGAAAAAATGAGAAATTAGAATAAAACACTTTTTTTTTTTAACCTTTTCTTTCATTTTATTCCTGACAATGTAAAGAGACAAATCTGGTATTTTCAGTTAATCTACTACTTTAGAATAGTCTTTTATTATTTTTTTTAGGGAGAGTTATTGTCTTGGTAATAAGCTGGCCTTCTCTAAATGCCCTGACTACTGAGGCTATTACAAGGGGGAGGGGAAAGAGGACTATGGAGGGGACATTACAATAACATCACTAGACATTTTAACATCCACATAGTATCTACCTCTTAATTGTGAGAGCCAACCATTACATAACTCATCTATAATGCTAGGAACACTTCCCCCCCTTTTTTTAACCAGTAAATGTTCTCAGATATACTATTGCCCCATTGGCGCTTTATTTTTGTCCAAAAAAATCTATTAAAAGAATCCTCTCCGACTCCTGCTTTTACAGTGGAACGGGACACAGGTGTGGATATTCGCTTGGGGTTTTCAGGGGCAAGAAAGTATTTTGGGATTATTTTTTATTTGTTTCTTTTATGGGCCACATAAAAGAACTGAGACTTCCTACAGGTATTTTCAATCTCTAGCTTCATCCTGATTTGCATACAAAGCTTGTTTTTTTACCAGATCAAAAATTCACTTTTTGAGTTCTGAGACCTGCTTATTATTTCTCTATATTTCCCATTGAAATGCACATTTGGTTTGTTACACATAGTATCAAAATTGTGTCTTGTAACAAAAGATTTTTTGCAAAGAGAGAGTCCTGCTGCCTGGAGTACCATGTTTGCACTCTGAAGCCGAGATGCATTTCTTTTCATCCTCAGAGTGTGAAAGAGCTGTCTACAGTGAAATTTGGTTCTAGAATGCTGGACAAAATTGCTGGTGTTGGAAGCAGAGGTGCGATATTTTTCATTAGAAAATAGAAAAAGAACAAAAATCTAGTAAAAAGAAAATAAGAACTGAAGATCTGATTGGAAAAATCTGCATTATTTTTAAACCCAATTTTAAAATCTTACTTGCAGGCCTCAGGTTTCTCTGACTAAAACTCCTTGGGTGAAAACTTAAATTTTATATTTGTATTATTTAAATAGCATAATTTAAAATAATATGCTGATTTATGTATTTATTAAAAAAAAAAAAACAACTCAGCTACAGTTGGTCTGCATTTCTTCAAATCTGATATGTTCATATTCTGAAACGTTGCTCATGTAAGATATCAGCCACAAACATGTTAGGTCTGGAGTCACTAGCTTGAAGGAGTCCCCTTAATTCCTTTTTGCACCCTTTTCAGTGTTATAAAGAGAAGATAACTGTACTGTTCTTGCCATCATCATTATGTCCTGCTGTGGGCTCAATAACTGAACACTAACATGAATCAGGATCTCACTTTTTTCCTCTTACTCTGTAGTGTAAAAGTCACACAAAATTTTAGTTACTTGGGATTTACTGAGTGGATAGATAAATAAGCACAGAAAAAAATACAACTTGAAAGTTTTAAAATATTAAATCCAGAAGGATTTTCCTTATGAAAAGCAAAGTCAATTAGGTCTTTGACTTCAGTGTTGTGTCTGTATTGTACTTTGGACCAGACTATGCACCAAGTGTTTTTGACTGACTGCCTCAGCTGCTTTAACAGTTCCTTCTGAGCTACTACCAGGAAATAACTTAATGGGTGTAAATTGATCAGGTAGCCTGAAACTAAAGAATATTTTTTATTATTATATAGTGTTTTGAGTTATACTGTTTTCTTCATCATGTATCTCACACTGCAGATATGACATGACAATTCTTAAGTGTAGGGGTGTTGAGGCACCGGCACAGGTGGCACAGAGAAGTTGTGGATGCCCCATCCTTGCAAGTGTTCAAGGCCAGGTTAGATGGGGTTCTGACCAATATGGTGGAAAGTGTCCCTGTCCCAACCCCCCATAGCAGGAGGGGTGAAATGAGATCTTTAAGGGCCCTTCCAACCCAAATTCTTCTATTATTCCATGATTTTATAGTTTTGACAAAAATAAATAGTTGTGTGCACCCACTAGGTCAAGTCTCGAAAATTAAGAAGACATATTCATGTTAACTTGGGTATATACTAGTGTTAAATGTGGAGAATACCTTAAGAAAAGTTTTTAAATAATCCTAATTCACATCTTGACAGTTATTTTGGCAACTAATAACAGCACCAATTCTGAAAGCATTAGGAAAGATCCACGCATCCTCTTCTTCTGGCAATTATTCAATGTGAATTGATGCTAAAATTTTGAGGTCCAAGTCTATGGGTATTTTCCATGGAATTCTGGTCATAAGCACCCTTGCCAATACCCCTTAATAATATCGAAAACCTTTAAAACTGTTTAGCACTGATATTGCTGCTATGTGTCACTCTACCACCAGGCTCTTTAGGTCTGAATTTAAAATACATAAGTGATTAAAAAATCACTGTATGTTGTAGCACAAAATAGCCAGAGCATGCTGAAAGAGCCTTATGCTCCAATGGAAAGCACAAGCACATTAGATATTGCACTTTGTACCTACATTAAGATCAAAAGCTCTGTCTCAGAAACTAACATTGTTTCTAGAGCTCATTAAACCAGTGGCTTAAATGGGCAAAGAAGTCAAGTTTCAGATAACTCTTCCAAAGTTCTTTGAGAAGTGTTAGAAGAAAACATCACAAAGTGAAAACCAGTGTTCTAGAAGGTAGTTTTGCTTTCATCACATCAGAAAAATGCCCCATTCTTGTTATACATGGGTGTAGTAATTGGCTCATGCAAATGAGAGGAAATTATCAATTATGTTGAAAAGTTCTGCTTAAAGTTTGGGGTTCTTTTATCATCCCGTTTCCACTTCTATCCAACAACCTCAAGAACACCCCCAACACAATCACAAACACAGTCAAAACCTCCTTCTTAATCAGCTTAATCCCCATAACCATCTACATCTACTCCAGAACAGAAAGCCTCACCTTCTTCTGAAAATGAAAATTCATTATAAAATCCCCATTGGCCTAAAAATAGACTTCTACTCCCTTACTTTCTTCCCCATTGCACTGTTCGTATCATGATCCATCCTACAATCGTGATACATCCTACATGATACATCCTACATGATCCATCCATGTCCTTTTGTTGTTTTCAGTTTGTTGGCCCTTTTCTGGGCTCCCTTCAATCCTGCCCTCCCCTGCTTGGTTGCTGTCTGTGAGCTATGGCCCACAGAGCTGTCAAAAGGTGGGGGAAGAAGGGTGTCCACTTGGCACAGTAACATCACACCGCCAGTCAAGGTAGGAGAAGGGCTCCACCAAGGAAGGACCCAGAGGAGCTGATGGACAGACCTTGGGGGCTCCAATTCTTCACGTAAAGACTGCTCAGAAATATTGATGAGGCTGGTGCCATCTCAGGCATATAAAGGTGATGCCATTTTGTGAGCCAAGCTTCTGGTGGGCAGGAGTCCCATCAAGCTCCCAGCGTGCCCCCCCTTTTGCTTTGTGTTTTTAACTGGGTCTTAATAAAATTTTTAGTACTCATTCCCACCCATGGTCTAAGTTGTTAACAACATTCTGTTTCCTCTTTCCTGCCCTCTTGCAGTGCAATTGAGGCACTAATAAAAGGAAAGAGGAAAGGAGAGTAAGTGTCTGTGATCATAAAACTAGGTAAAAAATAATTGTGGACAGGATTTGGCATTTGGGGAAGGTGTTTTACTGCATACTACTGATTGCCATAACTGTGTAGGTGCAAAGTACTGAAATACCCACCCACCCTCAATATCGTTTTGATAAAATAAGAAAAATGTAGAAAATCTCAAATGGTGTTTGGAGAACAGCTAACATAGAATTACCTGAAACAGCTTTTTCAGATCAAAAACTGTAGTCAATCATTTGCAGAAAATTTTTCTGATGTTTTATCTCTACAACAGAGATCATTTGTGTATGGTATTTGTGAAAAGGGAGTGGGCACTACCAGCTAGATATCAAACAATGAAGTTTCCTTTGTCTTTACGGTGAGGTGATAATGGAGTTTTATTTAACCCTGCCAACCACTCAACCTGTTGTGCCCCAGTACACCTTATAACAAGGATATTTCATACTATTTATGTAAATGACTTCCTGTTTAAGAGCATATTCGTGCATGCTATTGTAGTCCACATTTAAAAGATAAGCCCTGTTTCTAGGGAATCAAACTTGGCAGATAAAATTTGTCTGAGATGTCCTCAGTATCATCCAAACCCTGCAAATTTTATATTCCATCAGTCTGATTACCCATTTTTAACTAGCAATATCAGCTAACAGAATTGTTAAAAATTTGTGCTGCTATTTGTGTAATATAAAGGAGTGAGCAGGATGTAATGAATCCATAAAAAGGCAGACCAGCTAAGAATCATTTCCCTTTGAGCCACTTGTGCAACTGCCAGGTTCCACCAGAAACAGAAGGGAAAGAGAGTAATTTCTTTTGCTGTGAGGCATAAGGCATTTTTCTCTGAAAAATTAATAAACAGGAGAACACTTCAGGCACGTGTTTTGAGCTGTATATTTTGCTAATTACCCCGTCTTGCTCAGTTAGAATGATCAGCAGGAATGGGTGAATACTTTGTTGGCTTCAAGAGCTCCACTAATGGCTTTTTCTTTTCCTTCTGTAATCAGCACATCATTCTATTCCAACACCTCCCAGCTGCTTCTTCCTCCCTCTGTACTCTGGTCTCTGACTGTTTTTAATTCTGTCTAATTAATTTTGAATAAATCAAGCTTGCAAATTTTTGTTCATGAAGAAGGTTGAATTCATTAGAATCCATTAAAAATAAAACTTTTGGAGATTTCTAGTAGGATATAATGCTGTTCTTTTGGAGCAAAGACATAAGGCTAGTTAAAGCATGCACTTTTCTTAGGCTGGAACACTTTATTGGCTGAGGTTGAATATTTAATGTTGATAGTTTCAAATAAATTCATGAGATATTTTAATTTAATATTTTTTAATCCTTTTTCCTGAAGTCAGATTGCTTATATTTTTTTTCTTATGACTACTAGCAGTGATTACTAATAAACTAAATGAGAAAATTTGTGGACAATTGAGCTAAACAAATCTTCTGGAACTTACAATGTCTATGTCAATGTGTAAAAATATAGCAGGCATTCATTTTATTAGTAGTTCTGATATTTTTCTAGTATTAATCCAAAATGAGAAGAAAGGAAATTAGGTATTTACTCTTCACAATTGCTGCAAAACAGTCTTCTTTCTTCCTCTTTGGTTTGTTTTGGTTTTGTTTTTTGTTTTTTTTTTTGTTGGGTTTTTTGGGTTTTATTTGTTTGTTTGTTGGTTGGTTTTTTGTTTTTTGGTAAGTGCTCAGTTAAAATGTCCACTCACTATTTTACAAAGCTATGAATGTCACTGTACCAACACTTGCAAATGGTAATTGCTGCTCCATTTGCTGGCTGTACATCAACAAAAATTATTATAGTGAGGTAGGCCACAGCTTTTTAATAAGTCAGCACTTTTGAACCTACAAAAAAGGCCCCGCCCCAATCCCCTGCATTTAAAATGCACATCTCTTTATTAATTATTATTGTAAGTTACTTTATTGTTGAATTGTTATTGAAAATTATGAATATTTTATTCAAAATGATTAGAAGAATTGATTTGATAAAGCCAGATTATATTGTTGCCAGATATTGTGCAGTGCAAATGTACAACTGGATTTAAAAAGGAAAATTCAAAGTATATACAAGCTTTTAATAGCAAGGATCTAAACTCTACTTAATGGATGATTGACAGAGTGTTGTAAATGGCTGCTTTAGAACTGAGCTCTCTCCTAGAAATGTGCTAGTGGTAAGTATCAGAGTGCAGCTGGAGAGGCAGAAGGATACTGGGGATGTATCCAAGTTATTTTCCCAGCGTGGTGCAGTAGAAGGGATCTGCAAACTGAAGCAGCTGATGCTGCGTTCCCTAAATGCAACCCACGAGAATTATCAGGTATTTATGACTGACTCCATTTGGACTGTTCCCAAATATGGAATATTCTTTGATATTTAAAGTTCAAAGTGTCTGAAGGAAAGATCTCCCACAGGCCTCTGTTTTCCTGATGGTGGGTCCTGTGAAGGCCACCTCCAGAAATGCCTGATGACTATTTACCACCTACCTCATACCGAAAACTTCAGCACTGCCACAAAGACTCACAGGCCTGGTTTCAGTTCTTGCTCCTCTTTCCCCTTATATCTTTTCACCCTTGTCTTTTTCCATCTCATTTCCAAGTGATGTCATGATGCCTGCAACCAAACTGCTCTGAATTGGTCATTGGTGTGGACAAATTCACTGTAAGGGAGAGTGGAGGGCTTAATACTGCAGCTTCAAAATCTAGAACACAGATTTTTATGTTCTATTTCCTTTTTTATCCTTTTTATTGTCCTGTCAGTATTAATAAGTCCTGATACATTAAGTGTCAAAGCTTAAAAAAGATCTCCAAACAGCTGATTATTATAAAACCCCTGATCAGACCTGTGAGAATGCATGTTAATGGCAAAGTTACTAAGCAAGTTTATTTTGTATTGATGTAATTTCTTACTGACATAATTTTCTATTCAGAAAAATTTACAGTATATTCCACTCTTTCTACACCATGATGTCATGATTTTGGCCAGATGAAGCTATAAATTGCTTGCAGTTAAATATTGCTTGACATGTCAATGTTTTGCTATGCTAGGCTTAAAGTTATTCAAACTGAGGCTCTCTGATGTTGATATTTATAGAGGTTTGTAGATTCTCATAATTGTTCTATAGATTCTCTGCAAATGGGTCTTGACGTGAAAGTCCAGAAAAGGCCTTACCTATTTTGGATATGACTATGGCTCATGATGGATTTACATATCAGAGTAGGTATGTATCTCAGAAACATCTTCTATTGTTTGCTCATTTTGTAATCAAATTGGAGTCTTCAAACATTTACTATACAAATTTTATTTAATTAATTGTTCTTGTCATGTATTCAGATAATTTATTTTCTAATTTACTGAGCTAATTTTGAACTCCAATCCTACCTTCTAGCATAAAATAATTCCCACTTTGTTATGTTTTAAAAATATAAAACATAGCTACACAATCTTCCAGATAATTAAGAAGGGAAAAGTGAAGTGGTAATGCAGACAAATCACCTCAGAACTGTATTTGGTAACATCTTCCTTTTTTTATAGTGAACTAACCGTAACTGTTCTCTAAGTGTACTTTACCAATGAATTTAGCATCTACTTGTTAGTGAGTCACCTACAGTGGTCTAATCAGATACATTTCTAATTAATCTATGCTATTTTCTTCTATGCTTAAAACCAAAAATCTATTATTTTTACAAAAAATATTCTGTGAATTTAAATAATTCCTCAGAATGTGATTCCTCTCTTTTAGCTAAATATAAGCTACCATTATGGGCTCCTGATCATTTTCAGATCTTTCTGTGCTGAAAAGCAGTCCAAGATTTAGTCTTAATCTAAGATTTCATCAGCCACTTTTGTGACAAGGTCCAGCTGTATGTGTGACACATTTCTCTTGTCTGCACACTATGTAACCTTTCCTTTTTTCACTTGATGCTGTCAGTGATGGTAACTGTGTTAGCTGTATGTCAGTAGATGACCTTTTTAGTGAAGACTGATTTATAAGGAATCAGTACTTTTGCTTTTTGGGGGTTATCTTTTATTTCCCATTGGAGTGATTGATGTCTGAATCTTTTCCTTGATATTTCTTGCACTTTCAGTGCTCTGATAGTGTTTAGTTGTTCTTGATCCCTTGTTGCTGTGTACAATTGTGAGCCTTGGATTTTATAATTTTACCTCTAAGCATATAGTGTGGTAAGATTTTTTTGGCTTTTGATTATTTTAGTCAAAAGTGGTGATTAATTAGTTTTGACAATTTGCTCTCTGGACCATTCTGCTGTCCACTTTTTCTAATAAAACATCAATCATTATCATCAAGTCCTTTGTATGAACCACATACTTAGGAACAGCATCATCTGCCCAAAATTTCCTTGGATACAGTAGATCACAGATCACCACAATAATAGCAAGTACATTTTTTTTCCTCAGTCATAACCCAGAAAAAGCATTGATAGTTGGATCTATTGGAACTATTACCTACAAGGTAACTTGCTGCACAGCCCCAGCATAATTTCAAAGTAATTTGTATGTTTCTGTATAAATATTCTAGTTGTTATAGTTAAGTCAGTTGATGGTTATAAAATCTAATTTATAATATTGGACTCCTAGTACTTCAAGATTGCTGTGCAATACTTCTGGGTCTCCATTTTATTTTCATATAATAATCATTATTAGATCAACTTTCAAATATTCTGAGATGTTCCTTCTTCTTTTTCATCCTTCTTTAAATTTTGATTTTGCGTTTCCCCTTTTTCCAAACCTTTGATGAGGATACTGTGGTTTATATCTGTCTGATAACCTTTGTTATTTTAAATGAATAATTTAAAGGTCAACTTTAACACGTCATCTAGTATGACCATACATTTCTTTGATGATGTTTCTACACTGTCACTGAGTAGGGCAAGAACAACAATGAGCCTCCTTCCAGCTTCTCCAAAGAATTCAGGGAGCCTCTAGGCCAGAGTCCTCACATCTAGGAATAACAGGTTAGTTAGCAGCCACCTTTGTACATTTGTTTGCAAATAAGAGTAAAATCTATAGAAGAAATAAGGAGAGAATGCATGATTGAAGAACACTTTCAATGTTGATTCATTACCTATGCAAAAATTATATGACTGATTTTAGACTCTGGTACAAAGACAAGTTTTCGCTGTGTGAGAGTAGATAATGCAATATTTTTTGTTCCCTCTGAAAAAATGAAAGAAAAAGCAACTGAAATATAAACTACAGCTTTTTAAAACATTAACAATTCAAGAGTTCAAATGCAAAACATTGAAGGAGAATGCTTTGATTTTTTCAAGTGCTTATATTTTAGTAGTTTTTCTATATAAATTGAATCTTATCCAAATTGATACTTTAGGGTTGATTTTAATATTAAAATATTATTTTTTCTGCTCAAAAATCTATATGTAAATACTTCTATATATTCTGTATTCCCATTAAAGGAGTATTAATATCTAAAAGTATCAGTATTTGTGTTGTGAGTGCCTCAGGCAGGAAAAGAGAGAGCCCTGCTCAGTTCTGCCTGGGTCTCTGAGAGTGCTGGAAGCCTTGGATTAGCCCTCCAGACTGGTGATATTGGGGTGGTATTCACAGAATTCCAGAGTGGGTCGGGTTGGAAGGGATCACAGTGAGTCATCTCTCCAACCTCCCTGCACAAACAGGATCATCCTGAGCACATGGCACAAGATTGTGTCCAGATGGTTCTGAAATATCTCCAGCGATGGAGATTCCACAACGTCTCCGGGCAATCCATTCCACTAGTTGGTCACTGCTCAGCATAGATGTTCTTCTCCATGTTTAGGTGGAACTTCCTGTGCACAAGTTTCTGCCCATGGCTTCTTGTGCTATTGCTGGGCACCACTGAGCAGAGCTTGGTCCATCTTGGATGGATGTCCTACATATCTTTTAAACCCTGGGGTTTTCTTTCAGTGAAATATCTAATATTTAAATTATATATTCGAAAATCATAACCAATATGCAGAAGCTCACAAACTGGAGGATTAAAATACAAAATCTATTTTTTTTAGCCAAATATGCAGGTAGGACATGAAGCCTCAGGGTTTTTGTACAGTGTGAAAGAGAAAGGAAAATGCTGGACATAGTACAAGTAGGTTTTGTTTTCTCAGAAAGAAGATGTCAGGCATACGTGATATTATAAATGTGCGTGCCCATAAAAGAACTTGCACAGTGGGATAGGTCAAGACTTTTCTCTTGAACTACTCATAAATGGGCTCCCCTCCCCTCCAACAAAATGGCCCCCATTTTTGCAGGATAATAGACTTAAGGATGGGGAAAATAATTTTGGTTCCAGGAAGCAGAGAAAGGTACATTATTGAGGAGATGGAAGGAGACAGATGCCATTGGTGGCTGTAAGAGAGGTAGTGTTATCACACAAGTCATGAACAATCACCTTGTGGATGGTGGAGAGAGCAGGATAATAGACCTGGGCCCAACTAGAGAAGACAGCCTCATCATAAGGGCAGCATCTATAGCACTTTTTTCCCAGATTCCATATGGAATTCCATATGAATGCTAAGAGCTAAGTAGTAGTCACTGAGTTGCTCAATCCACCACTCCTTAGCGTGAGTGTAGCATAGACTTTCTGGAGGGTGGCTTTTGTTTGATACTGCTATTAGACAATGTATGTCAATAGTACAAAACACCATCACACTGCTCAAATCAGTACAGACCCACTCAAATAGATCTGTTAGCCTTCCCACAGAGGATAAACTGGAAATTTGTGCCACAGTACAGTTGAGGCCAAAGTTTTGAGTGGGTCTTCATGGCTGGGGGCAGAGCTCATGAACAACTGCTTCCAGAGACAAAAAGCAGGATGGTTTCAGGGAACTACAGACACTATGCCCCAATGCAAAGCCATCTGGTCAGGCTGATTGATTCAGTGAACCTGAAACTGAAATCAGGTGCATCCATGACATCCAATATAAAATCATAAAATCAGACAATATGGGTCTTCATATATCTGTGGCCACATTGCACACCAAACTCTACATATTTTACTTTTTTTTCTTACAACTGCCAACTTACTTTAGGCACAGGTTCCACCTTAATCATTTTCTCTGATAACTGTTATACTGAAAGACATCTTAACTGAGAAATCCTATTTAGTATGCCATTTAAGTCATTGTTTGTTTTGAATGTTTGCCCAAAACATTTAGGGAAAAAAGTAAATATACCTGCAGTACTATTTATGGTTTATTTGATGCTTATTCAACTGAGTCACAAACATATTTTTTCTCAATAATCATTCCTCTTTTTTTCTTAATGAATTTTCCTGTTCCTCCTTGCTCTTATTACTTTCCTCTTTCCATTCCTTTGAAATTTAGGTTGTGTTTCTACCTTTTATATGATTATTTATTTGCATGCACACATTTTTGTTTCCTCCATATTGTTTTATAATGTTGTATTGTGAAGGTAATTTTATTGAATTTGTATGAAAAATCTATTCAAAGAAAGATAAAATGGAAGAAGCCATCAAGTACCTTCCAGACATGTCTTTCCCTGACATGATGAGATTATAAAGACCCTTCTTTCCTCAGTTTTGTCTGTGAAATGGTTTGTTTGATGTTATTTACCCCCTCATCCCTCCATGACAGGGTAAATGGAAAAATGTAAATTCATGACTGGCAAACATAGGAGTTGCTGAGGCATAATATAAAGTTTCCTGTACTATAATACTCTGTTAGTAAAGCATTTGGTATATGATCAATATTCTTATGTGTACTGGGGAGAGGGATCTAGAGTCTTGGAGGGGACCTGAGCCTTGGGAAGAAGGGATGTGTTTTCCCTAAATGAGTAAATATTTGCTTCTTTTGTTGCTGCTTTTCTTTCCCCATACCCAAAAGAATGATTTTCTATTTGTTTTATATTGCAGGTTAATATTCCCAAGTCTGTTTTGCCTGCAACAGTACCCATTAAGAGATCTTCCTGTCTGTATCTCAACACGAGTTTTCTCACTCTCATGCTTCCTCATGTTCTTCCTCATCCTAAGGAGGAGGGGATGGGCAGTGAGTGACTGTGTGGGGCCATGGCTGCCAGCTGGGACCAACCCATCATAGCATGCAATGAATGTTTTAACATTCCCTGAAATGTCACACGAAATGATGACATTACTGATTACTAATTCAGGTCTTATGCCATGAAGAGTGATTATTTTTTTTGCTGCCTTAATGTGTTTCCTAATCACACTTATGCACTATTATCTAGGAAATTTAAATCTGTTCTGCATTTCTCAGCTGGTGCTTCTGCAGTTATGTTGTGAAAAGATTCTCTCTAATTTCACAGAAACATTTAGAAGAAATAAAGAAGGATCTTACACTGATGAAATATTCATTGCCACTCAATACCTTTGTTTTGGTTGTCTGTATCTCAATTAGCACATTACGTGGGAGATGATTTAAGATATGCTTTTGTGCAGCAAGTAATTATAAATGATTAAAGTAGATGAGAGCACAATGCAGAAGGGTCACACAGAGCTGAGAGAAACAATTGCCAACTTCATGTGAGATATTATTTTTTCATGATGGTTATTAAGGTTTTTCTGTCTTCCAAAGCTTCTGTCTCATAGTTTATAACAAACAATGTGAACCTATGGATCCAAACCCTCTGGGTTTGAAGACCTTCAGCTATTGAAAGATGGTACTAAAAGTCAAAACCGGCAATTATCAAGCATTTAATAAAATTGTGTGTCCAACCTTTTCTTGACATGAACTGGGAATTGTGGTTGAGAGCATATTTTACCAAATGAGAATGAAACATACAGCCCTAAATTGCTTCAGCAGCTTTGAAATTCCAGGTTATAAGGGACATTGGTCTGTTATGGAGCTTGGACATTAAGTATTGCATGTGATCAACAGTAATTGCATTTTCATAGGAACCACAGGGAAGTTTTTACTATTTTCTTTTTCTACAGTGGATTTGTAAACAGTTTTCAAGGATCTCTTAAACATGGGTTTAAGAATATATGGGTACCGCTGCAGAGGTTAAGGCCAGGGATGGCCTTCAAGGGGAAGCATGGCAAAGACATGAGTATAAAAAGATTTCAACTGGCCTTTGTCTTCCCATACTCTGCTGTATTTACTTGGTCTTTCACACAAGGGAATAAGTGGTGACTATTGTATTCAGATACAGGAAGATGTGATCCCTATATAGGGACAAAAAAGTGGAGTGATCCAATAAATTGAGAAATTGACTAAATTAATTGCCGTAAGGTTTTCCCTTGCATCTATGACATTCCTTAAGATTTTCTTATGGCAATAACTTATTTTAAAAAAACAAAACAAAAAACAACTCACCAAATGTTTTCCATGGTCAACAATCATAAGGAAAAACAAATGTCATTTTCTTCCTATGAAGTTTGTCTAAATTAGGAGTAAGAATAAAATAAACCTCCAATTACTTGTCAGACCTTTCTTCAGCTTCAGAGCAGGAATCAGAAATGTAGAATATCTCATTAAAATAGAAATGTCAAGCCTAAGATCTGTTCTGAAGGACTGCAAAAGTTAAAGATTCCTCTTAAATATCACGGCCCTGCTAGTTCATTAAGTTTGGACTAGAATTGTTAACTAAGTTGTCAACTGGTACTGAGAAGGAATTACACTGAAACAGCACTTCGATATACTCTGTGGGTGCAAAGATTTAAATACCATCTTTTTGTGCCTAATGAGAATTAGATATTGAACAAAATGTCCCAAAATGTTGGCAGAATGTGCTGTTGAGAATTTTTTCAGGAAGCAAGTAGAGGGACCAATTAATTTTTCTAAAACTATAGAAAGGACCTCTTTAGATGGTCTTTGAGGGATATAACAAGAAAATGGGGTGAAGAAATCATTGAGGAATCATCATTAGCATGATCCAAGTTACAGGATTGTTCTTCTGTGAGTTAGAAATTCATTCTCTGTTACTTAACTAATTTGCAATCAGTCTCCCTGTGTTTTTGTTCCTTACACATACATAATAGCAACAACAGCAGAACTAATTAGATAAGGTATTTCTGAGCTATGATGTTTTTGGTTAAAACAGATTTTTTCTCATTATTAATTTCAATGATGAACTAAATATTTTTATAAAAGAAAATTGCTAGATAAAACCTTTCTGAGATAACCGAAATTTCTACTATATTCTACCTGGTTTCTTTTTATTTGATAATTTTGTAAAAAGAATTAATAACAGCCCATTTATCTATGAAACATTAAAGTTAAAAGTAATAAACTCCCTAATATTTTGAAACTATTTTTCCTTGCAAATGAAATTACATCAAACCCTATACAATTTTAACACAAAAAAATATTGAACAATATTTGGTACAAATTTCATCAGTTTGTCTATGAGGATATTATGGGCGACATTCTCAAAAGCCTTATTAAATTCAAGATTAACAACATTCACTTCCTTATCAGGAAGCTACTTTTTTCATTGTAGAAGATTATCAGTTTAGTTAGGATTATTTCCTCTTCATAAATCTCTGCTGACTATACCCAGGCAACTTCTTGTCCTTCCTACATTTGAGAATGGTTTGCAGGATTATTTTCTTGCGGGATCAGTGTGAGCCTCACTGGCCTGTAGTTCTCTGGGTCTTCCTTCTTGACATTCTTGAAGGTAGAGCTGACCTTTTCTTTTTTCCAGTTGCCATGGTCTTTCAAATATGACTATGATAGTGTCCTTACAGTGCTAGTGTCCATCTCCCACCACACTTGTTGGAGTACCCTGTTGGATCCCAGGAACTGCGTATTCAGACTGATGAGGTGTTCCTTAACTTGATCTTCCACTGAGAGCAAGGTGTCCTCACTGAAGACTTTCCTGTGGGTGTAAGGTACCCAAGATTTCTTGCACCTAAAATTTCTGAATTTCTTTACTTACTAGTAAAGACTGAGATGAATAAGGTATTCAATACAGTCTCTGTGTGTTTTGTCGCCAATTCCCCTGCCCCATTCAGCAGTGGGGCCACAGTTTTCCAAATCTTTGTTTTGCTACTGATAAACCTGTAGAGACACTTACTGACCTGCATATTTTCCTTATTACATTCAACTTCAAGTGGCCAGACAGTATCCTTGTTTATTCAACCAGACTTTCTACTGCCTTTGTCTTGCTCTACATGGGGTTGGACCCTCCTTGGGTGTGGAGGAGGTTATCCTGGATCCCTCTTCTCTACAGAACCATATTCTATGGGGTCTTTCCAAATGTGTCTCTGAATAAGCCAAAAACCATCTCCTCAAATCCAGGGAAATAATGCTTTTTGTTTTTTTCCCTCCTGAATATTACCATCCCATGGTCACTGAAGTCATGGCTGCCAACTCCAGCCCTCAATCCCCAGTTACTTCTTTCTTGTTCCTAGTTATAAACTCTGGCAGCTCATCTCTCCTCAAGAGCTGCTTAATGACCTGTGCAGTCCAGATGCTCCCATCAGTATACTCCTGAAACCTCATTGTTTTCTTATGCCCTGCTGAGTTACCCCACCAGCAGATATATTTTTGTATGTTTTCTCACATGCTTCTACACTTTGCTTTTAATCCAGTCGTCTGCAAATCCATTTTAACTCCAAGTTTTGCTTGTTAGTTTCTACATTCTTTTGTCCTCTTTCTTTTGTCTACAAACAGGTTTCTCCAGCTTCACATCTGCATTTTTTAAACTGAGCATGGCTGAATTTTCTAGTAGCAGGGGAAGAGGAAGGAGCAGGCACTCACCTCTCCTGATGTCATGGCTGTATCCTTCTGCATGTACCCTGTGTCCCCACTTTTCCAGGTCTCTGTACTATCAGGCTACAGGATTGCACAAAATGTCACTCTACTTTTTACAGTTATCACTGAGGCAGAAAAACTTAATGTTTGACATAATTCAGAAAATAGTTCAAATTCTCTTAATTCCCATTGCCTATTCTCTAACAGCATGTCTGTGATTCTAACCCAAATCTCTGCCCTTAAGCTGTAAAACTTTTATTGTTTAAAATTTCATATAAAATGGTTTACTGCTCTAAAATTATTTTGCCATAATGAATCTATTATTTTGAGAAAAAATTTTACTAAAATATTTCATTGTGTGTCTTTGAAGTATGCTTAATAATGTTAAAGGACATGGAGCTAGGTGCATGAAATTCCTAACAGCAGCCAAAAATACTGAGAAGAACCCTGTAGGCAAAATAGGTACCGCAGAAATTCGTATTGTTAGATGCAGGTAATCCTGCCAGAAATCCATTTCATTATGATTCATCTACAACACTTGTCAACAGTGAGTTGAAAATCACCAAGTTTCTGACTTTGTTTTTCATGATCTCTTTTACAAAATCTTCCATGCAAGTTACAGTTTGGAAGTACTGTACTTATGGCTCTTTAGAATACACCATACACTAATATCTGAAACAAAAAAAATACTGAATGATTTTTTAAAAATAAAACAAAGTGTGTTATCTTGGCAGTAGTTACAGACATAGTCTGATTACTCATATACTATTTAGAAAGCTTCTGTTAAAGATATTACTGTCTATTCTAGAAGCATTAAAAAGAATATCTTAGCTACCTTTGATCTGACAATAATATTAAGAAAGACAAAAATTCTCAACTGATTAAATGAATAGCCACTCTATTCATTTAATCAAAATTCATTTAATTTAATATTTAAAAAATTCTTGTACTTTAAAACTTGTTTTACTTTCAGCAAGGACAGGAAGTCATAATGTCAGTTATAAAAAAAAGTTTTTTAAACAGTTCATTAAGAAGTCATGACAGTCTTTTGGTATTTTTGAAATATTAGTCATGAAGCTTGAAACACTATTTCATTGAGGAGAGAACACTTCCTTTAGATACATGACATTAGAATAAGTTTGCTTATTTGTGGCTTAAATGAATATATGCATACAATTAAAATTGTCTCACCATGAAATGAAGAAATCCATTAACAGTCAGAAATGTGCTAATTAAGAAAGTGACAAATATGGAACAATTGCAACATCTAGAAGGGAAGGTTATGGCCTTCTGGCTTTAGGAGGTGATAATTTAGCTCTCTTGCTTTGCACTTTAAGAGCAGTTCTAGGTGGCTAATACATGCTGACTTGTTTCAGAAATCTGTCTTTGATGTTGATCGATGTTTTCACTGGAGATAAAGGGTTTTTGAGGGCTTGCTTCAAGGGATTTTCGTTAGGGAGATTGGTGCAATCAGAAACTTTATCTCATGCTGCAGTTCTTGACCTGTGAAACAGGGGACATGAAAACCTAATAACTTACTTTCAAGGAATGTATGGAAAGGGTAAATTTACAACAGTACTCTGGGAAATTTGAACAACACTATTTGGATCATGATTAGCTACTTTTGGCCCATCTAATGGGCTAAAGTAAACCAGAGAATATTATTAATTAGTAGGGATATATTGGTAGGTTTTGGCAGCACTAATAAGCATAGAAATATGTAGTGCTTTTTAATGTTGAGAAGGACAACTCCAGTAATTATCCATTAATATTCCCATAAGCAGGACTCCACCCTGATTAAAACTAAGGATGTGGAGAGGCTCTTACTGTGTGTGTCCACAGGGATGGGCCCTGCCTGGTAGATTCAACAACAGGCTTGGGCCCTAGATAAGTAGATGAACTTCTAAGGTGCATTGCACAGTGCATTCTTTCTTCTTCACCTGAACAGCCTCCTACCTCTCTTAAATTTTCATGTGCAATAGATTTATTTAGCTCATAAAACTCAAGAATTTATCATGATTCATAATTCATGTTTCATAATTCATTGTAGAAATAAAGTTGTCACTGACATTTAACACTTTGAAGTGTTTTCACTTAAAGGTCACCTTTACAAATAACTACCCTTTTACTTGAGTGAAGCATTTTAACAAAACAGGTTGGGTTTTTTTCAGTTTGATAATTCTCATCATAATAGTTCAAGCTCCAAAGAATTCTTAAAAGGAAATGCAGCCTAGGTAGACCAAGTGAGAAATGCTTGATATTTATGACCTTTTGTTTTTCTGAAGTGACATTGAGAATTTTTCTATCCATTGTTTTTGCTGGTCACACACAAAATTTTGAAGTCCTAATTCAACCCCCTTTTTCTTTCCTTTTGAAATCATATTAATCAATCCATTCTTCATGGATTTCTATCTTCTTGATGTGACAAAACCAAAAAAACCCTTTTGATGTGGGATGCTGATATCTGTGCACTACTTTAGGGTTTGATTAATAATTTATATAATTTTGTAGGGCATCAAAAGGATTGATGGGTAGTGCTGCACTTAAGTGTACCCTTAATCATGGCCATTAGGTCATTATTCCTTGCAGAGTTCACATCTCCCAGGAAATTAAGTAACTCCCAAGATGGAAGTATTCACTTCAGATTTTTGCTACACTTTACAACTTTTGGATAAAAGAAAAGAGCTGCACTCGCCTTTCCTACTGAGCTAATTTTTAATTTCCAGGTACCTTCACACAGATGCATGTACAAACCCCAAGGGCCATTCTGGTTGGTTTCTCTTTTCCATTTCAGAGAAAATGGAAAGAAAATACCAATTTTCTCTGAAAGTTTGTTGAACTTTGTTGGCTTCTTCTGAGCTGAAATTTTGTCATTGTAGGAATAAGGGAGAAAAATGCAATAATTTAATGATATATTAACTTTCAGGAACTAGGAGTTCCTGAAATTTAATATATCAGTGTCCTTCATTAACTAGATTCTCAACAGTGAGAGCCAGCACTCACTGATAACATAATTTTGATCATTTTCTCAATATGTTTTTCAATGACAGTTCCTTAAACCTGTTTTTCCTATGCCTTATGAAGTACTGCAAGCTACTGTTACCTCTTCAGCTCTTATCTGCTTACAGCAGAGAGTATAATGTTGGAGTATACCAGCAATAACAGTGCTGAAAATTGTGGAAAATGAATTTTTATATGCTATAAGAGATATACGGGCAAATCTACTTGAAATATAATTACCTGAGTGATAGAATAAGTTAAGACCTAGATGCCCTTTACTTTTTTTACAGTTTAATGCAGAGAAGGGCTTCAAACCTTGTGATGTATCATATCAGTCTATATGATGAAAGTCTTACCTTTCTGCTTATTTGATAGATAAATCTAGAACAAAGATAACTAAGCCTTAGAGGGTCCTATATCCAGGTAAAGACCCATGGTATTTTGTGGCTGGACATAAAGTTTCAGCAGTGAAATAAGCAGCATTCAGTTCTGAAAAATAGGAGTCTTGGACTTTTCCTAGGTATTGTAACTATTGCTCCACTCCTAAAACACAAGGTACTGATTTCTTGGACATATTTCTACAAGCTTTCAAAATGGAAATAACATTCTGATCAAGCAGCAAATCCAAGTGGGACAAGGGTAGGGTATAATTCTCATTCCTTTTTTCCCTGCTGAGTTCTTTGGATTGCTAGAAAAACAAGCAAGCAATACATTTCACTGTCAATCACTAGAAAAAGAAATTACTTTTCCTTACATCTTTTCAAGATCTTTCAGAATGTATGCCCAGATGCTATTCTTTATTATGTATTTGTTCAAAATATGCTGAACTATTTGAAATAGCTTTTGGTAGGAGCAAAAGGCCATAAATGCAGCATCTTGATGAATTTTTATTCTGCACTGTGTGCTATTCATGTAGAATAGTAGAAAAATGTGTAAAGTTTCGAACTTCATGGATGATAAAGAAACTTCCAAAAAAAAAAAAAAAAAGACTTTTTCAGGTCCTCTTGATTTATGAGTCTGGGTTTGTGCCAAGAACAGCAACTAACTAAGATGTTTCAAGCACTTAATCACCCATCTTTCTAGTATGGCTGCAGCACCACAAGGCAGAGTAGCCTTTGATGCCAGTAAGGACTGACAGTAAGACGTTGGATGACCTACCTAACTCTGCAGGGAATTTAACCTCTGAAATAGGATAGCTAGATACCAGGTGTCAAAACATAGGTCTTACAAGAAGCTTATGAAGATCAGGTAGTTGCTGCTTTTAGTGCATGTGTTGTCTATCTTCTAGTCCCTGAAAAAACTGCTGAATTCCACTCATATTTGCACTGCGTTGATTTTTTTCAGTATGTCAACTTATAGGAACAAAATAATTGTGGATAGAATACATTAAAATATTTAAAAACCCCACAACAACATACTGGAGGAGTTGGTTATCCATTTCCTATTTTTTGTTTTCTGGAACAAAATATTTGACTCTGAAAATTAATCTTCTTGTACTCTTAACACTTATTAGCCCACATTGATTTGAATTAATGCAAAACAGAATAAGTTGGAAAAGTGACTTCAAGAATTCAGAAATCTGTTTCCATTTTTTCAATTAATAAATTAAAGAGCTTTAAAAATTTATTTTAATGCTTTTGATTATTTATATTTATCTAGAAGGCAAAATCAATTCTAGATTCTTAGAAACAAGAAGAGGATATGCTATTTCCTAAATTGGTAAAAAAGGCCTAATCCAAATTCTTGAACCAGAAACCACTCTTAGAAAACCTGAACAGGAAAACTCAAGATATAGTTTAAAAGAGAGTTTTTTATCCTGCGTCAGAACAGCCCTTTTGCATTATGAAATGATGGAACAATCCTGTGAAACATTTGAGATAAATTCTTATTCCCATTAATCTTCCTAGTTTTGATAATTTTCCAAAAATATTGTTAGTTTTGTCACAGCAGTGCTAAAGGTTTAAAGCATCCTACATGTTTCTACAAACATTCTTAAAAGAACACAGCTTCTGTTTTAACAGTGTCTCACTCAATTTCTATGACAGTGCCTTACATTTATCTTTAATTTTAAATACTTGAAAGCAGGGAAAAAAGTGCAACTTCATTTTAAAAAGGGTATGTCATTCCAAAGAGACATATCACCTAAAAAATACAACAAATTTTCTGTAGAAAAGGACATACAGTAACTCAAATTTACCCAAGCTAATTTTCCTTGAGACCTCATGTGTAATTATTAAATCAAAATGGAGGAGAGTGTGATACAGTTTTAGAAGGGTGAGGTGGATAATGCAGATTTATGAACTGGCTAAATTGGTTTCCCTGCAAGACAGAGAATATTTTTACTGAAAGATAAACAACATGGAGAGCTTTGTGAGTGGAGTACCACAGACTACTCCTCAACTGTAATTAATATTTTAATTTAAAAATTTGACACACAAGCTGAAAAAAAGAATTTAGCAGATGACAAAAATATATTAAAGAAATTCAGCAAGAAGGGAATAAAATTCATAAAGTAGAAATCATAGAGACTGAAACTGCAAATTTTTCATGTCCAGAGCTGTGTTCTTTTTCTGAAAGTGACAGGAGGAAAGAGATGTAGTTACATGTCACAGACTGTGGGATTCATTTGTAGCCTTTCTATCAAACATTTAACATCTATTAAAATTTCTATTTTCTGATGACAATCAAGACTGGTCATACTGATTGTTAGACGGTGCCAGCACAAACATATTGGTTCTGTCTTTCCATATAATACTGTATAAATGTTCCAGATCATTCAGAGCCAGTTTGGGCATCTTTGTGTCTTTCTCTCACACAAAAAAATTTCAGCTGAGGAGGATGTGATTCCAGTTTACACATGGGATTGCAGTTCATCTAGCAGATAAGAATGCAATTACATTATTGACATAAGAAGAAATGGACCAATTTTACTGTTGAAAATAAACCTGAAATTGGAAGAAAAAAGATGCTTTTTTTCAGAAGCGTGTCTAGGAAGGAAAATGAATAGTTAGAAGACTGATTCTGACATTTATGATCAGACGAGGATCTCAATGAAATAATAGTAAATTTCTAGTTCTCTATTTTTCTATTTCATTGGATCTGTAATTTTCATGAGACAATATGATATCATTTGAATCAGATTACATTAACTACTGTAGAAACTTAAATAACTGAGGGATGAGAACTTTATGGTTTTATTGGTTTAGCCTCTTCAGCAAAAACAGAAGATGAAGAATAATTTATATGATGTGCTAGCTATTCCCACCTACAAAGACTCAGGAATGTTGTTTTAAGTCATTGAATGAATTTCAGTTTTATCATAATTTTGGAGCTTTTTACTCAGTGGAAAGATTTATTTTTCCATTACTTTTAAATTGAACATTTTTATAATCCACAATAAAAATATGATAGAAGAAGAATAAACGCTAACAAAGTAATAGAAATTTTCCACTAAAAAAAAATAGGAGAGAGATATCTAACATGGGTGGATTTGGAAAAGAAAAATCTGTCTTATTTCTTTGGAAAACTAATTTCTCAAGACAAAAGCATCACATGAAGTGAACAGGACTCTGGAATTGTAAGACTGGAAATGGCTAAAAACACACTAAATCACTTCAAACAGACCAACATATTTTCTATTTTCTTAGATGGGCAAATTTTAAAATAAATTAGAATTTTTCTTGGTTTGTGAAAAGGAGAAAAGGTCAACATCATGTTACTTTTAGTTTATTACATTTTAAAAATAAAAGGAGCATCAGTTACAGTCATCTAGAGAGAAATTATTGCAGTGAGGTCATAAAACTTCACCACACCAAGGAAAAAATCCAGTTGCAGTACTAAAAAGCCCACTATAAGAAAATTATGGTTCCCCACTCTTAACTATCTTAAATAAAAAATTGCATTGGTTTAATGTATATTTTAAAACAAAATAATAAAAGAAGTAAAATATAGCTTATGTCTGGAAATTACATTACATTACACCTTCAAATAGCAAATCTGGACCTGTTCTAGTAGTCTGAATAACTTGTACAGCCTAAGGTGAAAGGTAACTTATAGTGTTGTATCCTGTTTTAATAGCAACATTCTTTTTTGGTCTTTTGACTCTTCTGAATTGATGAGCTTTTATTTAATTCAGAAGGGCTCCCTGGAACTCAGGTCTTTCTCAGCTAGTGCCAAAGTGTCTTCCCAAAGCTTTTACCACTATTTTTTTCACATACATCTCATTCTGAAGATGTTGTGTGTGTTAGCATCTAAACTACAGAAGAGTTTTATTCACCCATTAAAACAGAAGTATAAGGAAGTATTTAATGTCCTCTTTAAAATTAATCACTTAAGGTGGATCTTCATTTCATTCAGGAGATAAGGTTGCCCCAATGGCTCTGAAAATGGAAGCATCACATTATTAATTTAGGAACCAAGGTGAAACTGCTGATGACTGCAGCAATAAACATAAGACACAATGTCTCTCTTAAAAGCAAGTAAGACAAAAAGGAAAACAAAAGGATTCTCCAATCATTTACTGGATCTATTCATAGTAGGAACAAATTTTTTTCTCTCATTTTCTATTAATATCAAAGATATGAATACATAGGGGAAAAAAATTGCCCAATCACAGTACTTTCCCACTCTGAATCCAAAACCAATTTCTTGTTGCACTCCTTCAATTCAGTGAAGGTAGACATTCCAATTTCCATTTTACAGACAGTGAAGGTGTTGGTTACGTGTATTGTGTGTAGGTGTCCAGGTTGTGGCAGTGACAGTGTTGCTGGGGAGCCCTGGTTTGGATCAGCCATGCCAGACTCACCAGGTTCCAGCTGTCTGTGAGTGCCTCATCGTGGGCCGAACCCCACAGCCACGATGGACATGCCCTGGGGACAGCTGGGGTGAGGGAGGGCAGCGTGGTGTGCTGGTTTTGCACAGCCTGGTTTTTGGTAGTGGGGAGCCGCAGAGGTGGCTTCTGTGAGAAGCTGCTGAAGCTTCCATGATGTCCAGCAGAGCCAATCCCTCATGGCTCTAAAGATGGACATGCCACTGGCCAAGGCTGGGCCAATTAGAGATGATGGGAACACCTCTGGGATAACATATCTAAGAAGAAAATCAAAACAAAGTGGGGTACACAGTTTTAATTAGAGCTAGGGAAGAGGAGGAGGTGAAAACATGTGGGAGAAACAACATGGAGGCACCAAGGTCAGCGGAGAAGGAGAGTGAGGATATGGTCCAGGGGTCAGAGCCAAGACTCCCCTGCAGGCTGTGGTGAGACCATGGTGAAGCAGCTGTTCCCCTACAGCCCATGAGGATCCATGGGAGATGCAGAGATCCACCCACAGCCCATGGGGGAGATGCCCATGCTGGAGCAGGTGGGTGCCTGGAGGAGGCTGTGATCCAGTGGGAGACCTGGTGAACTTAGAGGGCCCTGCTTCCAGGCTGGAGCAGCCTGTCCTTGGAGGATTGCACCCTGTGGAAGAGTGGCCCATGCTGCAGCAGTTTTGGGAGAACAGCTGCTCATGAGATTGGAACCGCAATGGAGGAGTTCACAGAGAACTGTCTCCTGTGGGAAGGGACTCCACGGCTTAGCAAGGGAAGGATTCCTTTCCATGAGCCAAGTGGAAGAAAACCTTGGGTGATGAATTGAGCAAAACCCCATCCCCCGTCTCCCTGTGCTGTTGGTGGGAAGGGGGGAGGGGCTGGGTGAAGAAAAGATGTTTTAAGGGCTTATTTTGCTTTTCATTATACTCCTCTGATTTTGTTAGTAATAAGCTCACCTTGTACCTCTAAATTGAGCCCGTTTTTCTCTTGGAATGTTTTCTACTGGTCCTTATTTCAACTCATGTACCTTTCACTAAATTTTTCTCTCCTCTGTCCAGCTGTAGCAGGCGAAGTCAATGAACAGCCTGGGGGTGCCTGGCATTTGGCCAGTGTCAAACCACAACACATGGTGAGGGGAACAGTGTGAGAGACAGCTCTGAGATCACTGAGATGATTAGACACTGGACTGGGCTGCCCAGGGAGGTGGTGGCGTCACTATCCCTGGAGGTATTTAAAGAGATGTGGCACTCAGTGCTATGGTCTGGTTGACAAGGTGGTGATTGGTCACAGGTTGGACTTGATGATCTCAGAGGCCTTTCCAGCCTAATTGATTCTGTGATTCTGTGAGGGGATGAGGAGGAGTAGGCAAGGACATTCTCCAGGTGTCCCAGCAGGGATTTCTCTGCAATCTGTGCGGGAGATCAGGTTGGAACAGGTAGCCCATGGAGAGATTGGAGCAAAGCAGATCGCAGCACTGCAGATCACAGAGAACTACATGCTGGAGCTGCAGTCCTTTAGGATAAGCCTTGACAGTTTTTGTTGGAACAGGCTTATCCTAAAGGATTGCAGCTCATGATAAGGAACTTCACTGGACCTTGAGGAAAAGAGTTCAAAGGAAAGACAGCAGAAAAGAACAGTTACAGACTGACTGCCTATTCCCCATCCCACTTGCACCACTCAGAGGTAGGAGAGGGATGTAGAGGGAGTGAAGTTTAGCCTGGGAAGAAGGTGACTAGGGGAAGGTAGTGTTTTAGTTAATTTTCTTCTTTCCATTCAGGTGTATCTTAATTGGCAATAAATTAAGTTACTTTTACAACTGGGTCTGTTTTCCTGTGACAATAACTGGTGTATGATCTCCCTGTCTTTGCGTCAGTCCACAAACTTAATTTTATTTTCTCCTCCTGTCCTACTGAGGAGTGGGAAAAAGTGAGCAGGCATATAGTATAGCTTTTATCATCCTACTTCAACTGCAGTCAGAAATCATGGCAATAGTTTTTATATTCCTTCGTACTTAAAAATAATCAAATCTATTTTCTAAAATAGCCAATGTGTCGCATACCCATGGGCTTGCATGTCATCTTGTGTGTGAGGATTGTTACAATGAAGAATGGTCTTTCCAGTTATCAACTAAAGCTATTGCAGGATTTTCAGCCTTTCAGTATTTGCATATTTTTTGTCCAAATACTTTTTTGTGCAAAACCTATAAATACTTCCTGAAGCAGAGAACAGTTAGACAGATTGGGAAAAAAATCTAAGAAAAGATGCAGACTTCCTCTAAAAATATAGTTGGACAGCTGAAATATTCTTTGCAAAATGATGCAAAAGTGGGTGAATAATCGTTTCTTCTCCACACCTTGTCTAGTTACACACACACTGATTACTTGGAACATTTATCACAGCAAGGGATCATCATATAGAC
This sequence comes from Loriotus luctuosus, assembly GCA_035582745.1. Classification (NCBI taxonomy): domain Eukaryota; kingdom Metazoa; phylum Chordata; class Aves; order Passeriformes; family Thraupidae; genus Loriotus; species Loriotus luctuosus. The sequence goes on along the minus strand of JAWWEY010000001.1, from coordinate 13,914,749 downwards.
AGTGCAGTCCCCTCCATCCTCTCCGTCTCTTTTGAAGTTCCTCTTGAACACTTTAATTTTGAATTCCTTCATGTCTATACTTGTAAATTGGTCCTCTTTATTTGTTATAGATGTGGTTTCATTGAACTCTTTTTGTTGTGGGAAGAGTTTTGTACCACCCCCTGCACAGTTCTAATTTTTTTCTGGCACCAAAGTGCAATCTTTGACTTTCTCTTTGTATCTGGTTTAATTTGACAGTCAGCTTGCACTTAGGAGTAGAGTGCTGTGATTGATTCAGTGTTTCTGTTTTGTTCTGTGTGTAACACAGCTGACTCCAATTTTCTCCTCTCACCCTCAAAGCTGTCACAAAACCACTCAGAACACTTTTTCCCTTCTCCATAATTTGGGATTGTTATGTTAGTGGTATTTTCCTTATGTTCATATACCTATATTTTGTTCAACCTGACTGCTGGGGCAGGGAACTTAATTTGTTCTAAGAATTATGCTCTGTCTGCTGCATAAATATTTTAAGTCAGCAGTTTTCCCAGATTTTCCAAAAGATTCCTCCGTTTGTTGTGTATGGATGACAAGGGTATGCAACTGCAATTCCTTAATATAAATACATAACATAACTTTATGATATTACAACAAAACAAACAATAAAACAAATTCAGATTAAGCAGAGCTCATCTTGAAAATGATATAATAATTTTGCTACAATCACAAAAATATTGACTGTGAAAATAAAATTTTATCAATGCTGACATTTAATGTGTTTCTAGAGACACCATTATCTTAGTGTAATGGTAAATAACGGAAAGAGTTCTTTGGTTTGGGAAATAATTAAAGTTGCTCGTACATCTCCAAATGTTTCTAGTGAGCTTGGTAATTAGCTGTTTCCAGCAATAAACCCTTGGGCTGGCTTTTAGTAGCCCACTAAGAATACACATGCACATCTCTGTATTCTGGTCATAAAATAAGAGCAAGAAAAAAGAGCATGCAACATTTAAATAGTCATTAGAGATGGCTATTCTCAATATGCAAAAAGCAGCAGCTTTCATAAGGTTAACATTGACATGAGCAATCTGAGACCAACTTCTCCCTGAAATGTTAGCAGCTTCTCAAGGGAAAAAAAATCATGGTTTTGTGGATCTTGCTTAATGCTCCCAGAGACTGAGCACATTGCTGATGAATCTAAACGGACAGGAGTGTAAACCACAATAGTTTTGCTTCCTCTGCTCTCATTAAACATACAATTTTACCATTATACCTAAAGGTACTTGCAGCTGTATTTATGGGAAGACTAATCAATCTTATCCAGGTGTGTGTTGAATGACAGTGAAGATTCTGCATATTTACTTCTCCCAGTAAAAGGGAATTCTGTTAATTCCTCTAGCTGTCAACTGCTTTATCCATGTAAGTAATTACAGTAAATTACATGCAAAAGCTAGCTGTGACAATGCCTTGGATGCCTGAAAGTACTGGCAAAAGAGAAAAATAGGAAATCCAACAAGGAGAAAGTTCTGGTTTATGCACTCCTAATGGCGAACTTTGTCATATCTCAAGTATGTTTTATCCAGGAAACTTCTGCTGGTACTGATATAAAATATGGTCACTAAACAGTCTTCAATCAGTTATTGTTGGCGAATTAAAAATGCCTTTACATTGCCTGAGCTTTGAAAATGTATGCATAAGGAAATATTTTCCAAAGTCTGATGAAAACTCTTTGGACAGAATACAACATGTTGGAAAAAATTAATAGCACAGCAGCTTCTGGTGTCTTACTGGCTTTCCTTGGATTACTTAGAAATTATTTCATTTTAGAACAGTATCTTTATTTCTGGATATGTAGACTTCATGAAATTCTGAACTTCCTTTTAACTTCCTAAAAGCTTACTTAAAATCCTTTAGTATTTCAAACTTCGTAGCATTAATGTCTGCATCAGTAACTGAAGATAAAATCTGTAAAATGTAATTGAAAAACTTGGTCTAAGTTATACGTATCTGGAGTCCAATCTTCAATATACTCATTCAACAGATATTTCAGAGCTTGAAGACAACTTTAAATTATGCAATGAAGGCAGAGCTTGATTAATTCTGATGGGTTGAGAACTGCTGGGAAAGAGAGAATAGCCATAGTTCTAAAGGTAATCTCCAGATCAACCCAACAGCCCTTTGAATCCAAGTATTCTACAAGTAAAGAAAGGAAAATATCAACTTATATTAAGATGATGTTTTGCCAAGAAACATGGACAAAAATATATGCAGAGTTCTTCTTTTTACTTTTGTGAAGGGAAGACAGTGAGTTTAAAAAAAAAAATCATTGTACAGCAAAAAAGTGCCAGGAGTAGGGGAAGATGAGAGCAAACAAGGAGTCAGAAAGAAATCAGATACACAAGAAAAAACTTTCTACTCTCTGCCAATCGCTCATTTTGTTATTGCTGGAACAGCTTCTTTGGCTTCATTCTACAGTTTCTCTTCCAAGCCTGTAAGGTTTAAAGAAAAAGAGAAACTTGAAATATCTTCAATGATGTGAGTGAAGAAGCTGTCAAAGAAGATCTCCTCAAGTCAGATACAAGTGCTGAAATGCTGTTCTTGGCTTTGGTTTTGGACCAGTGCATTCCAGAAAGACTTTTTGTCAATGCTCTTGTATGGAAGATCAGTTTAACAAAAAAAGTGTCTAGGAATATCTAACCACTGAAGTAGGAATGTTCTATTGGTGTGGCACAGCGTACTATCAAAGACTGATGGAGAACATTTATTTATTTATTTAACTATTTTTTTATTTCCACTGGATTTATTTAATGTTTTTAATAGATAAGGTAGTAAGAGCATAGTAACATATACAGTAAATGAGATGATTGTAGAGAAAACATTCACTTTCCTTCGATTAAACAAAAATGCTTTCCTTTGATGTTAAACCCCAGTTTTCAATGTCTTTTGAACACTTAAGTATTTAAAATAGAAAAAGTTATTATCAGAAAGTTTGACAGTGGGATTCAAACTGCTTTGTGGGACTGGTAAAGGAACAAAACTCCCTCTAAAATATATAGATGCCTAGCAGTATTTAAAAGCTGTTTTGTGGCAGAAAAGAATAATTGTGTTTTCCTAGGAGCATTTGTTTAGGAAATTGATAAAACCACCAAGTTTATTTCCGAACTTGATTGTAAGCACATGTGCACCAAGAACAAAACTGAAGTGAATCACCTCGAAAAGCAGCTCAAGGGAATGTGTTTGCATGCACAGGTGTGTTTTTTTTACAAGTACAGCATAATTCTGCATAATGAACGCTAAACTGTCTCAGTTTACACAAGATTTCTGACAACTTTTTCACAGAGCAGTTTCTTTACTTTCATTGGATATGTTTTTGTTCCCCATAAGAAGAGTCTTCTATCTAAAACCTTAATTTCAAGCTATCTTAGTCTAGCTGTGTGGTGAGTATGGTGTAATCTGTAACCAAGGAGACACCGTGCCTCCAAGCTGACCACAACAGCTTCTGCCACTTGTCCAATCTTGAGATTTACGTGTTTCCAACCCAGACAGCAGTTGGGGTTCCCTTGTCACTAAGAGTTATAAGTGACAAATAAGTAATAAATAAACTAAAAATTTCACAGATCGTGCTATTTTTTATGTAATATGGAGTTTAGCTACTTCAAGAAAGGAAATGACAGGAGAAGTGTAGATAGAAAATGCTTTTATTTACAGACCAAGAAGAGAATCAAAGTTTTTAAAGGATCTGCAAGCTTGTATTGAGGGACTAAAACTTTAGCAAGATGGCCTACAATTTTTGAATGGCTTTAAAAATGAAATATGTCTTTTTTCTGCCTTAATCTGGGGGAGAAGTATGGACAATTTTCCTTTCTTAAACTGCCATATAAGCAGTTGCTACTTTTACCAGCATCCTTCTAAACTGCATGTGGGTATTCTTATAAGGATTTGAACACAGCAAAGGAAATTTTGAACAATTCTTCTCTCTTCCCCTGCAGTTATTTAAATATTTTGAAGCCTGAGAGTTGGATTAGGAAATATCTGCTAATACTACTTCTTTAACCTTTGATTTTATTCAGTGCAGATTTTCAACCATTATTTTTAAATTGGGGATGAGATGATAATTTTGAATATGGTCATAATGTCCATAAAAGATTCCAGTTCAGTTTGTGTGTTTTTAAATGGTGAGTAACTTTATAAATTGTGAGTAGATAAATTGGTATTATGGTTTTGGCCCCATCCCTGCTGTCTCCTGGGCAACCTGTTCCCCTTCCCATCTCCCAGCACTTCCTGCTGGAGTTTGAGTGAAAACTCATATTTTTAAAAAGTATTTAGATGAATTAAGCTTAGCTTATGCTTATATGATCTTTATTGTTTAAGTAAAATTTGCTATCTTTGGTGTTATGACTTTTCTGGTCACAGAACTATGACATTCTGCAGCCTAGGTTCTGATACTTATGGTATTTATCCTACAAAACATATAGGCTCTCAATCCTTCTGACTTTGTACCATTTAACTTGGAAGAGATGTTACTAATTTTCTTGATATTTTGCATGTAGTGTGTGATGGTACAATTTTTTTCTATGAGGTAGATAAAATTTATATTGACAAGTACATGATCTCCTCCATAGGGTCTGACTTAATTTACTTTTCTTTTATATAAACTTCATGCAATGAGTAGTCTAAACTGCGTTATTATCTTGAAGGTGAGCTAACCCTTTAAAACTTGTATTAAATACAGCGCATGAAAGTGACTCCTGAAGGGGTTTTCTGATCATTCTGTGTTGGGGTATGAGTGACCTAGTCCAGAATGAGGGAATCCTGATGGCAATAGCAGTTAGGCAGAAGTGTTCACAATATGAATTTAATTTCATGAGGGACGGTAGTATTCTTTATTTCTACTCATTGAAATCTGCTTGAGGAAGCAGCTGACACTACGGCTACTAAATACAGTGACATTTAGGCCATGAAAACTTGTAGTCTCTTTGAAGGTAATGTTTAGAAATAACCTGAATATCAGTGGCTAATCTATGCATTAAGCAAGGAAGAAATGTGGCACTTCAGGGGCATGAAAAAAAAAAGTTACAGAAGTGTCTATTGCTCCCATCATTAATGCAAGTACATCGTTTGTCATCCTTAAAAAAATTGAGGGCCTAATGACCTTGTCCTATGCCAAACAAATTGGATATGAAAGACTTTGTGTAAGAGTAATTTTTAAGTTATAATCATTAAATATAATCATTAAATATAAAATAATTAATTATCTAGGCAGTTTCTGTCATGTTTATATGTGTTTTTATACCATCTAAACAAGTACTAGAATTTATTCCTAAGGGAAACCATATTAAAATTGTTTTTGTGGGATGTCTTACTTTTGTTTGTGTTTTGTAGGTCTTGGAGGTCATAACTTTCTCAGCTCTTTGCATCCTACCTATCATGTGGGTATGGAACAACCAGTTTAGCTTTGCTTCCACTGAGCATCAGTTTAAACAGATACATGGTTTAAGAGTAGAAACAGAAAACATTGGGGACATGCTTTGAAAAAGCTCCAGCTTTTACAACATTTCTTTACAGTCCTGCTTTTCATGAACTGCTGAAGTCTATGTGACAGCCTACAGTATACAGAGACTACTGTGGAAGAACTTACAAGGAACTGGGTATTCCTAAGCACATTTTTGCACCTCTCCAATCTTGTGAGCTTTTACTTTTGCAAACTCATTTCAACTATAGCAATCTGAATTAAAAGCTGAGTTGACATCATAAAAGGATGTTTGATTAAAATTCTGCTTCTTCATCATCTCAGATTTGGACACACTGATTAAGTTTTCTGTTTTCTCAAAGGGACCTAAGGACTTGCCTACTCTCCTTTTTAACCAAGAGAGAAATGTGTCAGGTCTAGGCATCATTCCTGACATTCACAACTAAAACCATACTAGCACAAAGCTAAGCACAAAGATCACTCATGGAATCCTTGCTGTTGCTGCAAAAACCTCTTGGCTCCTTGCAGCATCTCTGACCTTTACTAAAATTAAACATCACTGAAAAATATCGGCCTACTTTTCTCTAGATTATTAGAGTTGAAGGCTGGCCTTTGAGCCAGAATTGTCCTTTTCAATGTTTCCAGCTGTATCCTGTCTTAAACAGTGTTCTACTTTGGCAAATAATATCCTAGCAAAAAATTTAGTTTTCTTCTGACTCCAGAGAAAACCACCTGCATTTCATATTGCTACATTGGTCTGTACAGGAACTGAACCACAGATTCCTAAAGCAAAAATTAAATAATTTTTGAACCCTATAACTTCTGAGTAATCTCCAGGCCTTTTTCAAGAATTCTCTTGTAGAGAAAGAACTTACCTTATAAATCTTGTCTTTGTATAAGTCTTCTTTTACAATCTTCAACTTTTCTTACTTATAGTCTAGAATATTTATAGAATTTCATTTTACTGAGTTAGTTATGGAGATATTAGTAGCAGGAAAAGTACTATTTATGTAGTTGCTCTTTTACAATTGGTAAACATGAACTAATACAACTTGCTTTGCATGGGCAATCTTTCAAGTTTTTGTTGTACTTGATTTGCCATCTGTGTTTTTTCACACTCCAGTGCATTCTGCCTCTAATTAGGCCATAGATAACAGAGAGAGGAAAATGTGAGGGGAGAAAATGAATGGCAGGGGAAATATGATGCTCATCTTGAAATTCACAAGAATAATTTTAAAATTAATTTTGGATTATCATGAATGTGCACTAAAAATATGTTTTTGTATTTTACTTCAGAAATGCACTTGCCCCCATTCTATATTCCTGCTCTAAAATTAGACATCAAGCTGGCTAAATTCCACACCTCTTTACAACTTTGATAGTTGAAGTGGTGCTTCATTGTGTAACCCAGTTTAAAATTTGGCCTCATGTTTTTGCCATATGTTTTCATAAATTATGCTGCCTTAAGATCATGAGAAACCAAAGTTCTACTTTTTTTGATAACACTTGTCAGTGTGAATCTGATGGCTTGTGCTTGTTTTTTTTAAAAGATTTGTAATTTTTTAAGTATAAACATTCTCTCCCTCTCTCTCTCTCTAAATATATATATGGACACATATGTATCTATAACATGCATAACTTTATATATGTATATGTATACACTAACTACAAACACACAGAGCAAAGATATTGGCAGCAAATAACTACACCATTTCAGGAACTGAATCTTCAAAGTATCCCTTTCAAAACTGACTAATGGCTGACTGATGAATGGTTTAAAAACCTGTATGTTGTCATGAAATAAGTCTTCTCTTCCTAGGTCCGTTCTCCTTTTTGTCAGAGGCAGAGCTTGGATACATTTGCTGTTAAGCCCTTGTGGATCTATGTAATCTCTGACCTATGAATCTTCCTACTTTTGAGAAAAGTATTATATTGTTCAGGGGCATCATAGTCTCATTAATTTACTAAAGCACTTCCTCATAAAGAAATTATTTTCTTCCATGTTCAGGTGGGATAACTTTAGAAAACTTTACTGTATCAGTGAAAACAGTATGACATTCATAGCTATAAATGAAAATAGAAATTAAATAAAGTAAAAATAAATGTTTCAGCTATGGAACTTTTTTTTTGCTTCTCTGCCTATTCAGTGTTTGTCTCTGATTGAAAGAAAGAAAAAAATACTTTTCCAAGTCTGACTGATCTGAGCTGTTAATGGCTACTTAGCGGATGTGAGTTTAGGATAAGTCTGTAGCACTAATTGTACATAATTTTGATTATTTCAATTTACTTTGATGCTTCTTTCTGCAAAAAGTATTTTCTCACCCATCTCTTGCACCGCAACAACTCCTACTGAAAGACAAATTGCATTCCCATAACAGACTCATTTACTCGTTTCTTACTTTGCATTCCATGGAAAAGCTAAATGACCTGTCTTTCTATTTTTAACAGAACTAGTACACTTTGCAACCTAGAATAAATAAAATCATAGTCCTGTAGTACTGACACTGATAAACTATGATATTTTTAAAATACAAGTGATTCTTCACTGTAAATTAAACAACCACTATTTCTGCAACCTTTTATTTACTAAAGTTGTATATAAGCCCTGTCTGAGCAGTTGAACTGTTAATGACCCCTAAATGTGTGGTAATGAATTTACTCAGAAGTGAAAGAGAGATCCACTTTTCTGAGTTTTTAGAGACCTTCTATTAAATTAACCACTCTTTAGGGACTGTTTTCCCTTGATCCTTACCTGTTGCTCCTACTAAATAGTACCTGTGGAATATATATGTTAATTTTCATTCATATAAGTGTGAAATAGATTCTGTGGTTTCAACGCCACTTGTTTTCAAACCTTATTAAGAGCTGCAGTACTTACTAAAGGCTATGAATTTGTAAAATCTCATACTTTCTACTTTGATCTCAAAAAGTTTTGGAAGTATTATTCAAAAACATTGTGCATATTTTGTTCATATTTTTCTAGCTGAAATTTTTCTACCTTGTGAAGAAAATTATGTTGACCCTTTTATCCAGCACATATAAATTTTCCTCCTTTAACTTGAATATGTGATTTTAAAATAAAAAGTTTAAAAAATATAAACTGGTTGTTTCTTCTTCCTTTCCTTGTAGTATACTCCTTGGACTTCCTCTTTTCTCTGGTCAGTCCATAGAGAGCTGTATACCAAACCTTGTCAGTTTGTTACTTGAAGCTTTACACTGGTTATAGCCTGTAGGACATCATTACTTTTCCTGGCATCTTTTTACTTAGTGATATGTTGTTTGACTTGGAATTAAAATGGAAGTCTCTGGAATGCATAACTTCAGTAAAATACTGCAAAATAGAATGTATTGAACTGTTGAGCAGGTAGAGAACAAGGGGGACAACCAAAACAGTCAGGTCTCAAATAAACTTCAGGTAGGGATAACTTGACACAAGGGAAACCAAAACAGACTTTAGCCACAAGAAACTGTTGAAATGTTCATGGCATAAAGAAATGGAACTGTAGAAAGGATTCAGATTTCCATATGGCAGAGGGGGAGAAGTGTTTAAAATAATGGAAATAAGGGGGAGACGAAAAAAAATTAAGAGAATTTATTAAAGGAAAAAGCTTGCAAAAAACCCCCAAGGTAGATGGGGACTCACAGTCACATTACTATGCGAAATAGAAGTACTTGACTGAATGACACACTACCTAATCAGAAAAAAAAAGAATTGGGTTTTCTGTCTGTTTGAAGTAACTTAAAATTATCTGTTAAATATTGTTGAAAGAGGTAATGTACTGTGGCACGTAGCCAGTGGAAATTTTAGGTCTCGTGAATGTAATAAAATTTCAGATAGCAAACATATCAAACCATGATACAAGTTGATCACAAAACTGAGATTGATATTTCTGTAGTGCAGGGCTGTTCAGAAAACCTCTTTAAATCATGTAGCTGCTTAGTGACTTAATTTTAAACATCTATTTAAAAACTTTAAAAAATAATCCAAGGCTAGTCAGAGTTTCCTATTAACTCTGTTTATCCTTTACACATTTAATTAATACACTATTACTGTAAGACTTGGCCTTTCGAGGGAGGAAAAAAAGTAGTTGCATGTTTTCTAATGCAGATTTTTTTAAAAAAGGAAAAAATTATTAAGCAAAAATTAAATTACTTTGTGGGGATGCTTATAAAAAAATGAAAGTTACATAAGTTGTGGGAGTGATATGTAAATATATCTACATATACATGTAAGACATTAAATTTTCTTTCCTACTAGTGTCTGGTACTGGTATAAAAGTCAAGGGTTTGATTCCTGGCATTTTTCAAAGTCAAACAAGTAATTCTGATCTGTATATTCTGAGTACCTCATTTGTCTGATGTGCGTATAGTAAAACTTATAATAACTAAGATTTATTTTTCAGTAAGAGAGCAGAATAATCCAAAATAATTTATAATACATATAAAAAAATGTTATGAAAAATTATTTCAAGATGTCAGAAAAAATACAGAAAAATGGGCGTGTGCAGACAGTAATACAGTAATTATTATATTTTTTCAAATTTTTGAAGTTAATACCTGCAGTTACACATACAATCATTGCAATACACACGACAGAGGAGTATAATAAAAAACCAAGAACTTCTCACATGTTAACAGCCTATCTAGTGAACAACTTCAGGATAGGCAAGCCAATTCAATTCTGACCTTTGACTTTCAGCAATAATTGTTGAGAAGTTAGATATAATTTAGGTTTCAGATTTTTATTATCCAGTGTTTCTTCTGACTTCTTGTTTCAGAAATACAGCACAGTAATTATTGGTGCAAATTACATTAAGCAATTAGAAATGGATTCTTGTGTTGCAAAACACAGCAAAGAAACCATGACAGTTTTGTGGTTGTTCACTGTAAGTGTATGTTCACTGCTTAGGTATTCTAGCTCAGTCTTGTTACATAACATAACTTATATAGGAATTAATTTCATGGGAATAAAAATATAAACACCACCAAAATCATCAGCACCCATGGATGGGGAGGTTTACACCCACTGAAAAAAATGATAACATGCATTTGAAGATAATTGGGCTTACATTCCAAGGGAAAATATTAGAAAATCTGCTACCTTGGACATACTCAAAACCTGCCAGGACATGGACCTGGGCAACTGGAGCAATAAGGTTTCTTTCTGGGTAGAAAGAAACCGTATTCAAGTCTCCTGCATTTTTTTCTGTTGCACGTAAATGAAAAACAGGACAGAAATTACAGAAAATTTGGGGGGTTTTGTCTTCTGTATGTGTCATCCAGTTGTGCTGTTCATACTTTGAAAACCTTTGTCTTCAACCTCCCTCCACCTCCCTTGATCCTGGAGTGAAAATGATCAGCTGGGTGAAGGAAATTCAACACTGAGCACTTTTTTAAGGAAACCAATTTCAGTATGCTCATGGAAGGAAGCTAAATTTTCTCCTAATTAACATTTGCTAATTTTCTTTTTGTTGCTCTGTATTCCTTTCTTACTTTGTGTGTTTCTCTTGAAGGTCTGATCCATAGAATTCTTACATATCCTGTCAGAATTAGTTTATCAGTTTATGCATTTAATGTGTGCATTCAGCTTGAAACTACACTGCCTCTATGGTAAAGACAGAAAGAAATGTTTCAAGCTGCTATTGCAATCAGGTAAGTAAAAAGAGTTGTGTGGTGAAAGCTTCAAATCATCTTTCAGTCTTATCAAACATATGAGGACATGATTATTTCTTGGTATACTCAGTGCCCGCATCTTTAATTCCTTTAAAAACAGATTGAAAATATAAAATTTAAACATCTAAATATATTTCAACAAAAAAAATCTTTAGGCCTTTAAGAATTTTAAGGATGCAATGAAGACCTAAATGTGTAAATAACTTCAAAATAAAAATATGCCAAGACTTTGGGGTTTGCTTTATATAACAATTTACCATTTGGTTCCTGCAGTGAACCTGCAGTGTGAGCATTACTTCCCATGAGTGGTGGCGTTTTGCTTTGAGAACTTGCTTTGAGGGAGGGGATAACTCTGGTTCTTTTTCCATGTCAGGCAAGTGCACTTCTGTGACAGACTCTTCTCATGCTTTTACATCAGATTTAGGACTTCTTTTAGGTGTTCTCACCAAAATCAAAGGAAAAGTCAAGCAGCTCAGGGTCTTAAGGTTACTCTTCTATTGTCTGGGATGAGTGTTCCTTGCAGCTGTGTTTAAGTCAAAGGCACAACCAAACCAGATTATCCCTGCCTAGCCAAATTGATCCCTGAAAATAAAACTGAATTACAGGTCAGGTTCCTGCTGAATGTCTGAGTGTCCATACCTGCAAACCTCTGCCTGTGACTAGCAGCAATGAGAGAGAAAAGCACACTTCAGTTGATGATCAGGTAATTCAAGGTTGATTTCAGCTTAAAGATTAACTTAAGTGTGATTGTGATGATGATATGATGCCCATCACTGTATTGGGAATTTTATCCTGCATGTGATAGATTCTGAAAATTAATATTTTATAGGAGGAAAAAAAATTTTTGTGATGGGAAGTTTTCACCTGCTAATGAAAGAAAAGACTGGCATATGCTGCCACATCAAAAAGCAGACTATAACAATTTCTCAGCATCTTACATTTGAGTAACAGTATCATAATTTATTCACTTTCATAGTAAATGAATGCAATTACTCCTCATTTCTGAATTTTCTGCAGGAAAAAAATCAAGTAATTGTTGCTTTAATACTAAGTACTACATCTGTCATGTAATGATTTGCTATCTGAAGTATGATACAATCCTATTTTTTCCTGTTATTCATACTCATATCTTTAACATCTAGACTTACAGAAAAGGGTTTGTGCATTATGAACTAGATAAAAATGAATCATTTCCCCTCACTTTTTGTTTGAGTCTTCTGTTATTATGGAAATAAGTGAACATGCCTTCTCAACCATAATTTTTTTTCTCTTTAATGTTCAAAGTGTAACTCAAATAAAAAAGTCTTTCATCACTTTCCACTTACATTGAGAGTCGCTGATGTATATGTTTTTTAGATGTGTATTTGCTTTTATCTTCAACAAAAGCCCGTAAGATTCTACAGTAACTGAGTGGAATAAATGATGTAATAAAAGACTGGCTGTCTGAGACATGATCTTCCTGTCTTAAAAAGGATGCTTTGCTTTTTAAATGCCCATTAAGATGACCTGATCTGTTCAAACATCTTCAACTGCAGAAGTTTCAAATCTTGTGAAGGATCTCTCTTTTGGTGTGGCACCACATCCTTTGAAAATATTGGCAGTGCTGTGGGGATTACCTCTCAGAGCACATGCAGGGCAGTGATATTTCTTTTCCCACACCTTGTCAGTTTTAGTCTCCGGAATACTAATGGAAGTATCAAATGGCCTATTGACAGCTTCAGTCTGGTATTTATTATGTGAACCTACAAATCCAAGTGTGGACCCTGTGGGAAAGATTACCTCAGTGGTATCATTATAGATACCTGTAAATCCACTGGGTTAATGTCTTCTTAGCTTCTAGGTAGAGCCTGTGATTTCTACATAACTAATCTTTTCCATGGCTCACCTTGTCACTCTTTACAATTCATTAAATTCCATCCTTTACAGCTTTTTCAGTGTGACTGAATTTTTTATTCTTATGTAGAGCATGAACTGATATCAAAACTGTGCATGAGATAAGCAGAAAAATAAATATTTTTCCCTAAGAGCCTTTCTATCAAAACACAATGGCATTTAGATTTTATCACAGTGAAACTGAAAGTTCTGCATTTATAGAATTTTAAGGCAAATGATGCTTGAAGAGTATAATTGCACATTGCTCTGTAAATATCAATAAATTACTGAAAGTACCATAAGTCCCATTAAGTCTTTTTATTATTTTGGAATATAAAAAATTTCTGGAAACTTTGGAAGAGTGATTGTGTTCTGGGAGAAAATAAAGTAGTTGCTGAAAGTGTCAAGCATTCTGTTCACCTACTCTGTATTCTTTATATTTAATTTGACAGAAATTACATTACATGATAAGGTACGATGTAAAATTGTTAGTAATATATGATGTCTTCTGTTAAAATGATGGTGTAGAGATATGCTGATTAGAAAGACATCAATTATTTATTTCATATTGTTTTTTGAACCTTTGAAATATGACCTCAAAGCCTAGACATTGAATAGGTAAGTGGTAAGATTAGCAAAGAATTTTGTGCTTGTTAGGCTTCTTTAGATAAAAAGTAGTCTTTAATTAGAACTCTTGCAATTCTTTTCCTGTCATACCTGATGTACTAATTTCTGGGAACATAGGATATAAACTTTCTCTTCCAACTCAAAAACAAGAGCCAATCATTCTATCTTTGAGAATGACTTAGGTTTGAGTGATTAAACATTCCTAAAAGCCAAGCAAGCTCAAGCAGACTTAAATTACATCATGTTTAATGGACCAGGGGAGCCATGGTAATACTCAGCATCTTTGCACTGTAGACTGTCTTTCATAACATAAACTTGTTTTTGTCTGTTGCTGCCTCCTACGCAGAAGGAAAAGACTTTTTTGTCCTAGTAACACCTAAAATCTTCATTTTAAATTATGTAAATATACAATTCGAAAATAACTCTTGTAAGACAGTCTTCCAAGAGATGAATTGAACAAAGATTCAAAATACCTCAAAATATAAATTGACTTTTTCTGTGAGATTGTCAAGGAAAGTTACACACTAATTGGATTTTCCTATAGGCAAGAGACACAAGGGACTGTCTATTTTCAAATTCTGTATGTTTTAATGTTATTTTAGGTGAACAAGAACTATCTTATCCAAGATATTTAAAATATTCAGCAATTTCATTTAAGGCTGTACAAGGTTGCTATAGCCTTATAAAAATTAAAATATATTACATTATATCTGGACTTCTTTGTTGCTTTATGGACAAAAAATTTTACCCTTTATTTTTGAAAGCATGTGATTTAAAAAAACCATTTCTATCATTTCTAGGGAAGTTTCTTCCTTATTTTCAGCAAGAAAATTTCAGCTTAACTCTCTTACATGTATAAAGCCTTTTTTCACAGATTAAAATTCAAATTTTCTTGTTTCTGTATTAGTAAACGTTCAAATATTAGTCCAGCAAGTAAATGTTATGTTTGGCTAAATCTTCAGCTCATTATCCCAAGAGAATCTTGAATGAATTTCCAAACCAAAAAAGCCAACCAAACCAAACAATACCCACCCCCCTTCCCTTAGAAATCCTTGCTATATAAGCAAAGAAGCAAAGGAAACAAAAATTTGAGTGAAATATGAATTCACCACTCTTAAAAGAAATTTTATCTCTTCCTTGGGCTGAAAAAGTTCCAACCAGTCTATTTCCATATGGTGCCTTTTTCATGGAGATATTACAAAATGTTTAAATCAATATTACAACTAGAAAAACTCAGAAGGTGATGTATGTCATCTAATTTTACATGCATTGTTGAAAAGAAAATGTATAATGTTGGAGCACATCTGAAAGAGAAATATAATAACTTGAGAACAGAATTTTTGTTGTCATACTTTAGAAACTGACTAAACCCAAACTATTGCAAATAGTAGCAATAAACATTGTGAAGTTTCACAGTTTGGGATTTTCTGTGAAATACTTAGTGTATGCTAACCTGTCTATTTTAATTAAAATGCAACTAATACAACTAATAAATACATGATATACAGATTTTAATACAGATTTCAAAAAAATTGAAACTGTAAACCTGTAGACATAACGGTTGATGTTGGAATGAATCACATTTTTGTCATTTGAAGTTGTCACCTGAAAAGTATTAGCAAAGAATTTTTTTGAAGCCTTTTGGTGGATTGTCATATTTTAGAGTTTCAAAAGTAGGCCAAAATCTGGGTTTACTGGCATTTTAAGGATTAAAACCACATTTTGTAGAATATGAAATAATAAACACCTTTAACAGAAAGCAATAAAATATTCTAGATGATAGTCATGTCAAATTGCTCACTTTCTGTGAAATACTTAGTGTATGCTAACTTCTCTATTTCAATTGAAATGCAACTAATTATGCATGAAGATAAAATACTGCAGTTGCCTAAACCAAGAAGAAAGAGCTTCTTTTACTTAAGTTGCTGTTGTTTCAGGACATGTCTTTCTTCTGTTTTTGATTGTGAAAACTCGTTCATCATTGGTTTAGGTATTTAGCAAGTGGTCCCTAACTGTAGCAGAAAAAGTTTAGTAGGCCTTTGACACAGTGCATATTTCCTTATAGTAGAGTTCTTCCAAGTATGGGTCATAAATTGTTTTCTCTCTTCATTTGCTGATATTTTCATCAATATGTCAACTTCTTCATCCGCTGTTCTTTTCCTAGCTTGCTGCTTGGTGACAGGCTTGGTGACAG
Source organism: Loriotus luctuosus (assembly GCA_035582745.1). Classification (NCBI taxonomy): domain Eukaryota; kingdom Metazoa; phylum Chordata; class Aves; order Passeriformes; family Thraupidae; genus Loriotus; species Loriotus luctuosus. The sequence goes on along the minus strand of JAWWEY010000001.1, from coordinate 13,898,937 downwards.
AAGGGCAAACAGACAGCCCTTTGGCTTTGGTGTCTGCTAAACAAAACAACTGAGTCTCCAAATGACTGCTAAGGCTCTAAATATTGCAATTTAACAGTCTAGGGCAAGCCCACTCTCGAAATATCCGTTTCTCAGCAGCAACAGCAGCAATAAAACGAAATCTCTATTTCTCAGCCAACTGCCATGTTGTGTGAAGCCTGGAAGAAAGCTGATACCAATGCAGAAACACAGCAGAGAAGACTGGATTTGTTGCTCTGTTCTTTAGCATGATAGTATACCACATATCTCTAGAGAACTTAATCTGTTACTGTCGATTTTCCATCTGTTCCCGATGTACAATTCTGTGATAAGTAACAAAGAAAAGTTTTACAATGCAAGGAGCTTATTTTTATATCAATACAGCTTAAAAAAATATTCGTCTGAGATAAGATTTATAAAAGCTTTTAGGATGTGCTTCATAACACAATGTTTTTAATAATTAATTAAAAGTTATTGCATCAATTGCATAAGCCTGACTGTATTACTTTTTTTGAATTTGTTTATTGAGTATGAATTACCATTAAAATACCAGAGAAGTATTCTTGAATAACCAGAACAAGAATAAAACTTCACCAATTCAAATACAATTTTCAATCTCCTTAAATAGCAACGAGGATAATTTTTGCATACATCACTGTGTCTTAGACCTCATCTTTGTTTGCCACGGAATCCAAATATCCTAACAATGAGTTTTTTTCTGTTTTCATGGGAATTAGCCCATGGAGAGATAAAATATGTATAAATTAAGTCTCTCTTTGTAAAAACATGTTACTAGAACACTTCCTTGATTTGGAACCTCTTTAAAAATCATAGGGTAGGTATGTTTAAATTTTTTATTATTCAGATCTTCATACAGCAAGGTTCTTCCAGTTTGAAAGATCAAAAGAGATCCTGTGTTCTGCAATACTGAAGAGATTAATTAGATCCTGTATTTGTGTCAAAATACCTGTACAATGATAGAATAGGGGTCAGGGAGAATATGTGTAACCTTAACTAGCTCAGGTGAAATGTTAAACTATTGTTTTATTTTATGCTATGATGATTTTCCCCTTTCTTAAAGTTAGAAACCAGAACAGACACCTCACATGAAGCATTCAGTCACAGTAAAAGCAGTGTTTAATAGTTCATTGTAGCAGATAATAAATATGCACATTAATTTAGTTTTTTATTCTTCTTTGGAAGCTCCACTACTTTTAAAAATTCCAAGCCATCCATCTTTACAGTGAATCAATACCTCTTTTTCCACTGAGAAAAACAAATGCACTGTGCGTGTTTTCATCAGTCTAATTGTGATCAATATCTTTATTCATGTGGGTTTTGCTGGTGGAAATGTATTTAAATTTGTGACTATAAACCCCTCTTTCAGCATGCTTGTGAAATGCCAATTGATTCTGGAGAGAGAAACACATGGGTATACATATCAGTATAATTGACCTATAATGTAGCAATGTGTCTCCAGCACTAAACAGTGTGGTTATTTGTGCCAATGTCTGATGTATGAATATTCTCTCAGTGCAGCATTGAAGAAAGAACAATTGATTTAACTAGATATGTTTACATTTTTGAAAGATGTGTGTGGAAGTTAAAGCAATATAATTAATTCCCAAATTGTTTTTCAAACTCTGAATCTTCACTACCTGCTACAGTAAGGCCACTTCATAAATTATGAACACCAGAAACTGTAAAGGCTAAAGAAAACTCTAGGTGAGCTATTAAGATCTTTCTTTGTAAGATAATGGTTACTCTTTCACATTACCTTGGTTTCAACTGGTACTGGCTGTAACTCAGCCTATCCTTTCAGAAATGTCCCCTTAAATTATCCTTGCTAAAGTAGGCTCCAGATAAAATTTTATATTCACATAGAGAGTACGGAAAGCTGTTTTGCAATACACATATATGAAATCATGGAAGACGTGCAATGTTCTTGTAGTCTTAGTAAGTTATAAATTTGTCTATTAATTATAAAAGGCTCATTTCTGTAAAACTCCAAATATTCCTTAGCTTGCACTTGAAGTCTAATTGTATTGAAGGTATTTGTGGAGGGAATCACTGCTGATAGCTGTAAAATCTGCAAGTATTTGATGACCACTTTTTATGTCAATTTTGTCCACCAATGTAGCAAAAAGCTACTGGGTATTTAATGACATATTAAATTTTATAGCTTGAGTACAGTGCTGTGTCAAAGAATTGCTTTTTGATTTCTTATTAGAATTCTACAATCACTCAGGTTGAAAAGTATTCCTAAGATCCACTAAGTCAGCATTGCCAAGGCCATGTCCCCAAGTGCCATATCTACACATCTTTTAAATTCCTCCAGGGATGTTGACTCCACCACTGCCCTAAGAAATCTCTTCCAGGGTTTGACAATCCTTTCAGTGATGAAATGTTTCCTAATATCAAATCTAAATCTCCCCTGGCACAACTTGATGCCGTTTCCTCTTTTTCTCACTTGCTCGATGGAAAAAGAGACCAACTCTCACCTGGCTACATCCTCTATTCAAGGAGTCGTGGAGAGCATTAAGGTCCTCCCTGAGTGTTCTTTTCTCCAGGCTGAAGACTCCCAGCTCCCCCAGTACAGGACGGAGTCTTTCTCTTCTTCTTCTAGAAACACCTGTAATCCAGAACAAAAAGTGCCTTGTTTTGTTTGGATCTATTAACGTTTCACAAGTGGAAGTTTGTAAAGTGCCTTATTATATCTGGGTATTCTAAAGTTCGCAAGTAAAAGTTTGTTATTTAATCTACTGGAAATTCTGTTGTTTCTCCAATGCACCACCCACAATAAATCCTCTAAAAAACCTGCTGAGTGGGCTGGGGCCTTACACTCAGCTGCTTCTCATCAGACTTGTACTTCAGACCCTTCCCCAGCTCTGCTGCCCTTCTCTGGACACACTCCAGCCCCTCAATGTCTTGCTTGGAGTGAGGGACCAAAACCTTACTAAAACCAAGATTTTTTTTGCCTTTGAATGCTTTGCAGAACTAAGAGTAATTTGTGTCTTGCTTACCTCCAGGGAATGCCTCTACTTTTACCAGAGAGAGCACTTGGCAAGCAAAGTCCGATGAGTTAGAATTTTTTTCTTTTTATATATGCATGCTCACTTGTGTGATCATTATAAATTTCAGATGGGGAAAAATGTCCTCCTTTAAAGAAATATATAAAGGTATACTGTGTATGTGCATCTAGTTACTTGATCTGATTAGCTTTATAAAAACTTCCATTATTTTCAACCAGCAAAGATCTTGCGTATAGTGTTTTTATAGGATGATTCTCTGGTATTTCAGAATATGCTTACAGATTTGAATTTACCTGAAAAGCCATTAATTTTTGGTTAACTTATTTTGAGTACTTTCAGAAATCTTCTGCTTTTATTGCTCAAGGAAATAAACAGCTCTGTACTGGAAATTCTGTCTATACATCTGAAAGTTGATTTTTTGTTTTCCCTTCTAACGTATTTCTCCTTTTTGGCTTAATATAATTTATGTTATCTTTCACATCGTAACAATTCAATAATGTAGAATACATAAGTTTTATAGCAAATTCACATTAAAAAATATCTCATTTTTAGTACATTAAATTCTTTCTCATGTTTTTGTCCAGCATGAGTTGTGCTGGTTATTTCTTTGCATTTTGGAAAGTTTTTCCTTCCTTGAATTCATGCTTAAGCTGTATTAGCTTTATCCCTGCACAATATGTTTTTTAAACTCCCATGTGTTACAGTCTGCAGTGTTCAGGCTTATGATAAATAGCCTATCACTAGTCATACTGGCAACACCTCTGCCCATAGGGCTTTTTCTCCTAATCACCTACATAAATTCTGAAGAAGATAGTCAGCTTCAGAGCTCATAGTTTGCCTCATCAGTTATCAGAATCATTAATTAAATGTCTTTTGGGGCTTATGTGTGAAAGATTTTAGTGTCAAAGTTTCTTTTTAGAAAATAAATCCCAGCCTTATGGGCGTGAAATCAAGACTTATTTGATGATGACAAAGTATCAGCAAAAATTCATTTAGTTTGCTCAGTTGTCAGGACAAATTCAGGAAATAGTTAGTATCTAGTGGTTACCAATATCTTAATATCCAGTGGTTATTTCAAGGGTTTGGGTAGTTGGGGAGTGTGAATGAGGGGAGAATTGGAGGGGCTGGCTTTGGGGTTTAGGATGGCTTTAGGGTTTAGGTTGCATAGGTGTTTGATTTTATTTGGACAGCATGAATCAACAGAGTTGTGGTGAGATGCTTCTACACCTCCTAAGCAAAGTTTTCATTGTCTGACTCAGTATTTCTAACAGATGAACTTTGCATTATGGTACAGTGATCCACAAGTAGAGACTGTTGATGAATAACAAAGTTTAGTCTATTTTTTACCTATCATTCATGTCTTAGCATAGATAACAAAATGTATAGTTTGTGTATACTTAGTTTTGTTTCCTTTTTTGAACTATGCATTCAAATGTTCACTAATCCCCCTGATCTTCCATTAATAGTGAAATCCCCAAGTTAATGAACTAGCTCTCCTCTGACAAAATAGCTCTTTCTCACCTTGTCTTCATAATCAAACCCAGGTATTAAAATGGAGGAGAGGTAATAAAAGAGATAGATGGTGTGTTAAGAGTGTGGTGGACTGGCCTTGACTGGATGCCAGTTGGCCACCAAGCCACTCTATCTCTCTTTCCGTTAGGACAGAGGATGGAGAAAATAAGGTGGTAAAAATTGTGTCAAGAAAAGGGCAGTTTAGTAAAGCAACAGGAAAGACTTTTAAACATGAAAGCAAAGGAAAACAGTTAATTTATTCCCTGCTTCTTATCAATAGGCAATGTCTGGCCACTTCCTGGGGAGCAGAGCTTCGGTATGTGTACTGATTTCTCCAGAAAACAAATGTCATAATAACAAATGCCACCCCTCCTCCTTCAATTTAGATTTTATACTTGAGTAAATATTGCATAGTGTGAGAAATACCTTTGGTCAGTTTTGGATCAGCTGTCCTGGTCGTGTTCCCTCCCAAGATCTTTCACCTTCAGTTTAAGGGGTGAGGGGGAGTATGTTGGAGAGACACAGAAACCTAAAGAATAACTTGGATAAGAATGTTACTTTTGTTTAGATCTCATATTGCTCATATTATAGTGCAATTACACTGGGTTTATGGAATAAAATTGTAATATCTTGATTGTTTGAATGACCACTGAAGGAATTTCAGTCCCAGGAGAGAAAACAGTAACCTGGAAGTTCACAGCCTCAAACCTTGTGACTCTCTTATGTTATTGTGGCAGAAAATACTAAGCACTAATAATAATTCTAATAATAATTTCAGATTCTAGACATTTCCCACATCTCTAGAAGTTGTACTGAAACAAAATTTTTATACTGATAAAATACTTATGACCATGAAGACTGTCCTGAATATGCAAGCAGAAGAGATGCACGATCAAAACTAAGTGTGGCAGTCTAGTAGACCGGTTCTGATTTCTAATGCAATTCTTTAAATCTTCTCTTATTCATGCTAAATAAAGAAGCTTCCAATGTCAACCAATCTGCTTGGTACAGACTACATATTTTTGTATATAAATACTTTTGCCTAGTATTCTGAATGTGAGGTAGCTTGAGTTGCTAGCAATTATTGCAAGGATTTTACTTCTTGTATATGCCAGTTTCAGTATTTTCACTTTGAGGCTGCCAGCTTGAGACAAGGTGATAACTGACTCATGTTTTTGTTGCTGCCCTTTAGGGGATGCTATGCAAATGATCAACTCCCTGCAACCAGGTCTGTAACTCACCAGCAATGTTGGTGTGGAAGTAGTGAATGATGAGGAAAAACAGGTGCTGGGGAAGAAGCTGACCAGTGGTGGATATCTTCAAATTAACTAAGTTACCAGGGTTTTTGAATATTCAAATCCAGCCCAATCATCCCAAAGTAACAAAGACTAAGATATGTTTGAAAAAATCTCTTGCAGATGGTAGAAGCTTGCTGGAATATGGCATTGTAGAGAAGTGACTCCAATACCCAGCAAGAAGTGGATGGGAAGTAAAGTGTTGTGCTATGTTTTGTGGGGAATGAAAAAAGAAGTTAAAGGTCCATTTTTCAGTAAGAACAATTAAAACCTGCTTGAAAGAGGTCAATGTCAATATTTGGGTGCAAAGCGATCCTATTCATAAGGATTTGATCTGTATTTTTTGGAGGAGGTGTTTGTGGATTGAACCTGATATTTAATTGTGGTAAGGTGCATGTTTCCTGAAAAAAAAAACTTGAAGTTTTTATTTGTTTGGTGCATCCTCAGAATCTAATTTAAAACTGCAAATTCTTGTTGTGAGAATCAGATACCCAAGAGATTTTGACCATAAATGAAAACCTCAAAACTCTAACAGAACAAAGAACATGAAGTCATGTGAAAATAAGCATTTATTTTGTGTTTTCCCAAAACAGGAATCTTTGAGGTTGGGGAAGCAAGTGAGAGTTAAATACTTGGGTTTCTTCTAGACTTTTTGATTTTAAAGGTACTTCATTAGGATCATAAAAAGCTGTGAAATTATTAAAGATACAAAGGGATCTTTAGATATATTTTCTTTAGGCATGAAAGATACAGATTCAGATGCTTGCAATGGATTGAGAAAAGACAGGAATGGATCCTCCTGCATCTCAGGAAACTCCTTAAAGCTCACAGGCCTGGGGGTGGGAAGACACCATGCCATTTCCTCTGCCATCCTTTTAAGAAAAGTTACACAGGAGGTACCAAGTTTCTTTAAAGAAAATAAATATTAACATAGCCACTCATTTTGGAGAGATGTGGGAACTGGGGTGAGGAGAAAGTGTTCATTTTAAATGTTTTCTTTGTCTAAGTTTAGTAATAATTTACAATTTTGACACAATGCATTAAACAGGCTGTTCCAACAACAGCAGCAAATTTTAAAAAAATTAGGCTGCTTAAAGAAAAACATTGTCCAACTATATTGATTATTAATTTTAAAAAAATTTAATTTTAAAAATTAAATTTTAAACCCCCAAGGATAACCCCTGTGCACAGCAATTGTTCCTCCCCATGAAATACAATCACCACATAGTCTGTTATAGCAGCTGTCATGGGCTGACCCCATTTCTCAGGCCCCCTCAGAGATTGGAGAAGAAGAGGTAAAGAAGACAGGAATGAACAAGTGAAATTGAGCCTGGAAAAAAGAAGGGTGAAAAATGTTGCTTCTTACCAGCCAACTTTATTTTTAATTTGCAACAAATTAACTTTCGCTTGGCCAAATCTGTTTTGGTCGTAATGGCTAATTGTTAAGTGATTGTCCCTTCTATCTCAACCTACAGGCTTTTTCATTTTATTTTCTCCCTCTGTTTGAGGAGGAGGAGTGAGAGGGTGGCTGGTGGGAACCAGCTGGCCAACCTCAGCCCACCATAGTTTGGGTGGTGATTTCTCTGAAGTTTCCTAGCAGGGAATAACAATCAAGTACAGTTACAAATAGATTATGTAATTATGACATGGGCATCATGTTTAACCTCATCAAATACAGAGGCTTTTAGCCAAGAGTTGCAATCTGTGATGCCCAATAATTATTACAATTTATGTGTAATAATTTATGCTGGCATTCCAGAATCCTGATGGCAGGGAAAAAAAAATCAAGGATGATATTAAAAATACTGTTAATATTAAACATTGTAGTGTTTAACTGTAGTCTAAAAATATATAATTTCATTAGAAAATTACCACTGTGTTATTATGTCAATAAAAAACCTTTTCACAAAATCTCCATGTGAAATTTGAGGGTATATAGTAAAAAAAATTAGAAAAACCCCTTTGTGTTTTCAAATATTAACTGACTTGTATTTGAATTCTCACAAAAATATGGCTTTGGGGACGGTAATAACTTCATTTCTCTGTGGAGATGAGAATTTCATATTTTGGGCTTGAATAAGACTAAAGTGGAAGTGGTTTTTGTTAAATTGTTTTACTTTTTGATGCAAGGTATTCGAGAAGGAATAGAAATAATGGATTGAAAAATAATTTTATAGCACTTAGTTACAACAAATGTGATTTTGTTCTGATGAATTCTGCAGGCAAGTTATGTTTCAAGACTTATTGGAATAGGAAATTAATTCCCAGGTATGACCTGTCATTGTAAGAACATAACTCATCTCCTCCTCCCTCTGCTTCCCTTCTCACTCTCAAAACTTGGACCCAAGACTCTTTTCTGCTTTTCCAATAGATGTTTAATTAAAGAGATGCTATTACTGTTCCACAATTATTAGAGGTATTCTGATAAACAAAAGAGAATACACAGAGTAAACTGTGTGATTAGAAACTGACTTTTTTTTGAAGCCAGTGCTTTCATTGTGAATGTTACTCTATAAAATTGCTGCAGTCATACAGAACAGCTGCGTAAAAGCAATATGAAAAGTTCTTCATGTTAGTGATGGGAGAGGAAGAAAACTCAAAAACCCCTAAAATAACCCCAGAATTGCAGAGTTCAAAAGATACTGTGCAAAGAAGTCAAAAGGTTAAGTTCAGCAATTTTATATCAACTTGATCGCCACTGTGACCTGGAACATCAGGACAGTATCTGCAAGGACTTAGATATTGCTATCTCTGTTGGCATTGGATGCTTTGAAAAGCCCTGAAAAAAGTGATAGCTGTAGCACCCTAGAAATAAGTAGCTTTTGAAGAAAGCATGCTGTGTACTTATTTGTCAAAAAAATATTTGGGAAGAATTTCACATTTCTTGTGAAACTGCAAAAGTATTAAAAGAAACCCACTCAAATAATAGTCATGAAAAAAGACAGAGGATATACTTGTCTCTTGCTTTTTGAGACCACAGTTTACTAAATCAAATTATTTAAAATATGTTGTGTCTTTTCTCAAGTTATGATTTTCTGTCTACAATGGGAGGAGGGAGTTCTTGCAAGATTCAAAAGGATCATATAATAAGTCTGCTGGCTTTGAAAGAGCTCCTGTTACACTCCAGAGTTTACATCTGATTGCAGATACATTGGAGCTGCGGAACAGTTTTTCGAGGAAAGAACTGACAGCCTGATTGCATTCTCTATTTCTACAGTATTATGGGCTCTCAGCCTATTTTTTCCTTTCACTTTTTTTTTTCAGAGTACAAGTGACATATAAATTCAAAAGCCTCTTCATATGTCTCCAGCAAGAAACTTCTTCAAGGTCCTGTAATTTTATCGTTTCTGCTAGGGGAAGGTTACCTCCGTTTTTCTAGCTGCACAAGAACTTTAGTTTTATCTTTCATTTCTTTAGGCCTATTTTGCATAAGTCTTTAGGGTTTTAGTATAAGGCTTTGAAATGTGATACTGAAGCATCTGGGAAGTTAAAAATGTGTGGATCATTTTACTGTTTGGAGGGTTTTATTTGAATGCTGTTTGAAGACCTCAAGATTTTTTAATACTTATTGGAAATATTCAGGAAGACTATTGTAAATATTCAGGCAGTCTATTGTTTTTTTATAGTCCTTTAGAGAAGTTGAGTGCTGCGCAGGTTTGGGGTTTGATTAGTGTATCTGCACTCTCATGAAAGATAATAGTCTAAATATATGATGAAAGATGTTTAACTACAGCAGGTGGTGGGAACTGACCTGTAGAAAACCCTGTATAGAGCCCTTTATAGCTTCTTGGCAGAATGTGAATTATTTTTTCTTTCTGAATGGGAGCTCAGGGCTGGAAGCTTCATTTTCTCATGTTTTTGGGGGGAATCTTAGAGCTACCTTTAAGCCTGTTGGCACAGGCTGATGCAAATGTTTCCTTGTCCTTAGGTCAATGCTGAAAGTAAGCTGCAGAGTGTGAAATCAAGACTGTCCTGTTAGACTGTCCTGATTGCTACAAAAGCTGCAAGACCCAGGTTTTGGAGCACAGGCTGCATGTACCTCAAGCTACTGCATAAAGAACAATAACATCAGTAAAAGCAATGGGGAATTGCTCTCAAAAGACCATGATTATTATCTGGTGCAGGGGAGTTCTGTAGGAGTTCTGTAGTCAGCAGGAGCCCAGTGGTGAAAGAGCTGACAGTTGGGTTATGACAAAGGCTTGTGAGGGTGGTGGGAGAAGTGCTGACTGTGCTGGGAAGGCTGTGGCCATTCACAGGGAATGGAGTTACCACACTCTAAAAACAAGGTCATTAATTAGTACAGCTATGAAACTTTCTTGAGGGGTGAAACATTAGGTAAATTAGATTTGCCTTCAAAAGTCGTGACTACCCATGAGGTGCAGGAGCAGGGTAGTGCTGATTAAAGGATTTATGTATTGTACAAATTATACACATTAATCATCCTATAAAGTGTAAAATATATATATTATACAGATGTTATGTTAATAGATAAAATAATGTATCTATGTATAAAAGAGAAAAATATGAATTCATACATCTTTGTATAGTCCTTCATACAGATCTGTGTATGTCTCTGTGTACATAAGGTGACTATATACAGGACAAAAAAATTGGGACCAGGCAGAGAAAGTTGGTGCTGTTCAGCCTGGAGAAGAGAAGGCTGCATGGAGACCTCACAACAACCTTCCAATATCTGAAGTGGGCTTACAGGGAAGCCAGAGACAGATTCTTTATCAGGAAATGAAGGTTAGCTATATGGAAGAAATTCCTCAGCACCTCAGCACCTGTGAGGGTGCTGAGGCACTGGAATGGGTTGCCCAGAGAAGCTGTGGTTGCCTTATCCCTTATGATCAGACATCATAGTTTAACATGAGAAAAATTTAGAGAAGTAAACCAGAAACTTTTAATATAACTAACGATCTATTAAACCACTAAGAACCTAGACACGCCTCTGTGAAAAACGCCTGTTAAAGACAAAAGAAACCCCAAGAACTTCCTCTTTCTTTCCCAACCAACAAAAAATAACACACACCAGGCCCCCTGTCTTGGCCATGCTATGGGGGGCTGGGCCCCCTTTCTCCCCCTGGGGAGAGTCCCTCTCCTGGGGGTCTGAGGGACACCAAAACCCATTCTAACTAAATCAAACCCCAACAGTTACCAATCAAGAAAGAAGGGAAAGCTACAGAACCCTAACCAGAACAGAACCAACCACAAGATCTTACCATCAAGTACTCTCCCCTCAACACAACTAAAACCAGAAAAAACCCTAAAATGCATACAGAGTGGCCCTACAGCTAAAATTAAACACAAAAGAACCCAAAACCCAGCCATGAAACCAGTTCCAACACAACTCCAGCCACAACTCACACCACAAGTAACTGGCCAGTCAGGTAACCATTTAAGAAACCCAAAAAACATATTAATTGTTCTTCTAAAGTTCTTCTAGGCCTTCTGATGTTTACATTTTTGTAATATACTTTTCATGTAAATAATGATTGTTTTGCATTCCTTTCTGGAGGAGGAGAGAATTGATGGACTGTTGGTTTGACCAGTGTGGTTGGAGACGTGGCAATTTCATCTTCCAATCCATGGTCACCTTTGGAATTCTATCAATATCAAGGTCAGGAAATAAATGTGCTCTTTTTTGCCTCGAACATCTCAGCCTGTGAGTGTCGTTCATCTCATGTTGTATTGCAACAATTAACCCTCTCAGTACTTCAATCCTCCCTTGAGTAAGAGAAAAAAACAAAATACAAACATATAAAAAACCAACATAAAACCATAATAATTTATTAAAATTTTTAGAGCAATGTCTCTACCTGAGCTTGGTACAAATAAGATCATAGTCCGAAGTCAATGTAATGGATTTTATTTAACAGTAAATAAGAGAGAGAGAGATAGAGAAAGAAAAAGAGAAAAATAAATAGAAAAGAGATGGGGAAAGAGAAAATATCACCAGTCCATGGATTCCAATGACATCCTGTTGATCCTATCCATCAGGTCTTGGTAGTGACGATCCCCCAGAAAATACAGGGTCCCATGGATTAATATACATTTGGGTCAGGTGCCTCCTCTGGAGGGTGAGCAAGTTTGACACTGTCTTGCCACAGACTCTGGATTTGTTGCATTTCTTGCAACACATGCAGTGCTCTTATGCAAGGCCTCAGGAAGAAGTCTGGGGGGAACTTCAGGGATCTTTGATGAATTATAACCCCCCCTCATGTGAAAGTCCTGTGGATGTGGCCTTCCTGGGGTGAGGGGGTTTTAAGCTAAGCCAGTTTGTATAAAGGAGGGTGGGCGTTCACTTTCTCTGACCAGGTTACACCATACACCCAAAACTCTCCTCCCCCTGCATTGGTTGTGGAGGAACCTGTGCAAACCTGCAAACCTGCCCTCAGCAGATGGGCCTGTGGGCTATAGCCTCCCCCCACCACAAACACAACCAGGGATGGTTTTCAGGACAGCTGCTGGGTTTGGCTTTATAGTGGATGCATTCTTCTCCCTGAGCCTTGCTTACTTCTCCCTAGACCTGAGATAATTGGACATTTGACCTGAGATAAGTCTCACCTTTATCTTATCTCAGGTTCCTTTTAGCAGCTTAACTCACAGTCCAAAGTTCCAGTCAGGCATCTTAAGGTGGGCTGCTGTAGTCACAGCTTCTTTATGCAGTTTTGCCATAATGCAGTTTTAAGACATTAACCATAACATTTCAGTCTCTGACATCATCCCTGGAAGTGTTCAAGGCCAGGTTGGACAGGGCTCGGAGGAACCTGGTCTAGTGGAAGGTGTATCTGCCTAAGGCAGGGGAATGGAACGAGATGTCCCTTTCACCCAAATAATTTTGTGATTCACTGTATGATTCTTTATTGAACATTTCTTGGTCCAAAGGAAGGGGCAGTAAATCACAGGACTGCCTGTGAGAACATGTGGATATGGCAGTGTCAAAAAATTTGCGTTAGTCAGTCACAACACAGCATGAAAACTTGCAAGGAATTGCTCTTTTAAAAGGAGAGTCCTCTGTGCATGTAATGACAGGGGGCTCTGCTTTCTGATGTACTTCTGGGGGCATTGGAACCAGTAGCATTTCCTGCTGTCCAGCAAAGGGCTGCCTGAGAGCATGAGAGCATGATGGTATCAAGAAAGTTGTGAGCCAAAGGAGAAGAATGATGATTATTACCGCAAACAACATCTCTCTGACATAAAATGGTGGACTCCTTCCATAAAATGAAAAAAGCTGCCGTATGTAGAGGAAGGGTTGTCTTGGCCTGATGTACTTCTGAATAAACTGGAGGGGTCTTCTCAGCAAACCATGTGAGATCACATCACTGGAAGAAAGGCAGACAAATGGCCTGTGAAGCTGCAGGGAAGGGGAGGGATTTTTACCAGAAGCTGAGGAGTGCAACATCATCATCATCTTGCCTTTGGTGAAAGGGTTCAAACAAAATCCTTATTTTCTATATTAATTGATATATCCTGTAGTTTTGCAGCTGCTTGCTTAGGAATTCTTAGTGGAGGGGAGGCAATGTGGTCATGACAGGTTTGTGCTGTCTTTTGTTTGAACTTCAAAGCTAACAGTTCAATAATCTTAATGCATTGCTGAGTGAATGTCAACAAAGGTATTTGCTGGTTACATCATGTTTTGTGAACACTGTGGAGATGAGGTAGATTAACTTGCATTGATCAGTACAAGGACCTTTGCCACCATGAACTTGGATTTTAACCACACAGGCTGCTGTCACTTAGAAGTTGTAACTGCTGTCCTACAGCAGGAAAAATGTGAAAGAGAGGAAAAGAACAAGATGAATTTACATATTTGCTTTACTAAGAATGCCTTGACACTTACCTTGTTCACCATAAAGAGAACAAATATGGGATACTTGCATGTATTTTGGAAATAGAAAGTGGGTGGGTGTATGAGAAGAGGCAAAGATGCTTAAAGGCCAGAATTGCTAAGACTGCAGAACGACAAAGGAATAAGTCAAAAGTGCTCTCCTATAAACATCATTTTGATATATCAAGACAGTGCTATGTAATGGGTATTTTTAAATTTTGTATGATTGTTTTTTGTATATGTTCTTCTATTGTAAAAAGCCAACGTGTATTTAGTGCCCCCAAGGAGTTACACACTGAAGAGTGTAACTAACAGTTTATCCATTTTTAAATGACTGGCAGGCTGATGCAGTAAGACACATGCCTTCACCACTGGCATATATACTTCTGGATTTAGTGATATCACAGAAATGTATACCTTTTTAATAGTATCATGGTGACAGATTTTACATAGGAAAAACAGGGCTGAGGTTTGGGTTATTTATTATTTGAGTTTAACTCTGTCAGATTTTTAGTTCTCAAATGTAAAAGATAATCTGTGTTGCAGGATCTAATCAAACTGAAGCTTACGCCATTGGAAGAAAGACTGGAATGTGTGTTTGAAGAGGGATGGCAAATTTAAGTACTTGAAATAAAAAAGTTATTATTCAAGCTGCAGTAAAGTAGCCTTTCCCTCTATTTCTTTTAACATTAAAGACATTAAGTATGATATTGAATCTTTAGTATGCATAACAACAATGTTCTACCATCATTGTATAATGTAAAATAAAAATTATGGATATTATGAGCACTTTAAAGCTTATTATGTGCACTGTGCAAAACATCTTGGGAGACTTACAAAAGCTAAGTGGTGAACAAGTCCTCTAATGAGAAATATGTTGTTATGTCACTATACCAGTCTTGCAAATCTGTCTGCATGTCAAGACTTTTATGGATATGAAAGATGAGAATTCACGATACAGTCTCTTGCCTTTCACTAGGTTATTTACACATTGATACTTCTCTATAACATGTCAGTCTTTTAATTCTGAAGGTCTTAAATACCCTCTGTTGCTCCTAGGAATCAGTGAAAAATGCTAATTTTCTTTTTAATAGTTTTGTATTTCCAATTTGGCAGCTGGTTTCATAGGATTACCTATTTTTATAAACAACTTTTACATAAGATTTCTACACAGCTTGTGAGGGTTTTTTGGTTGGTTCTGGGTTGGTCTTTCTTACCGACTTTAATATTTCATTGTGTTTTGTCTACTTGAAGACATGTCAGTATCTCCAGTGCCAGAGCATTTTTCTTTCTATTTAACAAAAGTGTTTGCAATCTATTATCAGAAAATTTTGATGGTTTCATATAGGCTGAATAAAACCTTCTGCCAATGTACTGACCATCAGAGAAGGTCAAATAGGTACTAATAGGAAATTTGAATCACAGGGTCTCAGAATGGGTCAGGTTGCAAGGGACCACAGTGGTCATCCAGTCCTAATCCCCTGCTCAAACAGGGTCATCACAGAGCACATGGCACAGGATTGTGTCCAGAAAGTTCAATATCTCCAGTGTGAGAGATTCCACACCCTCTTTGGGCAATCTGTTCTGCTGTGTGATCACCGCACAGGAAAAAATTTCTTGCTCTTTTTCAGGTGGTATTTCCTGTACATCCATTCCTGCCCATTGTTTCTTGTCCCATTGCTGGGCACCACTGAGCAGAGCCTGGTCCCTGCTCTGACCCCTCCCTGCAGGCACTGACAGACACTGATGAAGTTCCCCCTCAGTTGTCTCTTCTCAAGGCTGAACAGCCCCAGCTCCCTCAGCCTTTCCTCATAAGAGAGAAGCTCCATTCCTTCATCATCTCTGCAACCTCCACTGGACCCACTGCAGGACTTTCATGTCTCTCTTGCCCTGAGGACACCAAAACTGGACACAGCCCTCCAGATGTGCCTCACCAGGGCCGAGTAGAGGAGCAGGATCACCTCCTTTCACCTGCTGGCCAAGCTCTTCCCAGGATCCCGCTGGCCTCCTTGGTCCCCAGGGCACTGGGTTCAGGAACAGCTTGTTGGCCACCAGGACCCCAAGTTCTTCACAGAGCTTCTTAATATTATGCTGCTCAATGTTAATTTTTAATGCGTTTCTGTCAGAACATGTAATAGTGACAGAAACTAAATGCAGGAAAAATAAACAGGGATTTGAAGCTTGTCTATGAAAAGAGATCACATAAAAAAATCTTTCAGTCAGCTGTGTAAGAGGATGTATTTGCAACGTGTATCCATAGCAAAACCCAGCTTATTTTACAACATTAGTATTGAGTCTCTTACCTTTCTCTGTGTAGCTATTTATTTTTTTAATATATGGTTTAGGGTCCTACAGTCCTTCACAAACTCTGTAGGGAAATCTGGCTTTCAGATGTAGGCTGGTGATCAGTGTTTCCTATTACTCTAAAGAGCTCCATGCAGTTTGTGATGGGTTTTTTTATTATGTGTGGAGACAGGAAAATGTCTCCAAGACTAGATAACTAGCAAAATGATTTGGAAGATTGTAACTGCCATGAGTTGGCTTCAACCCTCTTATTCCTTCCTGGAGATTGGAAATACCCAACGTCATGTCAAATGAGCATATTACGGGGAATCATGTTGGCGTTGTGATTGAACTGTGTGCTGGAACTGCTATATTTTGTTCTGTGTAACTTACATTTGTATTGTGTTTTCATTTTTTTAAATATCCCTGCTAAATCAAAAATCTCATAGAACACCACATATCTTCAAACAAGTAAATTTGAGTTTAAATGTTACACCCTCTCTGTATAGAATATGTCAAAGGACCTCGTCAGTCAGAATTGGACCCTGATGTGGCATAATGAAGGAATGAGAAAACAATATTTTATCTAAATTTTTCTACCATTTAAAAGATATTTGCATAACTTTATCTAGTTTGCATAACCATTCTCATATTTGTTTGTGCATGCTGCCTCTTTGATTTTCTAAAAGATAAAGCAAGGGTGATGGTCTTGTAAAAGAGAGGAAAAAAGTCTCCAGTACAAGGTTCCAGCAGCAAGACATATTTTTTTCTGATTTCTAATTATTATTTTTTAAAATATTTTGACCAAGCACTAAATTTTTGTTCTTTCCTGAAATAAGACAACTGCTTGAAGTTTTATTAATAAAGGAGTGATAATTTATTGCTGTTGGCTTTTACTAAAGAAAACCCCCATGCTTTCTTTAATAATGTTTTCAAAGGGATGCCTGACAAAGAACTGTTTTATGAGGCCTGTCTCATCTTCCCACCTGAGCAAACATTCATATGAATGAAGTGACATCCTTGTCTTTTTATGTCTAGTATTTTGAAATTTATTAAATTGTTTGCATTCAAGTTTTGCAGCTTAAGTCCACTTTTAAAAGGAAGAATGATAGTCTATATTTGACAGTTCTCATGTTTTTTCTGTGTGTATTCTTATAAATAATGTTTAGCACCATGATGCTGAACAAAATAGTTTTGGGGGTTCCTGTTGTGTCAGGGTGTAAATTTGATACTTTTATGTCAATAGCCCTTTTAAAAGCAACTGCCCACCACATGTATGGATTTTCAAGACCAATGAAAATGAGAATTTTTGCACACAAACACACACACTTATATATATATATGTATGGAAAATTTATATATTTTTCATCTATATTAATATATATTTCTGAGAATTCTTATAGAGCTCCATCTTATGATTTCTAGATTTCTTCAATCTTGCTCAAAAGAACGTAAATGTGAAATGGCTAAGGAATTCTCTTAGTGCTAGAGAACTTCCAGATCTGAATGCCTTGCAAAATATTTCACATTAACTCTACAATATTCCCCTTCTAAGAAGCATGATGGGAAGTAATCATATTGAGATGATGGGACAAAGCTGTACAGTTTTAGCTGTTAAATATTATTCTTATACAACTGGAATTATTCTCTATCTAGTTTAGTCTGAACAAAGTTCTCCTTCACAGCTCTGCCTATAAAAACAACTGGGCTTGCTATTTTATAGCATAGTTCTTCAGTTTGAAGTTTATATAGTCTCCACAATACAGGTAATAGTAGTAAAAACAACCAAATAATACTCCCTGCCATTTCTTCTTAGAAAATTAAGCTGATGTAATTCTGAACATGAAGTGGGAATAATGTGACCATTTTGCAGATGTTTCATGACCCAAATCACACTATTTGAGTTAGTTCTCTTTCTCTGCCATGAGCTGATGGCAATGGATGGCTTAATAAAACTTTCAGTGACAGGTACAAAAAGGCAATTTTGGGTAGGAAAAATATTTTCCATCACCCTAGAAATGTCAAAAGCAAGATGTGACTAGAAGAGAAGCTGAGGATAATGGGTTACTATTTTACTGGTCCACAGAATCTTGGTTTCTATGGCATATAAAGGATGCTATGAACTACAGGGTTTTAATGATCTTATGGAACTTTCCATGGCTATTAAATCAGAGATGTCATGAGGGAGGTGGAGGGGAAGGTAATGAATTCAGTGCTGCTGATGGAAATTTTTATGGGCATCTTGCTGTTTTCTATGGTGGGGGAAGAGGGAATAAACTAATGACAGGTTAAAGGTCAAAGAGTTAGAGTGCATAGGTACTCAACTGCTCAGATGCTGAAGTTTTGGAATATTTTTGTGTTTGAGAAATTGTTTTATTGTCATAAAGAGTAATTTTGTCATTGTTGTTGTTGTTTTGTGTGGTTTTTTTTTTTTGTTTGGTTGGGTTTTTTCTACTGTTTTGGGTTTTGTTTTTATTTGAAGATGCACTCATTATTTACCTATCAGGAAGCATAGTACTTATAGTGGTATTGTGATGCTTTCAAATCAAACTCCAGCCCAAGTTCAAAAATATAAAATTTAGTCTGAGTAGTCAATTTTTTTTACCATGAATATGCTTTTTTCTGGCTTTTTTCCTTAAGGTTATGATCATATGCTACACAATAATAACACTTCTAATACTTCAAACTGTTTGTGCTCCTTGCTCTTAGAACATCTGGAATCACTGAAGTTTAAACAGAGAGTTTTTTCCCTTTCAATTTCATACTGATCCTGCACAAGTTGAATTGCCTGATGTAAAATAGCGACAAGTTGAGAGTATTGCACCAGAATCAATTTCTAGCTTGAAAAATTCTATAGGCTGTAGTATATCCTTGCCCAATGGCCTGATCTTCAAAGTATTTTGTATATGCATGTCTACTGTAATAAATAAAGTCCATGCAGTAGATGTATGAAATCGGAGTTTCACAGGGAAAAAAATGTGTGAACTCTAACAAGATCAAAATTTAATGTAAAAGGATTTTTGCCAGACCTTAGTGTACTTATATTTAATGAAATTAGAGTACAGAAATATAGACTCTCTTGCAGTGCTTCTACATGGAGTTGATCTTGTTTCCTTGTTGAAAAATGTGCTTTAATACTCTTCCTATAAGGTTTTTCAGTAAATACATTGTTTATACATATGAAACTTACCTAAAGCAGAGGTTTTGGGTCCAAAATTATTTAAAATAAAACTTTTAAAACACATCCCTGTCTTAACTTGCAAGACACCTGCAGTGAGAAAGGAGGAATAATTGAGAAAGTTTAGCAGAATAGGATTTATTCCTTCAATTAACTACTGCTTGAGAATGAATAAAATCACAAAACTAGCCATGCAAATAAGTGAAAACTGCATTTAATTTTTTGTTCCTTTGGGGAAGATTTTCCAGCAGTAACAAATAATTTGTTTAGCTAAAACCCGAATCTTGTCTTTATTAAGTGACTATGTATTGCTGTAATGATCATGGGGAAGCTGAAAGAAGCTGTCTGTGGATAAATGTGAAACTCCAGAGGAAAGAAATAAAGAAACTTACAATTTAAAAAAATTACAGCTGTGTAAAAACAACACTTAGAACCTGTTTTCTAGTGGCAATAATGGAATGGTAGGTATTCATTTTAGAAACTCTAAAAGGATTTAAAAACTCTAATAGAGAACAGCCCCCAAAGTATCCAGCACAGTGAAGATAATAATTTTTCTGTCCTGGAAAAAAATGACACTTCGGATCTCATAGATGTTTGATTACCATGAGGTTTTCTACTTCAGGCTGTCAAAGTTTGCTCATATTTGTCACCAGGTGGATACCAGCAAAATTTTTTATACTATTCATGAAAATTTGAGGTTTAGACTAGATATTAGAAAAAGGTTCTTCACCCAGAGGGCAGTTGCAGACAGGAACAATCTCCCCAGGGCAGAGGTCACAGCACCAGCCTGATGAAGTTCAAGAAGTTTTTGACAATGCTTTTAGGCACATGGGGCATTCTTGGGGATGGTGCTGTGCAGGGCCAGGAGTTGGACCTGATGATCTTTGAGGGTCCCTTCCAAAGCAGCATACTCTGTAATTCTGTAATTTTGCTACATTTAGAAGACAGAACTTTCCTGGTTTAAGATCAGATATATTAGAAATTCAGAGCACCTGCTCCATGAATGACAAATGTCTTAATGTGTTTAGTTTCCTCTACTAAAATGTGTTTAGTTTCCTCTTCCTCTGTAAAGAACAGCTCCATGTATATGCTGGGGCCAAGTGACTGAAAAGTGGCTTTGCAGAAAAGGAGCTAGATTGCCAGAAATGGATTTTGTAATCCTGAAATATGTTATTTTTATCCTTTTTATTATTTTGTTTTTCAGTAAGTTCTTTTTCATTCAACAGGTCCATTCAGTCTGTTCAGATAAACTCATCTTTGGTTTTGCTACAAATTGAGTGGAAATACTAGTTGTCTTGGGCAAGAACAGGTATTTCAGAGAAGACTGCAGCATTGAACAAATAGGCAGCATTTCAGTACCCTGATGAAAAAATATCAAAAATAGAAAATTGGTGGTAAATAAACACTTTTATATAGTTCTACATATAGTTTTCTTGTCTTCTCTGCTTCACAGTGTGGCTTCATACTTGCAATTAGGCAGTCAGACTTTAAAGGTATGTTGGGAATGATTTACATGCTTTCTGCTTGAAGCAAGCCTAACCTGAGAGACTTCTCTGCAATCCTTGACATTGATCCTGTGCTATATGGTGTGAACATATTAATTTTATCTGTGGATATGTGAGAAAAGTGACTTGCCTAGATAATATATTTCTGTTATGAGGACCAACAGCTTTCCTTGCATACCCTTGCAGAGATGCAGTGTGTGTATGCAAAGGAATGGCTGGGACCTCTCAATCAGTAGCACAGGGTTGTTATGGCAGGATCTCCAATTTATTTTCTAGCTCTTGCATGATTACCAGTGGTAGACTGCATGCAAGTGTGCTGAAAATATGGTTGTTAACTGTACTGATACTCTTTTTAACACAAGGAATCTAAATTGATCTCCAGGTTCCAGTTTTGTTTTTCAAGGTTGATGGCTGAACCAGAAGGAAGAGCAAATCTCTTGGTTTGTTAGATAAGAACACAAAAGGGGAGTGGGCAGGCATCACACTGCTTTTCATGATTTTATTTTTTATTTTCTTAATAGTATGGTCATTGGAAGACTGCATATTTGTAAATTAATTTGCAGATGGCTTTAACTTTGCCTACAAAATGTCTGGTTTGAATGTCTCATGGCATAACAAAACCTGATAATCCTTTGGGTCTGGTCTCTTAGATCTATTTGCTTTTTGTGTTAGCTGTTTAGTTTTATGAATTACATCAACAGCAGATTACAGCAGGTCCTACTGCTCCAAACACCATACAAACACAGAGTAAGGCACAATGCCCTCCTCAAGTCCTTAAAATTTAAATAGATTAAAAGATTATCAGGAAAACACAGATGTGAAGTCTCTTGCTCAAGGTTACCCATTAGGCCAAGAGCAAAATCAGAATTGAACTGGTCCCTGTGTCCCAGTCTAGTACCCTGTTGATTGCACCATGGTGCCCCTGGAAGTTAATTGAAGTAATATTTTCAAATTATGCATCCAAATTGCTTTTAAACCTAATTGTGATAGTCTAAAAGCCATCTTGGTGAGAATAAAGCCCTCTCAAAAGGGAACTGGAGGACACAGTCACACCTGAGACATGTCTCACCTTCTTTTCAGCATCATTCATCATCTTTAACAAGAATATGCTTTGAATAAAGCAGAAGGCATTTCAGCCAACCCTTCACAGCATAAGAGAAAAGAGGCTCTACTTATTCCCAAACTCCATATTCACTTATGAAATTTTAGTCCAGGAAATTTTTGCCACTTGAGGGTCATCAGGAAATGCCCATTCCAGATGGGAGCCTCAAGGACACTCTGACCTGCTGCTGTGGTCCAGCTCCTCCGATGGGGAACTGTGCAAGTTTTCTAAGGAGGATAAACCTGATCATCAAAGACAGGGACAGATTTACAAAGTTATGAAGCTTTTCTATAAAAAGTATTTAACGACTGTTGAGTATGGTTGGAATGACTGTTGAGTATGACCTCTTGGTCAGGAATATTTCAAATTAAAATTTAGGCCTTACTCTAGCAAGGCTCAGGCTAGGCAATACTCTAATCTCATAGAGGACTGGACGTACATTCTTTTAAGGTACTTGAGCAACAAACAAAGCAGATCTCCAAACCCTACATTTTGTCTCTGTGAGCCTGTTTGGTGTTTTTTCACTCTAATGAGTAATAGTGGAACTATTACAAGAACATATTGTAAACAAGCAAATGTTGCATAAACCATTTCCTATTGATTAATTATGTGTATTTTAAGACATCATATTCAGATTGCCTCTGCTTCTAAAAACCGTAGAAATAATTTTAATCTATGAAGTATAGATTAGGAAAATTGCAACAACTTACTTAAAACAGTCTAATCAAAAACATACTTTCCTTCCACCTTTCCATCTCAGTGGCAGATTGAAGTTTAGATTTTTAAGTTTAAAATTTTAGCTATTGATTATGAGTGATAATTGCTTTTATGTTGTGGAAAAAACTCAGCTATTTTGCATTTGCATTTGCAGTACATGCTCTGCTTACTTTTTGCAATTTTTCTCATTAACTTTTTTATCACCTTTCTTTGAGGACAAGGGCTGTATATGGCAGTGTCTCAGCAAACAGTGAAGAAAACAAGAATTACTTTCATTTTGTCTGAACACAAAGCAAGGAACATGTATGTTGGATTCTCTTCAGCTATGCTATTATTAAAAAATTCATTTTGAAAGACAGCAGAGAGAAAAGAGAATAGTGAAGTAAAATAGCAAAATCAAGGAAATGGTCTGAAATAAAAACCATTTATTTAAAAAGATTCAGTGTTATATGTCCAATACTGTATAACTAGTTGGAATGAGATATGCAAGTTATTTATTGATTAATACTTTGATCACATTTGATGCATTTAATACAGAGGCTTTCCATTGCATGATTTTTTTTGGTGAAAATATTGATAGACATTAACTTTGAAAAGTTATGTTGAAGGTTAGGATTTTTCCTTTCTTTATTTTTTTCTTTTCTTTCTCTCAGAGAATTTTGTCCCATTTGTTGCCTATGAGATGGGAATGACCAATACTTAAGAGACAAAAGTGTTTTCTGTGGGGACGAGGAGAGGGAAGGGTGCAGCTGTGGTGCTTTCTCTTGGGAAGGGCAGAGATACTGTGAGATTTTGGCTGGGGAGTCCTGGGCGCTGGGCTCAGCTCCTCCGTCTCTCTTGCTCTTGGATCAGAGGGGAGATGGCTGGTCTGCAGTTCACGTGGGAAGAATTTGCTGCCACCATGGAATTTCACCTTTTACTGCTTCTACCGTGAGTGAGGCTTTGCTCCTGAGAGCAGCCACTGAACTTCAACCTTATGGAAGACACAATCTCACTGGAAATGACTCACCATCTCCTTGGGTGCCTCAAGGGAAAACCCAGGATCCCAGTGCGCTCCCTGCATTTAGAGGGAGTTTGTCTGGGCCGTTTGTGGAAGCCTGGGTGCCACTGCCCAGCCCCACTTGTTTCTGCTGCTGCATCGGGTTTTTTGCTACACTCTAACCCAGCACCCCCTGTCCAGCGGAACACCTCAGGGCCCCTGCCAGGGCTTCCAAGTTTCAGCTGCATTTTGTCACCAGGGTGTGCCCACCTCTGCTGTTCCAGCCACCGCTCTGAGGTTCCTGCTACAGTCCATTTCACCACCCGTAAGGGCACAGGAAAAGGGCACAGGGATTGGCTTCCTGCCATGAGTTTTTAAAGGAATCCCCTTTCCTCTCTCTCCCACCAGCCCGCCCATCATTACCACGGGCAGGAACGGCCGACCCCGCCCCACAGCGCCCCCTGCAGGTGCGGGGGAATCATCGCACCCGCCCTGCCCGGCCAGGAGCCACCAGCGCCCCTGCTGGCCGCGACCGGAACTGCACCCAAGGGGAAAGCGCTCAACGGCCGCGAGACGGCTGGTACTGATTTTCTGGTTTTGTTTGTTGTTGCTGCTGTTTGTTTGTTTGCCTTGTTTTGTGTATCTATATATATCTCTGTAGAGAACTGTAAGTTGTAATACTTTGAAGGGAAGGGGGTCACATTTTTCATTCCAAGGGAGGTTCCCACCTTCCTCGGCAGACACCTGTCTTTCAAACTACAGGTTATAACTGGAAAATTAAACTCTTTAACTATTTAAGCAACAAAAACATACACTAATCAAATCAAGATAAACAGACATTTTAAATGCATGATATTCTATTTATAACCTTCAGACTAAGTACTATTTTATTTTTTTAGCATGTTATTGACCAAGAAATGTCTTGCTAGTTACTCTCAAAGATTAGGAGCTTTCCTGAGCAAAATGCTGTATGCATCTGCCAATCTGCCATAATGTAGTTCCGGATTGGAAAGTCTAGTGGGGGAAAAAAATATGCAGTCCTGTGGCAATCTAGAAAAAAATGACAGAGTTGAAAATCATCCATAGTTATTATCAGTATCAATATCTTCAAGTTATTAAGAAAACTTACATGAATATTTCAATTATTTTGCAAGTCAATATTTAATAAGCACCAAAAGGATGGTCATTGGGATGCAATAATTTAATGAGACCTATTAAAAATAGTGAGTTTACATTTGCATGCTGCCATTGTGCTGAATGTTGAGCTTTGTAAAGGCTTGTAATTGATGAGAAAGGACTGCAATTGCGAACTCTCCCTTGTTACATTGTCAGCCTAACCATCTACCTTACAGTTTGCCTATTGGTGAGATGTGGGCTTCTCTGTTGCCTTTGTCTGACATTTATGAGCTGGGAAACAACAAAAACTTCAATCACACCTCAAATCTTATCACACTGGAGAGCACCTTTACTGACTCACAGCAGGCATTTTATTAAATCTGACAAGGGCATGATCTCTTTTTCTGGTTTGGATTTTTTGTTTGTTTTTTCTTTGTTTGGTTTTTTAATTTTGTTTTGTTTTGGTTTTTTTTCTCTTTTTTTGTTGCCTAACTTTCATGTTAGGCAACAAAACTTTTTTACCCTGTTGGTCTTTCCTACAATGAATAGGATTTGGTTAAATAATAGAATTTGGACACACCCTTGTTTGCTTGCTTTTTTTAACTTGGAAGCTCTGCTTGGTTTTGTATTGGGTGTGGTTTTTGTTTTTCAAATCCCCAACTCTCTATTGAAAGTGTTATAACTTTCTAACCCTTCAAATATCTAAATAATATTTCATCTCAGATTGTAAGGCTTTATGAATTTACTGCCACTTGTCTCATCCCATTGTTTCAAAATTAGTTTTCCCTATTTCTCTGACCATATACATACTTCTGGTTGTTTCAAATCCATTTCTTTTTTTTTGCTTATTACTAGCAAGTATTACAGTTCCACATTCTTTATTCATAAAAGCTTGTCTAAGAAACTTACATTGTCAAAGGATGTATATTTGTCCTTTCTCTGATATGACTTCCAAGTCTTTATTTTTTTTGTTCTTCTCCCTTGTTTCTTCTGGGTCCAAGTATATTCCCCAAGGATTATGTTTAAAAGAATAACTTTTCATAAAATTTTCATAAAATTCTAGAATTTTTTACAGCTTAAAAATGCTGACATGCACTACGTAAACGATGGCACTTGTTCCCCAGGAATATAGTCCGAAATACTCTGGGTTTTCTACTTCAGAAACCTTAAAACATTACATGCAATTATTTTCAGCATTATCTTCCAAAGCCTTATGATGCTCTGTAACACTATAATCCTATGATGTGGTGGGAGGGAAGGAGTGTTTAGATCCAGCATTGAATGCCAGTATGAAACTACAATCCCACTACCTGCTGAGAGCAGCAAGAGAAAGACCAGAAAAATAAGGCACCCTTTGTCCTATATTTATTCTCTGTAGAGTTTTCTGAGAGTCTGTAATATGCAATCTGAAGCGGGCTTGGAGGCAACCAAAAGATAGATCTTTTTACTGTTATATGGAGACAAAAACGTAGGAGGAAAATTCTGTCACTTTTTTTCATGTAATTTAGGTAGGTTGAAATTATGTAAAAACTTCTGGAAGTAAACGTGACAAACAGCAAAAGGCAGACACATTTGAAATCATTTTTCTGTGGGTTCATATTAGACCAGTTTGAAACAATATACTTAAATGGATATTCAGTTAATGTCATTTGCTTATCATTTTTTGAAAAGGAGTTTAAATTCATAATTATAGCATGAATATTAACCATTACTGAAAATATGATCTAGTGTGGGGAATTTATTTTAAGATTTTAATTATGGCGCTTTTACATTATTTTAAACTATTTCAGCACAGAACTTGGTGTTTGACACATTTTATTTAAAATTAAAAAATTTTATCCTGAAGTTGGCAATATTTGTGCACTTCAGCAGGAAAGTCCAGTTCATGGAAAATAACTTTTTTGAGGGCAAAAAACCCCTCTTTTGGAGGTATTTTGTTTGAATATCTTAAACCAAAGCATTATGTCACTAAAGTTTTACTAAGTAAAGTTAAATTCAAAGTCTTTGAAGGAATGGGATACAAATGTCATCAAAATTATCTTAATTAAATAATGTGAGGAAATCACTTTAGAGGAACATGTTGTATGTAAAAATACCTTAAGATGATTTAGATTTTAGTTTAAATGCTTGTGAAACCTGACTGATTTTTTATTAATATATTATCTTTTACACATTTTTAAGAGGTATCTCAGGTACAGAATTTTATGTGTAAAGCTATTTTTTAAATTTATTTTCTTTGGCAAAATCAGTGAGGATGTTTTTTACTCTCTGTGTTGACAACTTTGATGATAACTATATTAGTGAAATGATCTACTAGGCACACAGAGAAGTTTTCTGTTTTGATATCAGAAACACACTTTAGACAGTGAATGTTCAAGGCAGGCTGGGTGAATGATACTGTTTTAAAAATTAAATATTGCTTTTTACTGAAAACTTAATATTGCTCCATTTTCAAATGGTAAACCTATTAAGTTTGCACAAGATATTAAGTACTCTTCTTCTGCTCTGAAAAAACCAAAATATTAAAAAATGTACGTAAATGGATAAAGGTGCCAAAATAACACGACAATAATAATCAGAAATCGCGATACATAAATCTCTAAAGAAGGAAAAATTTGAACTTGGATTTGTGAAATTTCTATCATAGGCAGATCTACTCACCAAGAAAGTAACTGTAGAATTTGATGTACTTGTTTATGAAACAAAACTGTTGAAATATATCTCCATATTTTAGGGGTTCTTAAATGTCTTTTTGAACTGGGGAAAAGAGAAATTTTACTGATTGAGTAGAAAGAACAAAAAAGGAAATTAATATTTTCATACATAATATTTGAACATATCACAAAGCTTTATTTCTATTAAAAAAATGGCATTTTTAAACTGTTCAAATCCAGTTTGGTTTTCCAGATCAAAGCAAGTCTCTATGGAAATTCATCCTGGTTTGGCAGAAGAGGGCAGTGTTTCTTTACAATTGTGCATGGGAAGTATGCATATTATTTCAAAAATCAGTCTCTAGAGAGTATTTTAGGCCAATGAATTTAAATGTAATAAATGCCCTCTGAATATGCTACTTAGTAAAAATAACAGGCAATGACAAAGCCAACATTACTGTTGCTTAATTGTTGTCAGGATTGTACTGACCTAAGCAACAGCATGCAACCTTTAACATACTACATAGATGATTGATTTTTGTGTACAAAGATGAAATCTATGAAACAACATCTTTGGTTGAAAATGGTAAAATGATAAAAAATTAAGCCTAATGCTACTGTTTTTTGGAATGTGTTAGGGATATTAGCATTAAAAAATAGCTTTGCAATAACTCACATGAATCAGTAGGGATAATCTCACATATCAGAAGATGTCCATGGCTCTGTAGTGCCCCCTCTTATAGAGCAGGAAAACAAAAAAAAATATGATCGCAGTTTATTAATGGAATAAGAGAATTAAATACGTCTTTTACTTTAAAGACTCTAAGTGCTCGCTGTATTCAAACTAATTATTTGTTTTATTTGCCTTTTAGCATAGTGATGTTTGCCAAGTCTGTGCCTACGTGATTGACGTATTTCAATATCCTGAGTGGTTTTATTTATTTCTGCCCAAAATTATACTACAGGGACAGGTTTCTCCCTTTGCCCTAAAGCTCTTTCTTCCCTTTATTAACAATTTGCTCTTGTCTGTGAGTGCTTTAATTCAACAGGGGATGGATGAACCTGATAGCTACTCTTTGGGGAGAACTGAATTTCTCCATATCCAGAAGATGAGGTTTGTTCATATGGACATAAGAAATCAAATTTCTCGCATGTGTAATGAAAGTGGTTATGTAAACAGGTATTGAATTTTGGTGTGTTTAATGGTGGAAGCAATGTCTTCTGTGATTTCCACACAGAATTACAATATTGCTGCCAGCCTCATTAGCCTCTTGTCCAAAGTGAATCTTAATTCTAAAAGAGTCGTAGGAACAAAATTGCAGTGAACAAAGCAAAAGCTTAATTAAACAACTTATTAATGAAAACAAAGGAAAGGAGTTGAGGTAGGAAAAGGCATTTAGAAGTTATTTCTTTTCTTGCTTTTTTTATAGGTCTGTTTCCTTTCCTTCTCTGCCTATTTCTCTAAAAAATTGATTAAATTCAGTGTTCTGGGAAAGTGATTCTGCAATCCACACACACTTTCCTGGAAAAGCTGTAGCACAGAAAATGGTGGTACAAGAGTCTCTCAGTCAGCTCCAACTGCGTGAAAAAAATCCTGTTGTAGTATTCAGCTTTTCCTTCCTCTGCTGCTCACAGAAATACAAGGTGTAAGCTGCAGCTCACTTGGAGCAGGAGACAGTCTATCAAGCCTGTGCATGCGTGCTGCTAGAAAAGTCCTTATATTTTGCGGAATATGAATTTTAGCAACATCTTGAATGCCTTGGGAAGCAATGAGCTGAAGGGAAAATTTCCACATCCTACTGATAATAGCCCAAACAAGCCCTTTGTACCTGGTGGTGTTTTTGGGGTTGTGGCAGCAGCAGTGAAGACAGAGATTGTCCTATGTGTTCTTAAGTGATCCAATATCTTTTGCTGTTACCCTTTAGATATTCATAGGTGTGAATTGAATCTTCAGAGCAAGACAACACAGCAAAACTCTTTTCCCTTAAGCCTATGTATCCTAACACAAAATTTCTTTGGCATACAGGCTGCTCAAAGAAATAATTTTTTGTTCTCTGATTAATACTTATGCTGCAAATGTCAGCATTCTTGATTATAGAGATGCTTGTCAAAGATGTCAGAAAAGGAGATAATATGCAAACTGATCAAATGAAGCATTTAAAAATATAATTAATCATATTTGAAATAAAATTCTAAAACACTGGGACTTGATATGGCCCTAGGCCTAAAGCTACGAGCTCAAGTACGAGATGAGATACACTATTCCTGCAAGTGATCACTTCTGAATACTTTGGGGAATGAAAGTGCTCTTTTTCTTGCTTATAAGGCCTTTAGTTTTATGGTAGTTTACTTCATTGATTGTACATCCTGCATGCTTGTTTGGTTTTTACAGTTTCTGTTTTTATTACTTGGCTCCTTTGGACTCATACAGTTTAATTCATGTGCAGATAAAATGGAAAAGTACTGTTTTACCAATCTTCTGCATTTGTTATCTTGAAATGAAGCTACAAAATTGTTACCATTTTCTTTTCCCCATAAGATCCTTGGTATAAATTCTTGACTTTTTTGGACTGATATCCAAGCTGATTTTAACTCTGCTTCTGTATATGAATATAATCTAACTTGAAGAATTTTTATGTTTGTAAATAAAACTGGAAAATAATCTGTCCACATAATATGTGGTAAATAGAGTGAAATGAGGCTAAAATTAGGAACAAAGTTTAATACTGAGGAATTTAAAATGCTATTTATTATTGAACAAATTTCACATTTATATTTCTTAAGATAAATTCAGAGTTTAAACACTGGTTGAATGGCAAAATTGCAAGGATAGGCCTCTCATGTTTGTTAACTGTAGACTATAGAAAGCTTAGAATTTTACCCCTTCCATTCATTTGTTCCACACTTAACATAAATAATAAATAATAATCATGAAATGAACATGAAAGAAAATACTATAGAGGTACTTTGTAGTGAATACTGAGGCAAAAAATACTGAATAGATACGGTATATTTATGGAGCTAAATAAATTCTATTTTAATAGACAGCAACTGAAAAGATACACTGCTTTTTTGTTCTCTTGTGCAGTTTCCATATATTTACCTGATACTCACAATCCTGAAAATTTTACCTCTCAAAACTGTGATGGAAGGCAAAGAAAACGACATCTTCAGATTTTTTTTTTGCTGGAGGTGAGAACAGAGTTAAATCTAATGTTATCACTTTATTGCATTACTTAAAAACTACACTTCTCATACAAAAAACACAAAGCAAAATACTTGGTTAAGTAACCAGTAGAAATCCTTTGCAAAGCAGAAAAAGGAGTTTCATCACAGACAGTAAAGTTAAATTGATAACCAAAGTACAAAGAAATGTTAATGCTCCTTTGTTGGGGAAAAGACTAGAAATTTATCCAATACTGAGAAAAATATTTCTATTTTAATTTTTTTGGTCTATGTCATAAGGTGTGCTTATATATCACAATATGGATATCTGCTTTTCTTAAATGTATGAGAAGAGCCTTGAACTGGCTGCAGTTTCAACAAAAAATGACGTCACCTCACTCCTATGAGAAGCAGAAAATGGGTGTTTTAATGAGCCAGAGGTTGCTTCAGTTGTCATTTTTTACTGCCATCCTTGTGCACCTTTTTGAAAGCAATCTCTGGCAGGATGTTATATCCTTGAGCACATAATTAGGCTGATTTTGAATAAGATTTCAGGGCAATCTGTGTATCCTAATTTCAAGACAAAGAGGAATCATTTGCTTTCCAAGAAAGTGTTTGTGAGTGGGTGGTTATTTTGACAGAAAATAAATCTATTATGGACTAATGTACTAGCTTGTGTTTCTTGAAACCTTTTTGAAATACCGTATTTTTATTTTCAATTTATTAAAATCGATAATGGAGAAATAAACAAAAAAATTGCATGCAATACACAGTAATGCCTTTCCTTTGACTACAGTATTTTGTGAAGGTTTCTAAACAAGCTTCAAAACTAGGGCACTGTGTACCTTCAACGGCTTTAACTTCTATTTTCTCTGCCTCATAAATTAATGACTTTTAAAGACACTTACTTAAAAGGAAAGTATTTGCCAAATTACTGTTTTTTCCCGGTCTTATATTGAAGATGTTACATGGTGTTCAAATCCTTGCTGTAACAGAAGCCAAGTCATGCTTATGATAATAAAATGAATTATGTTATCAAAAATTTTGAGGTGGAAAGTCAAGTATTTTTTCTTCTTTCTTTTTAAGTTTATATGATTTTTATTAAATTCTTTGTATTTTTTAACACAGATACATTTATAGCTGTATTACTTTTGCTCTCCATGATTTAAAGGAAGTAATTAGTACAGTGACAAGTAGAACTTGAAATAAATTATTTAATCTGGCCAGGATATTAATTTGATAGCTCCTTGTATGACTAAAGATTTCCTATTGTTCTCAGAGTTATGGAATTGTTTTTTGTGTTGGGGGAATTGCTTTGTTCATCATTGCTTCCATCTCAGTGTCTCTCTTAAATTTCTCTGATATCTTAGAGAGCTACAGATATGCTGATATATAGATAAAGAAGATGATCTAGTCCTGTTTCTTTTCATAGAATGATTTAGGTTGGAAAAGACCCTTAAGATCATCAGGGGCAACCATTCCACCAGCACTGGCAAATCATGTCCCCAAGTGCCACATCCACAAGTCTTTTAAATACCTCCAGGAATAATGACTACAGACAGCATTCTCTGGGCGGCCTATTCCAGGGCTTGACAGTCCTTTAAGTGAAAAAAAATATTCCTAATGTCCAATCTAGGTCTTTTCTGGTGCAACTTGGGGCCATTTTTTCCTGACCTATCTCTTGCTCCTTGGCAGAAGAGCCCAGTCCCCACCTGGCTACACCCTCCTGTCAGGGAGTTTTAGAGAGTGACAAGATTTCCTCTGAGCCTCCTTTTCTCCAGGCTAAACATGCTCAGCTCCCTCAGCTGCTCCTCATCAGACTTGTGCTCCAAATCCACCCCCAGCTCTGTTGCCTTTCTCTGGACTCACTCCAGCCCCTCAATGTCTCTCTTCTAGTGCTATTTATAACAAAGTCACAGAATAGCTCAGTCAACACAGTAGCTATTGCTCAATGACTATTAATGAAATCGATAGCACTCTTTGAATCCCAATAAGAATTGTGGGCATCTTAAATGATATTTGAATATTTATTATTTCAAATGCTTATAGCTTTGCTACAAAAGATAGAAATATCATCTTTATGAAGGTATTCTGTGTGAAATGTCAGTGTTCCTACTGCTTCACTCAATTTTTTCACCTTATGGGGATTTTCCTGTCCTCTGTTCCCCACCATAAATTCAGACCCATAATGCTGCTTAATAATTTACAATTCTTTTTTGTTAATAAAATAAAATATTAAATAATAAAAATGGTTTGTAAGTACTCCTAACTTTAATTGGCACTCTTCTAATCTATTTGACAACTAGTTGGTATGTTTATACATTTCCTTCCCACTTTGGTAGTTTGTCTGATGCTGATTGTTATTTTTTTGTAAGAGCAACAGCGAGCTTCAAATAATTATAAGATCATGAATTGTTATAATATTTTATATTATAAAGATAATAAATTTTTTTTTTTTTGAAATGCTGAATAAATATTTTGCTCTTGAAATGCATTATGAATTCATAATGAATGACCTCTATAAGCTTTCTCTAATCTAAAAAATCCTAGTGGCTTTTGCAAAGGACCTTCTGGTCTTTTCTTAAGCATAAAATAATTCAATGTTTTGTACACATTTTCATTTCTCAGGGTTTTCATTAAGCCAAATGTTATTGAAGCAATATTTACAGAATGTTCTAAAACACATTATCAAAGAGAAAGAAAATGCACAAAAATATTCATAGAGTAACAAAATGCATAAAGTATTTCCATCAGAAGTAACATACCAAGATGATTTAGTACCTGAGATTCTGTTTACTACATCCCAAAGTCGTGAACCTTCTGTTCAGCAACAGCAAAAAACCTTTGACAATATATTGTTATGATTGTCTTTCATATGTCTTCTCTTCATAAAAGTATTATTTATTTTTCTGGAAAAGAAAGACAAAATCAAACAACAACCCTTTATTCTACTAGAAATGCTGTTAAATAGCAAGTGGAGAACTCACTGTGTACAGATTTTACTCAAAGTTATTGAGGCTGATGGATACCTGGTTTTTGGTTTCAGTATCTTCTAGTTTACCCATATATTTTATTAAAGGGAATATGCATAAATGGGATTTGACTTTGGCAATCAGTAAAAGAACTGAAATTGAGTGATGAAATTCTTTTGGTGAAGCTGAGTTTTGTTGCAAGATTGTTTGATTTTTATTTTTTCCCAGGAATGATCTGTGCACTGTCCTGGTATTTAGAATATGTTTCACTTAATTCCCTACTAGGGTAGGAATCCTATTGATTGAAGAGAAACTAGATTAATAATTATTTGTAGGTCTCTTTTCCTCTTTTTTTTTTATTTTCCCAAAATGTTAAAACTTCCTGTTCCAGAAGCACATCTACCGTGGTTGGTTCTTGACCAAAATCAACCTCAATTGTTTTTTTCTCCCATTGCTTATGTCTGGAAACTGGGTCTTCCCCATAACTGTTCTAGTCAAGAGTATCTATGTTACTAATCTAGAACAGGAGAGTCATTTAATTGAGCTGTTGAGGTTCCTGTGTCTTTTTCTCTCCATGGCATAGTACAGTATCCTGCTATCCCCAAAAAATTAAAAATCCCCAGCAAGTATGCTTCAGTCATACTAACTGAACAAATTTAAGATACTTTCATTCCTGACTGTTGTGAGAGCACCATTATCTTCAGATGAGAAAGATAATAAAAATTATGCACACACTTTGTAATGTTCAATTCAAAGTTGACCTATTCTTGCAATCTAGGCAGCATTCTTTATACTCTCAGAAATTACATACTGGGAATACACACAAATATAATGATGATTTGTACAGAAGCCAGGTTATTCTCTGGAGGCCTATTTTAATTTTTTCTTTGTGCAGAAATACTAGGGTAGTCTTTCTCCATAATTATAGGGGTCATTACGAGCCTTTCAATGCAAGAGAATGAATAGCTTAACATGAAGTGAGAATATTGCTGTTAAGGTTTGGCAGGAGAGCCGATAAGGACTTAACAACTCTTTGTGAAATTTTCTGAGTTATTGAAACTCTTCCTGAGGACGAATCAACTTCAGCTAATTTCCTATCTCAAATTGGTGAAAGTAGTTTCTAAATTATTGTTAACCAAATAAAAAATTTATTTTAAAGAAATAGCTAATAAAAGTAATAATTTATGAAACTGAATTGAAAAAGAAGAAAGATCTGAAGTAGTCTACCTAAAAATATCAGTATATTTTGTGTTTTGATTTCTTTCACAAGTGCTTTTGAGGGCTTTTTCTGTTTGTTTGATTTTTGTAACTAAAAGAATACCATATATTGAATAATTATATATAGCCATGTGCTGTAAAAAAACAGTGAAATGTAGTTTTTTAGACTTATTTGAGAGAGAAAAATTTCTCTCTGGCTGGAATTTTTTGTGCTGTCAACAAAGTTTCAGTATCTCTCAAAAATTCATGGACTTATATTTTCTTTCTTTACCACAGCAAAAAGCTTTTTTTGGAGCTTTGCCATTATTCTACTTTGATTTCTGATTTCTACTTTGATTCCTGGTTTTCTTAGCTTTCCAAATATGAGTATCTCTGTCTTTCAAGGAATGCTTTTCTCATCCTTTGAATTAATTTGGTCTTTTACTTATAGATTTACTACTTGTTTTGGTGGTTTTTTTGTTTTGCTTTGTTTTTTTAATTTTTTTTATTTTATTTCTTTATAAATTTTATTTTATTGCTATATTTCAGTTCCATTTCCAGTATTTCCTTAGCTCATGTACTTTTCAGTTTTGTTTGTTCTTTCATATTTCAAACTACTGGCCTGCCTATCTTCACAAGAATATTCTACCACTTTAGTATCTCTCCATACTTTGTCTAAAAAATAGGTGCAAAAGGTAAGAAATCCCATTCTCAACGTTCTTACTACTGTAAAAGTAATGAAGAAAATGATTTTTTCTGTAGTTTTATCATATACAATATATAAAAATATCTACAATGGCTATACCCACAAAGGATTTCTATTTTGAGTTTCTTTGGAGCTTTTTTGCTATGTCTTCACTAATTTCCTATACTTACTGAATGTGGTGCTTTTACCAGAGGTAGAAGTTTTCTGTGTCTGGAATGTTATCTATCAGATGGTAATACAAGTAATTCTATCATTTAATATTTAGATGTCTGTTAATATAATAAGGATCTGGTAAAATCTTACAGGTATTTATAATAACAACACTCAAGAGTTGTAAGTTTTTCTTGTACCAAGGGAAGAGGACTCTTGTGAAAATCAGTATAAGATACAAAAAGTTTTCTATTCGTGTAGAAATGCTTTGAAGATATTATTCCTGTTAAGAAATAAATCGTGTAATACAGGTCATTCATGAAGAATACACTGGCCTTGT
Organism: Loriotus luctuosus; assembly: GCA_035582745.1. Classification (NCBI taxonomy): domain Eukaryota; kingdom Metazoa; phylum Chordata; class Aves; order Passeriformes; family Thraupidae; genus Loriotus; species Loriotus luctuosus. The sequence goes on along the minus strand of JAWWEY010000001.1, from coordinate 13,863,188 downwards.
GAGGAAAAATCCATCTTATAAAATCTTATACTTAATTTTCTCATTATTTACTTTCAAAGAGCAAAATGGTTGAGTTTTGATCAATTTAACCTGTTTGGTTTCTTCTGTAGTGAAAAGAAAAGTAACTTCTCTTCAGCAATGGATCCAAAGGCTACTTGGAACATGGCTTATTTGATGAAAGTCAGTGAAATACTGTAACTGTACTCTTGGGAACGTTAATGTTTAACTTTTTTTCTATATGGTTTTGGTTATGAGCAACATGTTTCAAGGTATATAATACAGCAAGAACTATGGTATCTCAGAAGGAAAAATGGAGAATTAGGAAACAAAAAACCAGCAAGGTGTAGAAATAACTTCACAATGCTAAATATGATTATAAATTACAGTTATTACACATGTGCAGAAGGACCAGTGTGCAGCAATGTGTTGGAAGTAGAAATACACAGCAATGAATAGCCTCTGCCCAATATTGTTGCTAGATGAAAAAAACCCAAACAAAAGACAAAGGAACTGCTCAATGAATTACTGGATACACTGCGAGCAACACAGTGGCAGCAACTGCTTGTTCTGTGGACTGCTGTCTATGATGGGAGGCTTATCTCAGGGTTTAACCAGATTGAAAGCAAAGGAAGGGCCTCTGGGGAAAGGAAGATTAACCATAAATTAAACCTGAGACAACAAAGTCCTGGCTGCTCTGGCCAATACAGAAACACAAGGGCTGCCCACGAGAGAACTGCAAGAGCTACAGAACGCGAAGGGAAATAATTTTAGCTTTTTGAATATTACATTTCCATGTTGTATTCAATGATTTTAATAATTTCCATTTCTTTTCGCTCAGAGATACACTCTTTTTTGCTTGATAACAGGATCTTTGCACAAACAGGTCAAGATCCTGCATGCTGACTGTAGGTGTAGCCAATATGGAAAGAAATGGAGAAAAAGGTAATAAGACATAGAGCAAAGTGAATAAAAACCAAAAAAATTTCATAGACTCCTGGTTTTACTGCTTCTATTCCTGAAACTTGAATCCCTAATTGTTGGAGATTTTTTCACCCCAGGTAAGACATTGATAATTGTAACTGCATGCATTTGTGTGTATATCTATATGAATAAACTTGGGTAACATTTGTAAACTTCCAGCCAGATTTGACAAGGTATAAACAGTGTTTGATACTTGCAAGTGCATGCAAATTGATCTTAAACTGAGAGAGACAATAAATGAGCCAGGTCTTCTGCTGATGTACATCAAACAGCCTATTGACTACAATGGCATTATGGGAAGTTAAGTCAACAGATAATTAGGACCACTTAAGTTTCAAAAGTGCATCTGAAAAATTGTTGTATCTTAAATATTGGTGAAACCACTCTACTAGTATTTTGGTTTCAAGGGAAAAAGCCAGAATCAGTTTGGGTTTAAGGTAGTATTGCATCTTCTTTTATAAGCAATACAGACAACACATCCTGGACATCTACTTCACTTGTAGTGGAGTCACTTGACTGTCAGCTTTCTACAAGGCACATTGCATTCTTCCTCTCCCCTCTGCCCTTGTTTGTGCTACACAGAACCACAGAATAGTTTGAGTTGGAAGGGATCTTGAGTCCAGTGCTGGAGTGAATGTCCCACACAACAGACAATGCCATGGAAAAAAAAGAACATTTCCTGCCACACCCAAATGATGAAATGGTGCTGTAGATAAAACTACATTGGTTTCAGTCTTAATTAGTCTTGAACCCAGTCTTGAGAAGAGGATGCTCAAATATAGAAATACAGAACCCCATGGGAAAAACTTAAAGGCACAACTGATGGGTCTGGGTTTTTTTTAATATATCATCCTGCTTATAAAAAGAGATTTTTTTAGCTGACAAGTTGCAAAAATAGAGAAATTGTGTGAAATATTTTTTCATGGAGAAGAACAATGGTAACGAAATTTTGGCAGTGAATTTTGTTAGTGTTTTATTTAAACAAATTTTCACAAGAGAAGAATTCATATTTGAATAAAAAGTAAATCATCATTTGATATGTTCTATTATGAACAAATATTTAAATATGGGGTACTTTTAATTTTAAATATTTAAATCTGTTACAGGGATATTTTGGCTACTCAAGTGATTAAAAAAATGGAATGAAGAAGTCATGTCTAAGCATTCCCCATCAACTTTAAAATATCTTTAATTAAATCAGTCCTATACTCTATAAATTTTCCCATTTCACCTCTCAAAGTTACCAAAAATGAACCTAAGTTAAACCTGTGAGTCCTTTTTGACTAATTAATACACTTTCTGCATACCTTAATTTCAGTTATACAGCAAAACAACTAGCTTAACACCTTTTTCCCTCTTATTCCTGTTAAAATGTTATAAAGGAAAAGATGGAAAAATGTGCTGCTTATGGATAGGATATAGTTAATTTTTATAGTAGCTTGTATGGGTCTGTGTTTTTAACTGCAAAAAATAAATTTCATATTCTTTCCACAATTCAAATTATATATAACAATGATTTTGTTTCAAAAATGGTAGAAGAATCTATAATTTTTACTCCATTCCCATATGCATTCTCCATATTCTCCTAGCTGCTCTAAAATCCAGCTTTTTCATTGTCCATTGTTCTCTACCTTGAAACATGTCTCTATAACCATGTTTTCTCCCAGTAATTACACTCTTACAATTTGTTACTTTCCATTCTTTTTTCTATAACTCTTTGTAGGGTGAGGCTTGGAGGAGCAGCAAGGGGACACCAATACAAAGCACATTGCACTCATAGCTGACAGCTAGCTAATTTGTGTATTCTAAGAGAATTAAGAAACTTTTAACTGCATCAGTGGGAAATATTTTGATGTTCTCCAGAGTGCCTTGTATAAAAGAATAATTCCAATTTTTTATGTATATTTTTATTAACTTTCAATGAACCCTATAAGCTATGAGTTGATTGCAATGTCAGAAAAAGAGATTTTAAAAAAGAGTGGTCTATAATGTAGGTTTAATGGTCATGTAATATGTGAATTCCCTCCTTAATGAATACAATTGGAGTGGGTTTCCCAGAATGCTTCCAAGAAATCTTGGAAACAAAAAGTACCACTGGTCACTTTTCATTGTAAAAAAGGCTTTGTGTAGCATAATGGTCAAAGTTAAACTTATGGTCAACAAAATAGTTCTAAAAATTATGGAAAACAGACTAGCAATCTAATTAAATTACTGGTTTATGTATTTATTTTTGAATCTTTCCCTTCCCATTTCTATGGTAGTCAAATTCCAGTGAGAAATGATACTTGTAAATAGAAAACTATGAAGTAGTAGATTTTTTCACTTTTTAATAGGCTTGTCATGACATATTAAAGTAAACTCTGGAAATTGGAGTGTGTTTCTCATCTATCTTGTAAATATTCCATATGTAAAATCAGATGAAAATAGTTTAATAGTTCAATATTTAGAATTATTTTATTCTTAATCATTATGGAATACAAGATTATAAAAAAATGCAATTGTTCTGTCAGTAACTAATTCTTTGTTTAAAGTGATGGCACACGTGATTAAATTTTAACTTACAACAATTTCAATTAGACTAATGAAAACTAATTATAAGTATTTCCAGCCACATTGGGAATACCAGTTCAGTAATTTGTCTGCTTTATATTTAAAACCTACCTGTATATTCCAGCAGATTTTTTGTAAGGTTTCATGCTAAAAACATGACATAAATTATGAGAAAATCAGGCAAACTAAATAACTGAATAATCAGATAAAGTGCTAATGCAGTTTAGAAATTCATTATGCATCTTGTCAATGTCCTTGTAGTAAATATTTCAATATATGTCCCTTATTGTCGTGCAGGCTTGGCATTAAGTAATCACAACCATGATATTTGTAGCACCAAAGAAATGGACCATAGGAAAACAACATAAGATTCATGTTTCTTGCAACTGAAATGGAAAATTACTATTATATGACCACAACTGATTATCTTCTACTTTGAATCGATCAGTTGTCTGCATGTAACAAGCCTGAAGGGATTTGATAGCTGGTACACTAAATAACCTTTTTTAAATTGAGACTTGGTAACAATATTGTTTTCTAATGGAAACAGGATTTATTTTGCATTATAAATTCCTAGCAATTAAATGCCAGATAATTTAATTGTACTTAATTTAGTTATAAAAATGGGAAAAAAAATTGAAGGGCTTGAAAAATTCTAAACATTCAAATTCAAGAATGATAAATTAGTCCATAGTCAAAACATTGGCTTATGAAAAAGCTCAAAGGGGATAAGTAAAACTGAGAAACCTCTGTAGGTATACGCACCTCTCACTTCTCTGGAATTACAGAGAAGAGCTCTTAAAGTTATTTAACAGCTTTCCTTGCATTTGAAATTCTTATAAGATCTTGTTAAGAAAATATTAAGAAAATAACCAATTTCCACTGAAACTCCCCTTTGAATGGTCTGAAACTTTTCCTCTAAAATGATGGGACAACTCCATGCCCAAAAATTTTGCAATTAAAAAAAAAAATACTGAATGTCAAGATATATGTAAGGGGACATCTGTTTTTTCCTTCTGTTTAACTTAGTACATCATACGTGAAATTTATTTTGGCAGTTGATGAGTTTATCCATCCATTGAAAAGAAGTCTGAGTTACCCACTGACTTTCTAAAAGAATAGAGAAATGTGTTGAAGTTTTTGAAAGTATTAACTCTTCAAGTGCATCGTTTTTTATCTGTCTGAGGCTATTTCTCTGTGAAACTTCATTTCATCTTACCTGCTGATTTACCTTTACTTGTAGTATAAAGAATCAATGAGTCTAATTTTTTGAAGATTTTTAACATTACTAATAGATCATCGTGTGAATAGCTGTATGGTCACCTAAGAATTTAATGTTACATTAATTTAAGGGGAAATAAACATTCGGAGCAAATGTCACTAAGTTAAATTGTTTAACTAATGATTTTAAGGAAAGTGGTGTTTACTTTCCACTTTCTTTGGCATTGTGACTTTTCATTTTGAGAGAGCGCTAGGTATGAGGCCAGTAGCAACTAATACACCATTCTAGAGAGAATGAAATTCAGAAATTATTAGCTTAATGGTTAAGAGCAATCATTATATCTGTGAAAAGTCTGTAGCCTAGAACAAATAGACTGTTGTCTCTCAGTTAAAAGACCATAAAATTTCTAAATAGGTATTTTCACTTAATGGTTAGAGGGTCAAGAGTTCCCATATTAGACTTATTTCTGATTCAATCACTGAAATAGGATGCATGACTTCACTTGGATTAGAAAACTAATGGGAAAGAGCCAAAGGTTCAGCCTTTGATTTTATGGGAGTTACTCAAGTATTTAATACTTAAAGGTAGGAAGTATTTTTGGATATATTAGTGCAGCTCATATATAAAAATGGGCTTTACATGTCATAAATGTGCATAGATATGAAACAGCACTCACATGGAAACAGCAGCATTACACAAAATAGATAATTGATGACTAGGAAAATGCTGAGATTTTATTTGCTTTAACAAAGTATCTATTAAACTCCTAAAGTTAGTTCACAAGTGGGCAGATCCACAATTGGCCAAAACTCACCCCATCACTTTTGGCACTGGCAGCACCTCTGTGATAACGTATTCAAGGAAGGGTAAGAAACACCATGCAGCAGCTGTGAGAGTGGAGTGAGAATTTCTGAAACAACCATGTAGTCGACACGGACAATGCAGAAGGAAGGGGAGGAGGTGATGCAGGTGCTGGAGGAGATTCCCCTGCAGCCTGTGGAGAAGACCATGGTGATGCAGGTTGATACCCTGCAGCCTGTGGAGGACAGCAGTGGAACAGCCCGTGGAGGACTCCACACCAGAGCATTGACACATCCTAAAGGAAGCTGCAGCCTATGAAGAACCTGTGCTGGAGCAGGCTCCTGGCAGGAACTGTGCTCTGTAGAGAGGAGACCATGCAGGAACAGGCTTTCTGGCAGGAGCAGTGGCCCGTGGAAAAATCTTTCAGGAGCAGTCCACTCCTGAAGGACTTACCCCATGGAAAGGAGTCATGCTGAAATGGTTCATGAAGTCTTGTTTCCCATGGGAAGGACCATGCACTGGAGCAGGGGAAGAGCACGGGGAGGAAGGAGCAGCAGTGGTGACATTTTATAAACTGACTACAACCTCAATCTCCTGTCCACCAGCACTGTCTATGGGAGGAGATAGGAGCTATGAATGCAGTCATGAGTTGAGCTTCACAAGAAGGAAACATGGAGAAAAAGTGGGTTTTATTTCTTTTTATTTCTTACTATCCTACTCTGTTATTATTTAGCAATAAATGAAATTAATTTCTGCAAGTCAAGTCCATTTTGCCTGTGACATTAATTAACAAGTGGCCTCCCTCTCCTCATATTAATCCTAAAGCTTTTTCTTTGGTTTTTCTTCCTCTATCCTCTTGAGAGTGGGAATGATGGTGTCTTGGTGAGCAGGAGGGCTAAACCACTGCACCACATTATGTTTTTGGCATGCCCCTTTTTCACTGTTCTATGCTGTTTTATCTTGGTATTTTGTGTTTTATGATGATGACAACCTCACTATTAAAATGCCATGCATTATGAGGAAAGAGAATGCTCCACTTAGACCCATGTGGCTGGGAGAAATCTAGCATGTAGTCAAATGTCTGAAAGTTTGCTGTTAAAATCTCTCTTTTTCTTCTTCAGTTCCAAGTCATGACAAAGAAAAAGAAACTCCATGTTCTTACCATGACACTCTTCCTTCTTCTAAATTACATCTAGCAATTCACGTGAGTTTTAAATGGCAATTCTACTTGTGTTGGTTTTAGCACTATTTTTTCCCCTTTTAAGACTTTTAAATATAACTAGAAAATTAGTCTGTAAAATAACCTGACACTAGGGCCTCAACATTATTTCAGTTCTGAGAAGAGAAGAGAAATAGTAGAATATAATAGAAAAGAAAATTAGAATAGAATGGAATAGAATAGAATAGAATAGAATAGAATAGAATAGAATAGAATAGAATGTTGCAGATTACGTTTATCCTTTGTGGTTTTGCTCTGTCTTAAATAGAAGATATAGTTTAATGGATATATTTTGTATATTATCAAAATGCACTGGAGAGAGACTGTGTACAAGGGCATATAGAGACAGGGTGACGGGGAATGGGTTTAAACTGAAAAAGAGTAAGTTTTGATTAGATATTAAAAAGAAATTAGTTACCATGAGGATGGTGAGGCACTAGAACAGATTGCCCAGAGAAGTCATGGGTGCACCATCCCTGGAAGTTTTCAAGATCAGGTCGTATGGGGCTCTGAGCAACCTGATTTAGAGGAAGGTGTTACTGTCCTTGGCAAGGTAGGTGGAACTAAATAATCTTTAAGGGCAACTGTGCACTGGAACAGATAACCCAGAGAGGGCGTGGAGTTTCCCTCACTGGAGCTATTTCAGAACCATCTGGATGCAACCCTGTACATGTGCTCTGCTTGAGCCTGCTGACCCTGCTTGAGCAGGGAGATTGGACTAGATGGCCCACTGTGATCCCTTCCCACCTGACTCATTCTGTGATTTTATGTTGTTTTGCCTAGAACTTCGAGAAAAGTTTTGGAGATAACAGGTTGGGGAAGAACTAATACTTTCAGAGGTGACAAATACAACTAGACTGCACTGATAAGAACCTACAAATAAGAATTATAAACAGCAGAGATATGGAGAATCTTGTTACTCTCCTGATAGTGCTTTGCACTTGCTTCTGTGTTGTTTAGGGCTTTTGATTTCTTGCTTACTTTTGTTTAATCCCTGAATTTCCGAAACAAAATGTAAAACTACTCTTTTCCGTTTGTCATCTTGGCAAAAACAGAAGTCACGGGGAAAAGTTGTTGATTCTCAGTTGCTTCTGCAGAAATCACACTGATTTCTTCAAGAAAAAAAGAGCTCAGATCCTTTTGCTGGCATCATACAATATTTTCGTGCTAATTTGTTTCTCTACACTGATAATTGAGAAGTCTGCCATTAGACAGTAGCCTTTGAGGGCAAATTTTCCTGGAATGACAAAAAACAAGGAAGCAGATGGGAAAATACAGTATGACACAACCAGAAATGAGAAAAGGATTAGAAGGAAATCTAAAAAAAAACAACATAAAAGCACCATACTTCTAAATTCTCTACTATGAACCCTTGCCAGAAATTTGATTGGTTTTCTTTTTCTTTTTCTTTTTCTTTTTCTTTTTCTTTTTCTTTTTCTTTTTCTTTTTC
>JAWWEY010000001.1:13811233-13841328 GCA_035582745.1 Loriotus luctuosus | reverse complement strand
GAGCTCTACGGCTGGACCGAAGAAGCATCGCCCGGTTCTGGTAGCTATAACCCACTCCCCTCTTTTCCTCCCTCTTTTCCTTGCCTTTCCTTTTCTCCCCAAGTTCCCTTATTGCCACACGAACGCTCTTCTGTTGTGATTTTCAATAAAACTGTACTTGATTTGTTGCTGCAAAATCCTCTGTGCCTTTATTGGTTATTTTGCACCTGAAAATCAACCCCGTCATCTGTGCCGTTAGGGTTGGATCGGGACAGCATCACGTGCAGTGCTGTGGTGCAAGGGCTCAGAAATGAGTCTGGGGAGTGCTCTGGGGGTTTTTGATGGATTATGACACCCTCTCCTATGTGAATGTCCCATGGATGTGGCCTGTGGGGTTGGGAGTTTCACAACTGGGCTGGTTTGTGTAAGGGAGGATGAGTGTTCACTGCCTCTGACCAGAGGTTACAGCACACATCCAAAACCTCCCCCTCACCTCTCGGCTGGGGGCAGTCTGTGCAAACCTGGCCTCTGTGGGCTGTGGTCTTCCCCACCCCAAAACCAGCCAGGGATGGTTCTCTGCTGGGTTTGGCTTTCTTGTGGACACCCTCAGCCTGAGATGATTGAACATAATTTTGCCTTTATCTTATCTACATGGCATAACTCACGTCCAAGGTTCCAGTCAGGAATCTTCAAGGAGGGATGGGCTTCTGTGGTTGCAGCTTCTTTAAGCACTTTTTTGCTATAATGGGCAAAACTCTTTCATAACAAAGCATGAACCATTTCAGTCCCTGACACTCAGGTACTAGAAGATGTTTTGATATGTGGAGCTCAATAAAATAGCTTGGTGTTTTTTACTTTACTTGGCAGTCCAAACACTGTTAAAGTGACGGGGAAAGGACACCCAGCATGCTGGCCTTACAATATAAAAGGAATAGCTATCCCAGAATGCATATCCTGGCAAGCTGATTGTTGCTACAGGACACGAAATACCACGACGTGCACACACTGCTGTTCTCAAGGTAAGAAAAGGGGAGTTTATTTTCTGACTCCAACATTTATAGATTTCAAAAAGTGACAGTGGATTGGGGGATGAAAGTGCCACCTCTCCAATGACACTGGACACACTAACAGTCCATTAAATTTCTCCTCTCCATAAAAGAATGTAAAACAATAAGTTATTTACAGCAAGTGTGTGAGAAATTTCATTACAAGAACATAAACATCAGAAGGCTTAGAAAATCTTAAAAAATTAGAGTGACAGCTGATGTTGAAAAGGTCTTTTTCAGTTTTTTGTGTGTCATAAATTTGTCCTTGCAGCTGTAACAAAAGGATAACATTCTAATTATTCTATTTATAGAAGCACACTATGCAATTGGGTTTTTTGGAGGTTAGGTTCACCTTAAATTGCATCAGCAGAGCTTCGATAATATTAAGGTAAAGCAAGATTGGACAGGATTAAACAGGAAGACGAGCATAATGTCTTCCTAAACAAGATAATAAATCTCATGGAGCTTACTTCTCCTTCCTTTTCTTAGTAAAGAAGGAGGCAAAGATATAGAAATGAGACCTGTTGTCTTAATGGTACTGCAGGGTCATTCCTACATGTCTGGAAGTAACAATTCTTCCTGGAAATCTTCCATCCTTCAGTAGGATGGTTCTAGCAATGTAAAACCTTACTCCAAATCTTACAGTCTTTTATAACAGAACTTTACTGAAAGATATTTGATAGTTGCATGTGGATGATAGCCAAACTATGGGACAGCAGGAGGTAGGAGAGACAGGAAGACGTGTGACGTCAAAGGGGAAGGGTGAGGCTGCAGCAGCTCAGTGTAAGGGACATTCTGCTGCAGCTTAAGTTTGTCCACAAGAGGAATGAAAGCTCCAGCACGCTGTCCCAGCTGATGAACTTGGTCTCAGACCTCTTAGGAACCTGTAATTAAGATTAAATGAATTTGTCACTAAAGCATTTTCTCAAGAGCTCTCATTTGAATGATTGGTAAAGCAGTCTGAGACAGAACACAAATTTCAACTTGGTTAAGCTCGGTAAGAGCATTGAGCAATAGGACTTCTAGAAAGATAAAATAATCTCTAGCTAAAATAAGTTGTATTTTAAGACACATAGATTTAAAAATTATAAAATAAATTGGAGAAACACAGTATGCTTATAAACTATTCTGAAATTATTTTAATTGAAAATAGCATTTCCTGACTGTTAAAATTAACTGTATTCTGTGCTTATTGCTTGTTAAAGAGAATTGCCATTAAACACTTTTTTCTGGAAACAGAAGCAAAACAGCTGAAACCTAATCAGATAAAATAGAGAATTTTATGCATGGAGAGTGTTCTGAGGAATGACATCCAAGTCCCTGTATAAGTTGGAGGAATATTTCCGATATGTAATGTTCTGCATTCCAGGAGATAAAATAGAAGGCAGAAGTATCAGCAATCCTGCAGCCATGTTGAAGAGTTAGAATAGAGAAGTTATTTCATAAAAATGGTGTACCCATCTTTCTGAACCATTTGAGGTAAAATACTTTGAACTTTGATTTTGAGTGCTATAATGTGGCTTCAAAAGAAGGAAGAAAAAAATGACTGTTCCAACTAGTAGGTACCAAAGCTGTGAATCGTTCATAGTTATTAATAGTTCCTTTGGCTACTGACCACTACAACAGATGCTAAAATTAATAGTAAATTCATATGCCATGACTTTACATTCATAGTGAATTCATGTCTTTCTGAGAAAAGCAAATGGTCATTTAATTTATCACACTGAAATAAATTATTTTCAGCCATATTTTCAAAGAACAATCATCTAGTTAATTTTCTGTTTCTGATGTCAGATTAAGTTTCTTATCTTTGTAAATGAAACTGAGTAGTTTGGAACGAATTCTGAATTTGCAGATGGAAAAGAGATATTCAAATTGTATTCTCTGTCTGGACTACTGGAAAATAAAAATTACAAAGACATGTAATTTCTCTTGATTTTATAGCAGTTACATTAAAAATTAAAAGGCTATCCAGTCTACACATAAGAATTATTACTTGATTAATGTTGAATTTAAGTTCAAAGTCCTATAACTTAAACACTTGATTGAGGTATCAGATGCTTTTTTATTCACTTACTGCTGTTCCTCTTCATTGCTTTAGGAAATGAAGTGCATGTGGTCATACTGTCTGTGTCGCCTGCCACAGGAGGAGACAGTTATCCCCCTTTTCCTGCTTATCCCCCTCCTAGCTTTTTCATCAGCTTCTTTCAGGTACGTCTGTGCAATATAGGAATCTTGGAGACAACTGATTTCCTATAAAATTTATGAGAATAAGTGGTCAGGTAGAGGAAAGAAGCCCTGTAGGTGTTCCCTCTGAAAGCTCTGACAAGTGAGAACCTCTCAATAGAGTCAGAGAACACAGATGGATAAGTGCATTTGTAAACGCACCAGTAATGAGAAATCAGAATCAAGAATCACAAATTTATACAAAGCTGGTTTCCATCATGAGGTAAAAGGTAAGCTTGCCATTGTAAAAGGAAGGAAAATCAAGAAAAAACTAACAAGTTTAGAGTGAGCAAAGAAATAATTGCTGTGAATACTGTTGTTAAAGTACACACAAACCACTCTCAATTATTTTACCCAGAGATAAAATATGAAAAACCCCCAAAGTCACATCAAACAAGTAGTTTTATTCTATAATATTAATAATTCAAGGTGTTCGAAGCAATTAATGTATCTGTTCTACCCAGTGTGCCAAGAAAAATTGGAGACTTAGAGTTGTAAACAGTCAGTGTCCAAAACAAAGAGGTAAAATCACTGATCTTGTATTCCTTTTCTTCCAAGAATCTCTTGCTATTGACCAGAGGAACTGTAACAATATCATCAGATATAACTATTTAATACAGAAAGATATCTGGGTGAGGAGAAAGATCTGCTTTAACAAATTTATATAATTTGATTTATTGCTTGAAATGCATTTAATGACATGAGAATTAATGCTTTCATCTGTTTGGCCTTTACTATTGATCTAGTATCACATTTTACCCAATATCTTGTGAAGAGAGGTAATTAAAGAACTAAAAGTAGATAGCTAAAGAAGTAAAAGAATTTAAATCAGGAATAGCAAAGCTAGCCACAAAAATGCTTTTAGTGATAAAAATGTGACAGTAATTGCTTTTCCATTTAAACAACCATTTTATGAAAATAATGTTTATTAAAAAAATCTTTCAGAATGGGGAGGGAAGAAAAAAAGGCAATATAAGTCCTAACATATAAAATTAATAAAATAATTAAAAAGTAACACATTTTTTCAATGGATGCCTTAAAACATAACTTTTTTACTTGAATAACTTTTAGTTGTGAATTATTCAGTACCCAAGTTAAAAACTAAGAACTGGATTTTTAAATGTCTTTGGAAAGTGAAAAAATGCTGTTGATGCTCTTGCAATATCATATGGTAACATGTTTTTCCTTAAATATAAATCAGAGGAAAGTGTGCATATGTTTGGGGTTTTTTTAATGCCAAAAATTCATACATGCATTTCTTTTATAAATGGAAATGTTTGGGTAGGAGTCCTAAAAATTATATATATAATTAATAAAAGAAGGGAATATACCTAAAAAACAGGCAATTAATATCAATTTTGAAACAGGTAGACATAATTAAAAATTAGAAGTTACTAAGTAACATAATTAAAGGTTATATGAAACAACTAGAAGGAAGAATATGAATTGTTATAGATAGAAATGTAACTGGTAATTCAAAAGATTTTTCATTATTATCAAAGTAAGAATTAATCAGGGAAGAAATTAGAACTCTGGAGAATGAGATGGGAGATGGGATGGTGAATGATGGAGAAATTATTGATGTATTAAATTAATACTTGCTTAATATCATTACAAAGTCTAATACTAATGGATCCATAGCTGGTAATGACTTCATGCTTAATTCTGTGCATGTGCAGCTAGGCTTGTTTTTGCTTCCCATCCCAGCATAGTTAGATTTGCAGGTAAGTTAGATTTGAATCTTGTTAATTATTTTTTAAGCTTCAAGAACACAGATTGGAGATAGGCTCTTACTACCATTGCAATGATGAATAAATTTGTACCATGTTTGTTTAATGCACATGGTTCTCTAGAGAGACATGACATCCCTAGAGAAAATGTTCTACCCATCAGTGCTGCTGTTAATTTCTGCACACTATAAAGGAAAGTAGATACAGAGGATTGTACTGACAAACATTTCCCTGCTCCCATTTATTTTTTCATACTGCAAACAAATAAACACTTCTCTTTATATATAAAAATGCTGAAGTCAGAGAGTAGGCACTTCACTGGTTTCAGCTGCCTTTGATAAGACTACCGAAAATATAATCCAGGGAAAGTAACTGAAATAACTGAAAATTTTTTCTTTAAAAATTTTTAAAAATTCTTATCAGAATCAAGCCAGTAAATGAAGCTGTTATTTAAAAATATCAAGTTTATTTGGAATATTTTAACCATACTGTCAGATCCATAGATAGCCAATAGCTATTGAAATCACATTTCAGAGAATCAGTACTCACATCTGACACAGAAATTATTACATCTCATGTCTCCTCTAAAGATTTCTATGCTCATATTCTACGTGCACAATGGGAAGGGCAGATAAAATACTTCTGTAGTGTCAGAAATAACAGAACAGATCTTAGTATGCTGGGATTTCATCTCTCACAGACTAGAATTTTAATCAGTCTAATATATGTGTAACTAAGGAGCTGTTTCTCTGGGTATTTTTCCTTAACTATTTTTAGAAATATATCCTCATTCATCAGTCAGCCATTTAATCCTTAAACAGTCCAATCAAATTATAATTAACCTTTCAAACTAAACATGAGACTAATAGAATCTCATTCTCAGGTCTGGCGATAAAACTCGAGACTGGAGAGAGACCTTGATCCCTCCCAAGCAAATGCAGGCAGGGCTTCAGCCCTCTGCTGGCTGCCGTGGTCTCTCTTGGCAGAGGCTTTCATTGTTCTGAGTAGCTGTGTGTAGATTCCAATTTGGTTTTTCTCCTACTTCAGCAGACCTTGACCCTGGCAGCAGACTCACCTGAGGTTTCAGGAATGCTCCAATGCCTCTTCCCAGAGTGAGCTAGAGATTGAAAATCAGCCACAAGATGAATCTCTCATGGAGGGTCACAGCCTGTCGAAGACATCTCGTTGTGAAAAAATATTTTCTTTAGGATTTTTCCTTCTCAGAAACTGTGGCCTCAGAGATAGATGTAAACAATAGGTTATCTGCTGCTGTGGAATGCAACAGGTGTGTCTGGATTGGCCCAGCTTGGATGTTTGCGGTTGATGGCCAATCCGGGGCGGAACTCTCTCAGAGTCGGAGAGAGCTGCCTTGTTATCATTTACTTTTCTTGCTTAGCTTAGCAGCTTCTGGAAATCTCTCCTTTTTCTTTTTAGTATAGTTATAGTGTATGTATATATGATAAAAGAATAAATCAAGCCTTCTGATAATGGAGTCAACCTTCTCGTCTCTTCCTTCACCCAAGAACCCTTGTGACAACTGTCACACACAGCCTTTAGTGATAGTGCCAGCCTCACTGAAAGAGGGAAAAGATAGAGTCCATCAGACATTTTCCAGTTTTGATAGTAAGTGTTAGGTTTGTTTGTTTGTTTGTTGGAGGGTTTAACTTCTTGTTTCTGTTTTTCTTTACACTCTTTAATTGCTTGTTATATAAGATATTTTTTAAACTGAATAAATGATTGGTTTACATATCAGTATCAACTGCCTTGAAATGTTTGCAGACACTAATTTCTTCTACCTCTTAGCTGAAATATTTCTTTAGAAGCTTTCCTCATAAATAGTAGAATTCCATTTCCCTGGCATTTTTAATGGGTTTTTTTTGGAGATGCTGAACACAGTCTCACAGGAATGCCAGAAGTATTGAGAGGACGCACATTGCACTCTGTGATACATCTACTCTAATGCCTCCCACTTAGCAACTTCTTCACATTTCTACATGGCAATGACTATCTAATCAAACTGTTCTCCAAGAAAACCACTACCATCAAACAAAGAAAAAAAACCAACAAACCAAACCTTTCATTTTATACCCATAGAGAGAGTCCCAATACTCTGATTATTAAAGAAAGCATCACATGAAACTTAAAATCACAGAATCACAGAATATTAAAGGGTTGGAGTGAAGTTGGAATGAACCTTAAAGATCACCTACTCCCAACCCCCCTGCCATGGGCTGGAACACCTCCCACAAGATCAGGTTATTCAAAGCCTTATCCAATCTGAACAGTGCCAGGGTTGGGGCATTCACAACCTCTCAGGGCAACCTGCTCCTGTCTGACCACCTTCACACTAAAAATTTTCTTCCTAATATTGAACCCTCTTTCAGTTCATACCCATTAATCCTTGTCTTATCAGCTATTCAGTGAATCTATCAAATTCATGTATCCTTTACTCACAGCTTTCAGAAGTTATTGTTCTGGGACTTTTTGCAGTGCTTTTGTGAATACCGTATAACAAAGTTTTGCTCAATGTCAAAATCACTGTCATGCTCTATGCTTTAAGTGAAATGTGTCTGGTTTAATTTAATACTCTGGTAACAAATATTTAAATATTTGATCTCTACTCCAAAAACTGTTTGCCAACAATCTGTCAAGTCATAATTACAAAAATATATTCATCTTTACTTCAATCATATTTATAAATGAGCAAACTAAGCATCAATAGTGAGGCCTGTGGGTCCATCCATATTTGGTATGTAGCATGAATATGTAGCATCCCTAAAGGATACATGCTTGTAACATATCCAGAAAACAGGGATACAGAGAATGAATGAGTTAGAAGCCGGACACATAGATATATTACTGTGGCAGGCTCGATGTGAAAGAGCCTTCCCAGCAGATGGGAGTTAACAGCCAATGCAGACCCATCTGGCTTAGTAATGAGTTGTTAATTGGAGAATACTTAAAGCAGAGTTAAGGGGGTCTTAACATCATGTGTATAATGATGTGCAGTAAATTGTAGTGAAGACGCTGCTACTGGACTGTAAACCACTGTTAACTTCAGTCCAAGGACTGTGACCAATTGCTTATATGCAGTACTGTATTGTCATGTGTTTGCCCAGCACCAGGACTTAGTTTCTGCCCTCTGTTCCAGTATTTTTGTATTATTGACAGTGCCAGATGAGATACTCAGTTCCAAATTAATTGCAGTAATATGGAGTGTCACTTGTACAAATGAATACCTTTAGTGTTTTGCATTTATATTAAGTGGCAATGTCAGAAACTACTTTACTCCACACACTGATTATGAATTTTTTAACGAAAATGATTTTTACTTACTGAATAAACCTTTTCATCTGATACTGTCCCAAAAGAGGAATCAGTCTTATTATCTGTTGTAGAACACATGATAGACAGATAACATGAAATATGTAAAAAAACCCAGTGATACCATGCTAAAACATATCCCGAATCTTCCAGAAAATTATACTGGTAGAGAAAATTCTTTTTTAATCCACAGAGCAAAGTTGAAAAAAATGGAATTCATTATCAAAATAATCAACATGGTTTTAGATCCCTTTTTTATAAGAAATGTATTTAGAAAGTGTTAGCTTATGTGAAAAATGAAAGAAAAATTATTATGGTGCAATTAGAAACATATGAAATGAGGTAAGGTTTACTATTTAACATTTTAAAACCTTCTTTTTAAAAGTAGATTGAGACAGTAGTCAGATGGCAACTATCTTTGAAATTTGCAACATGTTTGAATAATCTAAAGTAATTGGACTGCATTATAAACATGAAGTGCCTGTGTGTCATTAACATTCTCATAGTTCAAGTATATGAACTGATAAAATTATGATAAGCTAGCAAAATTACCAACTCAATATTAATCCAGTGTTTAGACAAATATTCCAATAGGATTTGCACATTTAAGGGGCAAATTATCCTCTCAGTATGTGCTCTGTATATTTAGGATATTAATATTGATCTACATTGAAAGAAAAATGCAGTCATAATAACAGTTATATTTAAGAGTCAAATCTATATATGACATGAAATTATAAAAATGTTCATATTTTTTTTCATAGTTGTCAGAAAAAGAAATGAAAATCCATTCTTTTAATGTACTCTTTCAAAGGACTAAATAATGCTCAAGAAAAATTTGTGGTTGTGGGAAGGGCTGTTTTTTTATTTTCCTCTTTCTATCTTCTATCTGCATGGGTAATTTCTGTTCCTTTAATGCCAGTGATTATTTATATTAATTACAGAACTTAATCTTTATGTAGTATATATACAGCTGAATTATATACTAGTGGTAAACAAACATGGTGAAAATAATTCTGTACCAAGTAGTTGCTGTGACAGCAGGCTTGCTCTTTCTGTTTCTCTGGGGGCTTTTCCATTTCCCCCAGAGCTGAAAGCCATTGAAAGAGAGAAGGCTGATGAGTCTGACCATCTTTCAAGAGAATGTAGTGACAGGACAAGGGGGAAAGGCCCCAAACTGAAAGGCAGTAGGTCTAAATTCAAAAATAGAAAACAAGTTCTATACTGTGAGGGTGGTGAGGTGCTAGAACAGGTTTTCCAGGGAAACTGTGGGTGTCCCACCCCTGGAAGTGTTCAAGGCCAGGTTGGATGGGGCTCTGAGCAACCTGGTCTAGTGTAAGGTGTCCCTGCCCATGGCAGGAGGTTGGAGCTTGATGGTCTTTAAGGTCCCTTCCATCCCAGGCCATTCTGTGATTCTGTGATTCCATATTCTTACAATAATTATCATACAGACAGGTAGCACTGGGTGAACAGAGCAGAGGTCCTTCAGCCCACAATGTCAATACCACAGTCCTGGTGCCCCATACCTTGGACAGCCCAATTCAGGAGTGCCTGAGCATGTGGCCTACCATTTTCTGATCCCTGCCATTAATTTTGCTCTTGATCCCTGAAACAGTGAAGGGATTTTGTAGCTATCTTATGTCTCCTTAAAGAGAAAGGTTTGCATTCTGTTGGGTTTAAGGAAAAGAAAAGAGAAGAGAAAAAAGAAAAGCTTGCATTTCACTTTCTGTAGATCAGAAATCTGTCCCTGAAATTATATTTTTGCCATTATATGCACACCTCTGCAAAAAAATCCTTTATGTAGGATTATGTCTTAATGTGAAGTTGTTTTGCAAAGAAAGAGTGAACAGGATTTTCATAAAAATGTATGTTAATGTTTATATAAATAAATTTACATAAACATATATATTTACATTTATAAATTATGTTTTCTGATACAAATTATTTGTAAATATGTTTCCATCTAAGTTTGGAAGTTAAAGCATGATTTGACATGTAAGAAAAATTTCTTCTTTCACCAATATTTCATACACAGAATATTGAAAAAATCCGATGGAAATGGAGCCTTTGAATTTTCTCTTTCCAAAGCATCAAGAGAGATGTGAAAATAAAAATTTTAGTATCTTTTGGTACTCTATGATTGTAGAAGGGCTTTAGAAGTAAAAATCTCTTTCAGTCATTTGTCTCCTTGAAGCCTGAACCTAGATATGATAAAGAGGATAAGTAACTAGATTTTTTTTTTCTCTTCCCAGAAAGAGAAGTTTGAAAGATTTAGAGAACATGGAATTTTCACACAGTTCTACGATAACCTGCTGTTATTGTTGCTAGGCAGATTATCTGATTTCACTTGTGTAGAAGCATAATTCATTGACTTCTATCTCTCTAGTGATTTGCATTGGCTGCTGTCAATATAGACACAGAACTGAGCTGAGACCCTTGGAACTAGTGACTTTACTGTAGTTTCATAAATCTTAGGGTTGAGCAATCTGCAGAAAACTGTGAAGGGGGTGCAGGGATTACAGGAAAGTGAAGGAAAGGCAGCCTGCAACATGGTGACTATCCTGAACAGAGGTTCCTCTTCAATTAGCACAATTTATAATAATAAGAACTTCCAAAAATGTCTTGTACTGCATTTTTCTCCTGGAAAAGTTGATGTGCATCTTTTCACTCATGAAAATAGCTGAATGAAAGTTGGTAACAAGTGCACACTTTAAAGTTCAAGCTGGAAAATGAAAATGCCTGGTTGCATCTTTTTGACACCCACCTTTCTGGTATTTATAGACATTGGTAGGAGACGCTTGTTCCTCCACTCCAGAGCCTTCTCTGCTAAATACTGCCAGCTCTCTCACCCTTTCTTCACAGGAAAGATGCTCTGGTTTCTTGTAATTTCTGTGGCCCTTTGCTGGATTCTCTGCAGAATGTCTATGTCTGTCTTGCAACGAAGAGCCCAGAATTTGGTGCTCCAGGTGTGGCCTCAAAAGAGCTGAATAGAGAAGACTCACCTCCCTCTACCTGTTGGTAACACTGCTCCTGGTTTATTCCAGTATACCATAATCCTTGGTTATGGCAAGGGAATATTATGGCTTGTGTTCAATCTGATGTTCACCAGGCCCCTGCCCAGTTCCTTTTCTGCCAAGGTCATTTACAGCTGAGTGGTTCCCAGCATATATTCATGCATGATGTGGTTCCTTCCCAGGTGCAGGGCTTTGATTTTCCCCTTTTTGAGCTACTCTGCACTAAACCTCATTATTCAGAGTCCCCTGTGTCTTCTCATTGGGAAGGAGATGAGAATGGCAGCCAAAATGCTGCCATTGATTTAAATTTTCTGCTTCTGACTTGTGTTCGCAGACAGCCCCAGTATGGATCCAAAGATAGCAGGGTTTAAAGCAGCATATGGTCCTGCTCACACTCTGGAAGGGTAACAGGAGGATCACCCCTGAAATTGAGCTATTTTTCTCTTCTGTACCAAAGTCTGTAACCATCTGCCTTGTGAACTACAGTAAATTAATTTCGATAGTATCTTGGGAAGAAATTGTCTTACTTGTCATGTTGTCTTACTGTGACCCCCTGCCTGGCTTGCTAATTTGCAGAAGCAGAGGGAATCTGTCTTCTAGGGCTTATGGAAAAAAAAAAAAATGGCATGATGAGACACCAAAGAAAACTTTTCTTCTTTCTTCCTTCCTTGGGAAACACAGCTTATGTGAACAGTGGAAACTGAGGACAGACAAAACACAATCATGTTTCTATGCAGAAATATCTCAAAATTGGTTATTTAAAGTAATTATTTATCTGAATACTATCATAAAGAAGTAATTTTACATTGGTATTGCTAGAGTATATGAACAATCTCTGATGTAAGATAAAAGTTGATCAAGTTGTGGAGAATGAAAATCAAATGATTGAAAATTAATCTTTAATTTGTTGATATTATTCTGTTCATATTTCAGATTCCTTCAGTGGGGCTATTATTATTTTAAAATAATAAGTTTGAGGTAATTAGTAGACAGAATAAACTGTTTTGTTTCCTCCTTTGGTAACAGGGTTGATTTTTTTAATATAGAACAAGACAATCTTTATCCTTAAGATGAGAAAAAACCAATTATTGTAAATTTTGCAGACAAAAATGTTACATTACTTCTAATATCACATCTCTATAGAGCTTATCTTAGTTGCCTTCTAGAGTATTTTAGCTGCTGGGAGAACAAAGACAACAGTACTAATCTTAAAAGTGCTACAAAAATATTAAATATTAACCTTTCTAAATATTTCACTCTGTACAGAAAAATGCAACATTCTGTTTTGAAATAAACCAGTAGATTCTTCAAACATTTAATTAGCCATTAGAATTTAGGAGCTTAAATTTCTACAATATTTCTGAATATTATTAATGTGCTAATGATTTGGTTAAATGTATCCTTTTTATTTGCAAATGCCTATTTAAATTAATTTTATGCAAAAAGCTCCTGAAATCCTTCCACCTATTTCCAGAAGGATCTGGAAGAGTGGACTGTGCATGACAACTGATTTGTGTAGAGAAAGAGAAGCTTGGCTCCAGGGCAGGGTCTGTAAATTGTTCCCACATGAAGTTCAGGCATGTGTACAAGTCAGGGCTCTGGACACCCCATCATCTGGAACAATGCTGGAGCCAGGACTGCTGATCATTCCCTCTTCCTTTTGTCCTTTCCTTTCTTCCTTGCTTCCTTCCTTCCTTCCTTTCCCCCTTCCTTTCTTCCTTTTTATTTCCTTTTTTCTCTTTCTCTCCCTCTCTTCAATCTCTCTCTCTTCTTTTTCACTCTACCCCTTATTCAAAATGCACTACCAAGAGTTTATACTATAGAGGACTAACATACCAATTTCTACTGTATATAATTTACTAATATAATTTTATACATTTTTTGTGGACTTCCTGAATTCTTTGCTCTTTTTTGACCATGAGTATCTGCACACCTGGTTGCTTCCCTTCCCTTCAGGGTTGGCCACCACAACATCACACTGATAAACTATTAAAGAAAGACCACATGAGTCTCTATTTTCTTATCAATTTTAGGGGATTTAATAAAAAAAATAGAATTATTGGATCCTACATTTTTTGAATGACATCCAAATTAGACCAGAGGTAGATATTTATAGGTTCAAGTAGTATCAGTTTTACACTGGACTCCAAATACTCAGTTAAAAGCTATCCTACTAACTTCAACATTTATTAGAACTACTATCACTGTAAACAGTGTGAGTTCTTTTTCAGCAGCAGCTCAGCATAGGTTAGTACTGCTATTCCACAATTTAATCCATCAAATCTCAATATCTACTGGAGAAACAAAAGAAGGTAAGTAGGATGACAGACTAATTAGAGAATCGCAGAATCATAAGGTTGGAAGAGACCTTCAAGACCATCAAGTCCAACCCAGCCCTAACACCTCAAC
Source organism: Loriotus luctuosus (assembly GCA_035582745.1). Classification (NCBI taxonomy): domain Eukaryota; kingdom Metazoa; phylum Chordata; class Aves; order Passeriformes; family Thraupidae; genus Loriotus; species Loriotus luctuosus. The sequence continues at coordinate 13,827,600 of JAWWEY010000001.1, read as the reverse complement.
TAAACCACAGCACCGAGTGCCATATCCAGTCTTTTTTTAAACACATCCAGGCATGGTGACTCCACCACCTCCCTGGGCAGGCCATTAAAGAGAAAAATTTATCTATGATACTAATGAACTGAATTGCTTTTTCTTTGTTGAATCATGTTCTTTGGACTCCTAGATTGCTGACTAACTCCTCCTTTGTCTGCTACAAGATTTAACAAGAGCTGTTGCTCAAGGCTCTTTCCAACCTGGCCTTGAACACTCCCATCTCTGGATGGAGTTCTGAGCAACTGGTCTGATGGAAGGTGTCCCTGCCCACGGCAGGGGGGTGTAACCAGGTGATCTTTAAGGCTCCTTCCAACCCAAACCATTCTGTGATTCTCAATTTTTTCCCACATTTGTATACTTATATTTATTTCCATTGTGTTCATTGTGTTGAAATACATTAAAACCCCCCCAAACCCTTTTAGAGTAGAAAATTCCTTTATTTCTGGAAAACAGTGAGCTTCATTTGTGGATTAGAACTTTATTTTCTGTAACAAAATAAACTTGTATTGCAACATGAACTAAAATATGTAACTGTTGTACACAAGGAGTGAATTCAGTGGAGTGGAGACAAAGTATCAAATAGGGAAACTTGATCTCTGTAAGAACTAGATGAATATGGCATCTTTCTCATATTCTTATATTTTATTTGGGCTTTGCTTCAAAACAGTGAAAGAACTTATGAGAGACACAAGTATTAATATAATGAGTGATATTATCAGTATATGAGGTTTTTAGTAGAGAAAATGTCATAGAGTTTTCTTTCTTGTGCTTTGTTTCTCATAAGATAGTAATTTAATTTGAGTGGAAAATGGAAAAGTTATGTAAATAGATAAAGGTAGAGGAAGCCAAGAAAAAATAAAACATACCAAAATATATTTTTTTATAATAAAAGCACAATGCTGTGTTGATACAATTTAAATAACCAGTGAGGACCAACTATTGCACTTTGTAGAGTATATGGAAAATGCATGAATACAAGGACACTAAAAACTGTATAATTAACCCAGCATAAGCCTTATAGCATAATTTAAAAAAAATTAGCTGCTATACAGTTCTAGGAAATGTAACTGTGGTCTAACATGACTCACATTCTGCGGGAGTTTGAACTTTCTTTCTCAGATCACAGAGAAAATGAGCTTGATTTTTCTGTGGATTAAAACAGCTTTTTATCCATCACTGTTATCTTTCTGTTTTTGGATGAATCATTGTCTGTGTTTTACTGCAAATGCCAGGCTTCAAGAATTGATTGTTATTTTGTTGCTTTTCATTGCCTTGAAACTGCAGGGCTTTTTATGTCTGAATCTATTCTAGGTTCTAAAATAATATTGGAGCTTAGTTTATTTTTTAAAAAGACTTCTCTACAAAACTTTGAGGGCATAGCAGCTGAACATATCTGAGCATTTGTACAAAGAGTTTACCTTACTGAGACATCAAGGATACTGTATTCTCAGAGTGCTTTCTTTTCTCTCAACATCCTCCTACTCTGGTCTTCCCCAAAACTAAAACTCAAAGAAAGAATAAAAAAGTGGATACACATATATATTTTAAAATATTAATGAAAATATTTGCAGTTTTTCCACAAAAACAATTATTTCTGCCATTTCAAAGGAGTAACTTTGAAGAGTACTGAGTTTACATTAAAGGACTAAAACTTTTATGGTTAAATGACATTTTAATCTAATTAAATATAAACCATATATTCAACAATTCATGTGCTGAAAATAATTTGAATAAACCCAAGTGTAATAATTAAATTAAAATTGAGCTGGTATTGTCTGACAAAAAATAATCCAAAACATGTGAAACTTTTTTTTAAAGTTTTTCTATTTCCTAAAATAATATAGAGGCTTTCAATTTCAGAATAACTTTTGGTCTTTGAAATTAAAATTAAAAAATTAAAATGAAATACATTAGAAACCGACGAAAATTCTGCTCTTCATGTCAAATCAGTCACTAAATCCAAAATCAGTTGTTCATATTGCTCATAAGCTCATAAGCATTGTGTAGCATAATGGTTTACTTTAGTTTTTGACTGGCAGGATTTCTATTTTTTTCTATAAGTGTCCATCACCATGAACTGTGTCAATGCCATATCTCAGTTTTCAGTTTTACATCATGAAAAAACACTGTAGGTCTCAATATTGCATAATGAAGAATGAAAAGATGTTTTAAACCATCCACAATTCTTTCATTCCATTTCAACTATTTACTTTCAATTGTAACTTTGCTGTTTATATTTATTACATTTTTTGTCAGAAAGAAGTGTATAACCAAGTCCCAAATCTTAGGCTGAAGGGTGGTAATTTATGGAAACACAGAGATTCAGGTGCCCTTGATTATTCATACAAAGCTCACAGGTCCCAAAGGAGCCCCCCTGCATTTCCTCAAGTGTTCATTTTATCTAACTTTGTCAGATTTATGCCCAATAAAGGAGATTTTGGGCCAAGGTCTTCCTTTCTCCATAATGTCCTTAAATCATGGGGATTGCTGGGCACCTTCAGGTAGGAGCTGTAACATTATTTCCTAGTGAAAGACCTAAAGCTGTTCTAAGAGTGAACTGGAAATGTCACATTCTTTTTAGAGCTGAAGTGTGTGTAAAAATGATCCTGTATGAACCTCAAATCTGCAATCTTCCACTTGAAGTCTCATATGAGTTTTCAAGGGACCAAACTGCTTCAGATACATATGAACATTCTGGATAAGGCACACATCAACAGGCACTCACAAGTAGGTGTACTGAACTATATTAAATAGAAACAAGTTTTGGTTGTACCAAATTAGTGTTGGTAGAAACATAAAGACAGGTGATTTGATTGCTCTGTTGGCAGCTGGATAGTTCTGATACAATCCCAGTGTGATTTCTTAAAACTGTACGAGTAAAAGCAAGAAATTTCACTAAGTCTTGACAAGAAGTTCATAAGGGATCCACAACAGCCATGGTGCTCAGCCTGTGACCCCCAAACCTCACTGTTCACCTGGCTCCCATGAGGGGGAAGGGGAAAATGCAGGTGTTAGGATGAATTTCTGCCCTCAGGAACAGGGCAGGAGGGCAGCAGTGCCCTCAGGGTTCTGCCTTTTCTTCAAACTCACTCTGCTTCCCATGCCTGGAGGCAGGAGAATCTTTGCAACTCAAGATGAATATGCCGGATTGAAGCCGTAAAATGCATTTGCCAGAGTTATCATGAGCATCTTTCTTCTCTAAACATGTACTTCCCTCTTTGCTGGGACTTCTACACAGGAACCACTTTGCAGTAGAAAACGAGGCCATGTATTGTATCACTTGTGCAACTACTCTGTCCAGGGTTTCTGTGGGCAGGTGAACAATTCAAGAGACCTTTGGTTTCTGGTCACATCAGCAAAATGTGTGTGAGTTCGGAGGAGTCTTTATTTCAATTTTACAATTCTTTTTTTTTAGATATTAATCAAGCCATGTGTCTATAAAGACTGCTGCGTGAATTCTGCTGAAGTATTGTCCACTCTATAAGGTTGGTAACTCATCCCTAACTGGATCCATAAAGGAAATATTGTAAGATGTGAGAAAATATAAAACAGATTATAGGGAAACTTAAGCTCAGTAGCCATTTTTAATGTTGCTTTAATTTACTTTTTGAGGGCATTCTGAAATTTAGAATAAATGAGGAAAATATAGCCTACATAAATTTGGTAAATGTTACATTACATTAGAAAGCAGTTATTTTTAAACTCCACACTCTGTGTGTATACTAGTGAGAACTTGTTGACATAAAAAAATGATTGAATCATGTAATTGCTCAACCCTTGGCTCAACTTGAAATAAGGTATAAATTCAGAATTAAATTTTTGTTTCTAACAAAAAAATCAGGCAGCTATGTAGTATATATTAAACAGGAAACAGTAATTATTAAATAATTGTCAGTACATATTCCTTAAGTATCCTGTTTATCTTGAAACCTTATTAATTTATAGCAGATTTTCCTATTTTTAATAATAATTGTATCACCAAAATTATAATCTTCTCAAATACAATTTGTTCAGGAAACTACAAAAGCAGTGCATTAGTAAGAATTCCATTATATATTTACAGCACCTTAATTTAGCTATATAAGAGAAAGTATTTCTTAAAGCATATATCCAAACTATGATTGGTTATTTTGCAACGGAAAAGGTCTCTGTAGGCAATGTTTTTCCTTTCTCATTTTCCCTAATTACCTTTTTGCTTCATAAGGTTTTGTGCTTGAATCATTCAAAGAACTATATTTATAATGCAGATATTTTAGATTTGTTTTTGTTGCCATGTGAATGCTGAGCATTTCCTTCAGTATTGGGCATTTTCTTTAATATTTTTGGGGACAAGGCATTTTGGAGAGAAGTACATTCATAAAATGGACATGTTATGAGTCATAAAAGTCAGAAGTTGCAACAATAAGCAAAAGTGCAAGCCAACAGACCTTCTGAATTATAGAAATCGTGTTTGGAAGAAGTTTCTGGATACCATCCAGTCCACCCTGATGCCTGAAGCAGGATTATCATTGATACTACAACAGGGTAATTTCTTCCAGAATTACACTACCTTCTTCATTGTAAAACGCTTTTCCCTAATTTCCAGTCTGAACCTCTCCAATCACATTTTGTGGCCATTTCTCCTTGTTGCACTCTCTCTTCTGAGAAGAGTTTGTCTCCATCCTCTCTCTAAAACCAGCAGGAGTAGACTTTCACTAGATTGCCCCTTAGTCCAAGCCCAGCTTTCTCAGTAGAACATGTGCAGAACCACCCTGGCAATCCCAACAGCTCTCTCAAGGATTCCTAGTAGTTTTTCAACATTTGTTTCGAACTGCTGCTGTTTCAAAGCAGTACTATAAAGGCAGATTCAGCAGTACCTTAAAGGAGGCAAACATATTTTCCCCTAGAAATGCTATCTGTGTAGTGTAGCCCAGAATTCAGTCTGCTCTGCTTGTGAAAGGAGACCACACCAGGCCCATATTCAGCCTGGTATCCACTGTAATATTCATGCCCCTCTTATCTCAGCCTGTCAGTTCCCAGGTGCTGGGTTATTCTGTTTCAAGCATAGCCTTTTGCCTTTCTCACTGCTGAGCTTCATCAAATTAGTTCAGACCTCAAGTTCACCAAGATGGCCAAGAAGTGAAGCTCTGCTGTTTATTCTCAGTTGTTCCCCATAATTCAGTGTTGTCTATAGGTCAATTGCAAACAGCCACATCATGGATGAACATGCTGGATATGGCTGGACTCTGGCAACCACCTGGAGTCCTCTGGTCATTGTCATATGCCAGCTGAACATGAGATTTTGGTTAGGTCACTGATCCCAGGGGTCCAGCCAGGTTCCAGTGCAACTGCTAGTCAGTACTTCATATTCCAAAGGAGAACTGCAGAACAGGAAGCATTACTGAAGGTATGTCATATGCACTCTACATTCCTTATCTACAGTTTGGCAGGAACCACTGCTTTCTCTACAGAGGCAGAAAAAAGTATTTCTGTTTGCAAGGCCATGTGGTATTTGTACCAGTGAACTAATCCAGAGTAAAACTATGGAGAAAAGTAGGTGTTTTTCAGGCTAGATCAGTTCACTACTCTTTTCTGTTCATTACTTGTTACCAAAACTCTAAAAATGGTAGAAGGTCAAGACTGTGACTCAGAATTTCATGCCTAGAAGAATGAAATAAAACAATACCACAAATTATAGTTTCTCAAAAGAATCATGGATGGATTGGACCACTGGCCCAGCTGGCTACTATTTTCACCTACCTTTTCTTGTGGTTTCCTTGCACATTACAGAAGGATGGGAATGAGCTCCGTATATGCTTTGCACTCCTGCAAGAACCAAGACTGTCTCCTCAGCAAAAGTCATTAAAATTACTGACTATGCTATAAATTATTTTGGAATACCAGAGTTTTATAATTGTTATTTATCATCATAAAATACCTGACTATTACCCAGATCTCACTGAGCTGGGATCCCTGATCAAACTTCATCAGGAATCAAATTCCCATTCCTAAAGGACTTCATTATTAAAAGAAAAGATCAAAGAAAGAGAAGCCATAAAAGTAGAAGTGCATTATTTGGAAGCTAATAAGAAAAGTCTGTGAGAAATGGCATATCCTTTTCTTGGAATATACGTAGCTTCATAGGTGACATTTTTGGCTTCTTTTGGCACACACACATGCACAAAGGAAAAGAAAGATGAAAGGTTTAATTCACTCCAGCAGATCTAACTGAAAAGCTTTAAAATAGTTGTGTACTTCTGAGTGTTTTGACTTTCTGCCAAGCCCATAAAAGAAGGTTGTGGTATTTTCTTTCTGTCCATAAAAAATGAGGCATGGAATGTTTGACCTTGCTAGTTCCCCCTCCACTTCATTTTTTTTTTAATTTTGAAAAAAGTGCTATGAAAAAAAAACCCCTCAGAAAAAATCTCAGACTCATGAGAAGCAGCATTTTAAAGCACAACGTTTGGAAATTTTGGAAAGATTTTCTTATTTACATCATTTTTCAGTCTAATGCATACTTTTGATTGTTTTGGTAGTAAATACTAAAACCAGGAACAACAAAAATTGAGGGAATAAAAAAGCAATTAAAATTCTTTTATTCTCTCATCCAATGCAGAATATGCACACATCTTCCTTTCTAGAGATTTTTAATTGAGTGGTCAGGCAGCCAGCTTGCCATGTTTCACATGCATTTTATAATATATCCTCAACTGCCTCTGAATACAGAATGATTTTTTTGTTTTACCTCATATTAATTGCTTTCTATTTTGCCACAATTTATAGTCGGTGGCTTTATGATATAGATGTAAATATTTATTAATTGCTCAATAGCTTTTTTTGTCTGACCTTGTGTCATTTGTGTTGGTCTTTGAAACTGAAAGAAATTCCTGTAGGTGCTGAGTGAGCAATGAGCTGTAAGAGGGCAAAGAACTGCTGAAAATCTATTGTCCTTGGCCTGTTTTCAAATGACAGCTCTCTTTATTGACCATGCATTTTACACAGACATACGCACACTCACATTTTTCAAAGTTCCAAGTCCCCTGAACCTTAAAACAGGCTCAGATTTCCAAGTACTTTGAGAGCTTTTGAAAATTAAAGGTCCTTTTTTTTATCCAAACACTGTACAAGTATTAGCAGATTTACAGATTTCTTTCTCTAACTTGAGAAGTTTGCCTGAAAGGTGGTATAAATGGCTTCATCCTTGTTCAAATGGATGCTTAGAGAAGATAAACCATAGAGAAGTTTTTTAACTATGTAGGAAATCCTCTTTTGTACAAGAAAGAGGATAAGACTGTTCAGTGGGTGAACATGTACTCTTTATAGATGCCAGAGATTTGACAAAGTAATAGCTTGAGAAGAAGTTTCCTCTGTTATTGATGAACTTCAAATCACTGTGGGATAGAAGTGGGAGTATCATATTACCTTATTTAAAGTAAATAGAACACTTCATGAATAGAAGAGAAGCTTACTCACAAGAGTTCATCACATGGCTTACCAGAAAATAAGGAAAATTATTTGATTTTTAAAAACTTAAAATAAAAATAAATTTTTAAAAACAATTTCTGCAAGTGTAGATGAGTGTCATAATTTCCTATATAACAGAACATTTTTTATCTCTTTTGCAATTTTAATTGGCATATGAAGTGCCAATTAAAACTGTATTTTATGTAAGTATTTCTGATCAAAACTACCCTTTTGATCTAGAAAAATGTTAATGTTTTGTTGACCATAAATCACATTGATTTTATTGTAATTTCTAATAATATTTCCTGGTTTCCAGCAGCCAATTTGTTTTGAAGGTTTTTTCCCTTATTTTATTTATTTTGTACTACCACAAGTGTTTTAATCTTTAAGGCAAACTTAAACTATACTACTAATCACCTGAAATTTGACCTTTAAATGTAGATTCAACAGCTCTAGTAATTTTTTTCAGTGTTTTGCGTAATCAGTTTATTAAATTCAACTTTTGCTTATTGAAGCACTCTTTTTTGCATTTATTCTCATGCAACAAGAAGCCTATTTTGTTTTCTAATATTAACCTGAGATAAGTAATTTAAATAAAAATGTTTTATTTCATGAAAAAGAAATCTTTGGTTTTAGATCTAGCTGAGGTGTTGAAATATATAACCAACATATTGTTAAGAAAAATTTCCTTTCCTATAACAAGAACCTAATCAATAACCAAATTATGTATGCCATGGCTTAGTGTTTGGACAGATGATCCCTTACATATTCCCTAAGGTAGAGTTTTTATTTTATGAGGTATTGGTGCCTAAAAATACAGAATGCAATCCATGGAACAGATGGGAATCTTAAAATCTCTTTGAATCTTTGATGACACCATACTTTTTATCACTACTAATGGAAAAAAAGTCACATTATAAAGCAAATTAATCTTACCATTAATTATTTGGTCTTAACCTCCCTTCTCACTCACTTAGTTTCTAATCTGTCTACCCTCATAGATATATTTGTGTTCAGCCTGTGCAATCACCATGATTATGGAACTACTACATGGGTCAGGAGTAGGTGCATTACCTTGGTTTTTCTTTCCTCAGTATAATCTATAATTTTCTTACCTACTACCGGGCTGAGAGGAGTGCTGGCACATCCATAGTTTTGAACTTAGTATCTAAATAAAAGATGAATAAGAAGCTGGAATTTCAACTTCTTACAGATTAGGTAAAATGATCTATTATAAAATAAACCACAGAAGGTAACACATACTTCAATTTTAAGGTAGAACCAACAGACATAATGGAATGTGTGAGTATGTGGAAAAGTACTATTATTTTCATGAATGTAAACTTAAATCCCACTTATATAAACACCTGTTCTTCCTATAGTTTTCATCCTAATGAGTTTAGGGAGGCTTGTATCTCTGAACTGAGAGTAGCTCTATCATTTTGACATTTAATTTTGTTTATCTTTTATAAATGTCTTATAAAATAAGAGAATCATTTAGCATCCGTTACTTCCTAACATCTGTCTCAATTAGCCATTGTTAAATATATTCGCAAGACATTAAAATTCAGATGATTTTTCTCCTCGTAAATCATAAACAGATTTAATTATTGATGCAAAGTTCTTACCATAACAATTACTTACTGAAGATTTAAAGAGTTATCACATTTAGACTGGATTTACCAAGGGAACTCTCTTTTCCTCCTACAGCTATGAGGGAATATTTAATAGCTGGTGCTTTGCTTTGCTTGTTCCTGTTTAAAACCCCTTTTTGTCTTCCTAGTTTTTCCATATAGCAATTCCAGCAAATAAAAATGCAATAGGATACATTTTTGTACTATTAAAAAATATGTATTGGAAGGGAGTGACAGCCTTTTTAAGAAATTATGAAAAAAAGTCAGCAGAACTGAAAATGGTGAGTATCAATGTTATTGTAGTGCAACATAAAAGAATATAAAGCTGTATAAGCAACGTCCTAAGTTACTGCCTAAGAAACATCAGGATTAAGTAGTTACACACATGAACAGGCTGAATTTATGAGTACAGCAGTTGTACTATGAACTGTCAAAGCTGAAATCAAAATTCTTGGGAATAAGATTTTAGTCCTTATGCTTATTTGATTGGACATAGAGATACTAATGAATCTGCTTCTATCCAGTTGTCACAGGGACAATGTTGGGTGGAACTATATATTATCATCAATGATGAAAGAAGTTGTAAATAAGAGTCCATTCAGACAATGAACAGTTCAGCAATTTGAACTATCCAACTTCTTGTCCAAAAGACCTAGAGGTAAAAAAAACTTAGGGAAAAATATTAATTTTACATTAATCCAAACCTAGTTTATATTAATCCAATTACTATATGTTTACTATATATTATACAACTAGATCATATATCACCAAAAATTATTTGTTCCTGAATGGAATAAAAGGAAACTGCAGTATTGGAGATTATTCATTTGTTAGTCCATGAAAATCCATATAAAATATTCCCAACAGCTACACAGGTGAGTGATATTTCCAATGTTTTTAATATAATTTGGAAACTTTGTTTAATTCTCCTTCTATGAACAGTTATTCTATTTATTTTTTTATACATTCTGGTGGATTAATGCTGACTGGACACCAATGCCACTTTATGCCTCCCTTCCCCAAGTGGACGGGGGAGAAATTATAATGAAAGGCTTCTGAGTCAAGAACACTGACCAATTACAATCATGGGCAAAACAGGCTTGACCTTGGAAAATTAAGTTAAATAATTACCACTGAAATCAGAGTAACATAATGAAAAATAAAAGCTAAATCTTAAAACACCTCTCCCCTACTTCTCCTTTCATCTTAGGCTTAGCTTCACACCTGTTTTTCTCTGCCTCCTGTCCAGTAGTGCAGGGGGACAGAAAATGGGGATTGCAGTTGGTTCATCACACCTTGTCTCTGCCATTTCTTCCTCAGCTCTTCCCCTGCTCCAGCATAGCGTCCTTGCCATGAGAGACAGTCCTTCATAAACCTCTCCAGTGTAAGCTCTGCCCATGAGCTGCAGTTCTTCACAAACTTCTGCAGTGTGGGTCAGTCCTTCAGGAGCAACCTGCTTCAGGTTCTGCCCGGAGGCTGCTCCAGCATGGGCTTCCTGCGGGCTCACAGTCTCCTTCAGGCATCTCCCTGTCATTGCGTGGGGTCCTCCACGGGCTGCAGTTGCATCTCTGCTCCCCTGGGTACTCCATGGGCAACAGGGGAATCTCAGCCCCTCTCCATGGGCTGCACCATGGGTTGCAGGGGAATCTCAGCTCTGGTTCCTGAAGCACCTCCTGCCCCTCCTTCTGCACTGTCCTGGGTGCCTGCAGGGCTTTCCTCTCACACATTCCCAGTCCTGCTCTCTGGATGAAGTTGCTTGTCGCTCTTGCACCGAGATTGAGACAGGAACAGGTGAGAGGCAGGATTATAGAAAAGGCAAAGAAGCTTTAGTCAAAAGAACCGCGTGGTTTTTATAGAGTGGTACAATAGGTTCTATTCTATTGGCTAACTAACAAAAACATCTTCCTCACACACTGTCCTTGAGAGGAACAGAAAAATAAAGTAGAAAAACACCACCTGCAAATTGTTTATATTAACAAGTTATCACATCTTTCCAACTCCCTAAAATTTCTCACAAGCCACTGTGAGAAACGCTTGCCATTTCTCTCTCTCTGTCCCACGGCATCCACAGTTGCTCATGTGCAATGACTTTTCTTCTATAATACACTATCTCAGGGCTCAGCTTTGGCCAGAGGTGGGTCTGCCCTGAAGCCAGCGGGCATTGGTTCTGTTGGACATGGAAGAAGCTTCTGGCACTTTTCCACAGAAGCCGCCCCTGTATCTCTCCCACTACCCAAACCTTGCCCGGCAAGCCCAATACCCACATTTAATTGTTAACTGTCCTGTATGTCATCAAGCAATCAACAGATGTTGTTTCTTCAGAATGTTAATAATTTCTACAGTAATTTTTTAAAAAGAGACACTCAAACTTCATAAGTTCAACATTTTGCTTGCAGATAAATCTGTGACTTTTAATGTGATGTTAGTTATATGAGTATATTTGTTCAACAGTTTATACGAGTGTTTTGTACTGGTAGGTGCTTGGCATAGTATTTGATGAGTCTTTTTATTAAAGTGTATTTGCTAATTTCTATTGCCATGTCCATATTTCATGCACACGTACACCTGACATTCAGGCTTCTCCTTGATATTTCTGAATGTATAACTAGAGATTTACATTTGACATCCTGACTTGACTCATGTGACCTATCACAAGTGATTTGAAAATTTTTGTTTCTAATTTGCTATGTACATCATGTGATTGTTTAATTTGGGCATCTAATATGTTTTGTTTTCAGAACTCTCTGAAAACGCTTGACTGGAAAAAATGTTGGAAATTGTCCTGTCTTTATATTTTAATGTATTTTGATTCTTTCTTCCTGATGAGTTTATGCATTCTCTTCAAAGATTACCTCAAAAGTTTCTTTTTCTACTTTCCATCTTTTGCCTTGCTGCTTCTCTACAGGCTATTGACTTGTAGTTATTTTCTACTATAAATAAGTAATGTTTTCATGCAGCTGTATTTTTCCAGGAATATATCTAGTTAATGAAAAAGTATATGTTCATCTAAGGTCACTAAGGGTCATCAGATATTCCCATGTTTATTGTTGCCTTGTCATATAATGGATGGCCATTATGCAGTCAGAAAGAAAATCACACATATTACAGTCTTGGGGAATGTGCTCTACTCATTTTTTCAACCCCATGAATATTGTAGATGATCTTAAATTTAGCAGGAGAGTCCTACCTAGATTATATTACAGTATTAAATAAAATACGCTATTTATTTAAGTTTAAAATTTTAAACCTGATGGAGTTCAGTTCTGTTCACCAGGATGTGTGGTCTTCTCAATTTGGCTGTTCATCAAACCAGTGTATTTACTCTATAATATGTAAGGCTTCTCTGTGGTTTTCCTTTGCTTCTAATAATTTGCCAGTCAGGTAAAATGCAGCAGGTTTTTCTACTAATATGTACTAATATGTAATAATTTAGAATGTTTGCTTATTTCTTGCCTCTTGGAATTTGGGATTTTCCCTTTCTTTATTTTTTTCTTTCTCCCACAAACTTTTTCTTCCATTTTTTGCCTAAGTGATGGAATGATGAGAGAGACAAAAGATGTGGCTGGAATGGGGTGGGGGTGGAAGGGTGCAGTTTGCTGCCACCTCTTAACTGGGGGACTTTCCCTTGGAAAGTGCAGAGATACCACGAAATTCCGGCCGGGGATCAGCGGTTGGGCTCAGTCCCCTCTTCCTGTTTGGCTCTCTGGATCGGAGTGGAATCAGTTGTGGTTTTGGTGACCGACTGCTGCTGCCCAGGACATTCACTGCCAGTGCAGAGTTTTTGTCCTTCACTGCTTCTTCTGGGTGAGCCTTTGCTTGCAGGAGCAGCTGCTGAACTGGGGCCTTTTCAACACCCGGCCTCACAGGGAACAGGGCCCTGACTCCCTCCCCATCCCTGGAGGGAGCGTCTCCCAGCTGCTCGCGGAAGCCTGTCTGCCATTGCCCAGCTCTGCTGTCCCTGCTGCTGCTTTGGGCTTTTTGCTACGCTTTAACTCCATGTCCTCCATGTCATCCCAGAGCCCCGCGGCTCCTGTCACAGCTTTGGAGTCTTTGCTACACTTTGTTTTCCCACCCTCGGTGCGTTCCCCTCTGCTGTTCCAGCCTGCTGCTCCGAGGTTCTGCTATAGTCCATTTTGCTACCCGGAGTGGCCCTGAAACTGGCTGCTACCTGAGAGCTTGCAAGGAAGGCCCCTTTCCCTGGGAAGGAAGCCCTTTCTCTGGAAAGGAAGGCCCTTTCCTTGCCCTTCCTCTGCTGGAGCTGCCATTGCCACGTGTAGAGGTGGCGGCGCGCGCCCCCTGCAGCCGCGGGAGAATCATCGCACCTGCCCTGCCCGGCCGGGAGCCACCAGTGCCCCTGCTGGCTGGGACAGGAACTGCACCAAAGGGGAAAGTTCTCGACAGCTGAGAGAAGGGGGTTTTATTGTTTATTGGGTTTCTGGGTTTGTTTCTTGTTGCTGCCATTGCTGCTGTTTGTTTGTCTTGTTACACATATATACACTGGTAACGAACTGTTATTCCTTTTCCCATATCTTTACCTGATAGCCCTGTAATTTCAAAGTTATAATAATTTGGAGGGAAGGGGTTAATATTTTCCATCCCAGGAAGGTTCCTGCCTTCCTTGGCAGACACCCATCTTTTAAACCAAGACAGAAGATTTTAAAGGTTGTATGAATGGTAGCCTTTACTATAATTCCAATTCTTTTGTTAGAGGTTGATTCTTAATGATATTCTTACTATTCGCTGTGTTGAAAAATGAAATTTCTGGACCAGAACTTCTGGTCTTACTGCAAAAAATCCGTTGTTGTTCCAAGAGAATTTTTCAGATTATAGAATGTCCTTGATTGAAGTAAAGTTACTTAATATTAAAATGTAGCATTATAATGTCCAGCAAAACTGTTTTTGAGCTGGTAACCTGTTGTGATACACCAGGATGGGGCAATAAAAGAAGCCTGCTACAAACACAACAGACAACTGGACATCAGGAGGGAAGTTACTGGCATTATGGGGGCAAAGATGGTATTTCTAAAATTAAATTAAAATGTGACTTACCATGTTGACACAATACATTTTGTGGTGATGTGCAGTTAAAAGTGGGAAGTTAAGCAAGAAGCACTTTGCAGGATGTTGAGCAGAATGTTGGCAGCCTTCAGCTAAATAAGTGATGGGCGCGTGACGGTGAGTTTTAATCTGGTAACACAACCTCTACTCAGAATTCCCCTTTAGGGCCGTTTTCTCCAGATGACCAGACACCCATTAGCCAGCAGAGTCTGGTTTTAACCAGCCCTTCCCTGCAAAAGTGAGTGAGCAGCTACTGGAACAGAAGTAGCTGTAACTGTGGTGTGTTGGATAACCTGAGAGGATGTATGGATTTATAAACTCATCAACAGAAAAATGGTGCCATCACGGTTTATTATTAGAGTACCTCTGCACAGGACATACTTCCAGCTGTAATCAAAATACAGGAGATGCTGAAGAAGGCAGAAAAGTACTGTGAAACAGTGATAAATATAAGGCAGACAGAAGTAGTGTTGTTGGTGGTAATGATACCAATGCTTTGTGGTTGGTACAAATTTTGCAAGCCCCCCCATCCATGGTCTGGTCAGGGTTTACCCTGACTTGCTGGGGGATCAGGGGCAAGGTGCTGGTAAGGACAAGGGGACAGCTTGGGGCCAGGGAGGCTTTTAAGGCAGTGCTGCCACCTAGGGAAGTGCTGATCCTGCTTAAGCAAAACAGGTGGAGTGTTGAGCACCAGCCCAACATGATGCAAAGTCAGTATATTGCTGTGGTGGAATTAAAAATATTATTGGAGTTGAATTTGGCAATCCCATCAACTGATTGTAGAAATTACAACCAGCACTGGTCTGGGTTGCTCCATCAGTCAAAGAAATGTAATAATGCATAGCTCTCTCTGTCATGGTATGTACTGGCAAAGAAAAGTAGTATTTCAGTTTTTCCTTATTTTTAGAGCCTCTCTTTGGATGTGCAGGATTGCTCTCCCTTCATGTATGCTTGTTTTCCCAGTGTAATCTGTGGGTTACTCAAAAAAGCAAAGAATCCTAGAAATCTTATGACTCAACATAATTGAAAGTTAAACAAGTACAGGAACAATACAGGCTGAAGCTTGCCTGCAAGGCTAAAGTGCTAGAAGTGCTTCTTTCTGATGGATTTATGGGTTTCTGTTAGATTACTCTCTCTAAGCAAATTAAACATTGCAGTTGTCAAATGACTTCAGTTGAGTTTGTCAAACTGCTACTTGAACATTAATTTATTTTAAAAAGAAACAAAAAATAGAACAGAAATTTAAAGCTTTGCATTTAAACTTCAGTAGTAATTATCGTGAAAGGAATGAAAAAGGTTTCTAGAACATTAGCTCTGTGTCTGTCTAAATAATGGATAGATTTAAATTTTATTTGTAATAAAAATAGAATTGAAGGCAATAGAAATCACATGAAAAGTTGCAATTGATTGCTATTGCCTAGATTTTCACACACCTAATTTACTATAATTCTTTATATTGAAGGAGTATTACCATGAGCAGCCATCCTTCTGCCCATGTCCTCTGTTCCTTCCAAAAGACAGAGGAGAGCTTGTTCCAATGGATGCTGTGAAATTCAGCAATTTTTTGCAACATGGAACCTCATCTGAAATGAGAATTTGGGTTACTGTGAGGATGCTGTTGCCTGATTTTCAAGCAATATGATTCTATAAAGCAATGCCCATTACCTGTGTGCTAGTCAAATCTAACACTGTATCTTCACTGACATTTGAACATCTACTATTTCTGTAGTGTATTGTTATGAGTTGGTTGATATAATTAGATGCTCAAAAATTAATGTGCTTTATTTTAAATTACTGCATACTCATGCATACTTTTAATGACACTGCAGCCCAAGCTGCCTTGCCCAGAACTTTGGGCATACAGCTTTCCATCTTCCATTTGGTGGGTGTAACTCAATGGTACATCCAGTTGTGTTACTTTTCACAGAATCATGGAGTGGGTCAGTGGATGGACCACAGTGGGCCACCTGGTTCAACCTCCCTGCTCAAGCAGGATCATCCCAGAGCACATGGCATAGGATTGCATCCATGTGGTTCTGGAATATCTCTAGTGAGGGAGACTCCACACCCTCTCTGTGTGATCTGTTCCAGTGTCCAGTCACTGCACAGTGAAGAATTTCTTCCTCATGTTCAGGTGGAACTTCCTGTGCATCTGTTTCTTCTTGTGGCCTCTTGTCCCATTGCTGGGCACCACTGAGC
>JAWWEY010000001.1:13766483-13811133 GCA_035582745.1 Loriotus luctuosus | reverse complement strand
CTCCCAGCTGCTCGCGGAAGCCTGTCTGCCATTGCCCAGCTCTGCTGTCCCTGCTGCTGCTTTGGGCTTTTTGCTACTCTTTAACTCCATGTCCTCCACGTCCTCCCAGAGCCCCGTGGCTCCTGTCACAGCTTTGGAGTCTTTGCTACACTTTGTTTTCCCACCCTGATTGTGTTCACCTCTGCTGTTCCAGCCTGCTGCTCTGAGGTTCTGCTATAGTCCATTTTGCCACCCGGAGGGGCCATGAGAATGGCTGCTGCCTGTGAGCATGCAAAGGAAGCCCCTTTCCCTGGAAAGGAAGGCCCCTTTCCCAGGGAAGGAAGGCCCTTTCCTTGCCCTCCCTCTGCTGCAGCTGCCATCGCCACGTGCAGAGGCGGCCGAGCCCGCCCCACAGCGCCCCCTGCAGCCGCGGGGGAATCATCGTACCCGCCCTGCCCAGCCCGGAGCCACCAGCGCCCCTGCTGGCCGTGACCAGAACTGCACCCAAGGGGAAAGTGCTCAACAGCTGGAAGGGGGTTTATTGTTTTATTGTTAATTGGGTTTCTGGGTTTGTTTCTTGTTGCTGCCATTGCTGCTGTTCGTTTGTATTGTCATACGTATATACACTAGTAATGAACTGTTACTCCTTTTCCCATATCTTTGCCTGAAAGCCAAGTAATTTCGAAGTTATAATAATTTGGAGGGAAAGGGTTCATATTTTCTGTCCCAGGAAGGTTCCCACATTGCTTGGCAGGCACCTGTCTTTTAAACCAAGACATTGTAAAAGCCCTGTTTCTTGTGAGTCAAAGAAAAAGCAAATGATAGTGTAGTCGATGAAATAGAGTTAATTGAGGAACTGAAGTGGTACTACAATTCTTCCAGTGATTTCCAAGCCATATTTTTTCCTTATTCACGATTATATTTTAAAATGCACAGGTACTAATATTTGTGGTATTTTACTCCTTCATGATTTTTCTCTTCATACATGATTGAGGTAATCAGTGTGTACCCACCAGGCTTACACTTCTATTCCATTTAATGCGTCAAGAGAGATCCAGAGTGTAAATACTGAGTAGTAAAGAGCTTTTTTCTATCAAAAATGCATAAGAACTTTTGAAAAATATATTGATTTCTTTGAGTTAAAACCCCCAAAGGTGCATTGTATTCTTCTAGAATAATCTTTTGAGAAATGTTAGTTGGAGTTCTGTTTGATTAATTGTCTATCTGATGAAATTTCTAACTACTGCAATGATTTACATGTCTATGTTAAAGTAGTTAGATTTACTCAAACAACAAATTTGGGTATACTCAAAATTTGGTTGAATATGCAACTGAGGATGAACAATTTCATCACTAAATATTTTGACTCAGAAATCAGTAATTTCAGGATATTTTTTAAATTTCACTTCATAGCTTCACAAAATTATTTGAGCTGGAAGGAATCTTAAAGATCATCCAGTTCCTACCATGGGCAGGGACCCCTTCCACCAGAACAGGTTTCTCAGAGCCCCATCCAGCCTGACCTTGAACACTTCCAGGGATGGAGCATCCACAATTTCTCTGTGCCAGTGCCTCACCACTTTCACACGGAAGAATTCTTTCTTCTGTACATGTAACATAAATTTCCCGTCTTTCAGTGTAAATCCATTTCCCCTTGTCCTGTCACCGGGACAACTTCACTGTAGGCCCCTTAGATACTGAAAGGTTGCTCTGAACTTTCCACTCAACCTTTTCTTTGTCCAGGAGGAACAGCTGAACTCTCTCAACCTGTCTCCCTAGGGGAGGTGCTCTAGTCCTCTTATCAGCCAGGTGGCTTCCTCTGGACTTACTCCAGAAATTTCATATCCTGAGGAACCAGTCATGATATTGGCTGTACAATGCAGCCACTCATTCTGTGCTTCTCATTAGAAGAGGCAACACATAAACAAATTTATTGATGTTTGTGCACTTAAACTTCTTGTGACTTCTGTTCATTGCTTCTAAGGTTGTTTTCTGGTTTAGCACTGCATTATATTACTTATTAAAATATTGATCTAATTCCTTTATTTCTTTTTTATTCTGAGTTGAACTAAAAAGGTGGTTCCTTGAATGTTCTTTGGGACAGGAAAATTGCAGCAAACTGCTCAAGTGTAAAAGCAAACAGTAACTGATTTAAGAATTCACTGTAAAACCTTGATGACTTGCACAGAAAATTGAATGCAAGTGAGGGAAAGAAGTGAGTTGTTTAAAAGTGTATAGATGAAGATAACAGAGACCAGGCTAGGTTGTACAAGAAATACATTGTTTTATGGAAAGGCAAAATTCTGTCATTTATCATAAGCTACTGTCTGCTCTTGTGGTGAAAATGTTCCCCTATATAAATTCCAGTTAATGAAATATCTCCATTACAAATTCCTTGAGAAGTGGCCCTCTGGCATTAAATACAGAGGGAGAAGACACAGGCAGCAGAGGAAGCATTATCTAATATTTTTAGTTGTTTTTTTCCCTAAAGAGAGATACTGATATGTATTCAAGTGTATCACAACCCTTGATGTTATAACCAGCTGTGGTTTCCTCTCTATTAAATGCTGTGATGTTTATTTCAGTCCTGGTAAATGTTAAACACATGCATGTTTTCCGTGGATAGAACCTTCCTCAATTTGTCAGTGTTCTTTCCTTTCAAGATTTGGGTTCTTGATTCAATGTTTCAGTTGCAGAAAACAATAGAACTCCTGAAATAAGGTTCCAAACAGCCTGTGATAACACCAAAATCAAAACACAAGGCAAAGCAATGCTATCTTTGCCTCACATTTTGAAAAGGACAAAACATCACATTTTGGGCTTTGTCAAAGGTTTGCTGAGCACCCAGACCTTTGTGTTTGGAAATTTGAACCTGATACATTCCCTGACACTGTTCTTAGCTTACTCAAATTCCATGCTAGACTGCTGATGCTCCTAATGGAAAATTAGGACAGAGTTTCTGAAAGTTCAGTTGCTATGACAACTAGTCATTATCAAATAACCTTGAGAAACATGAACAGCAGTAAAATGCATGTAATAGAGTTCTTAATTAAAAAGTCCATTGAAATAATAATTTTTGCAATGTATTTGAAGGTAGCTTTCTCTTATTTATTAGCATCAATATAGATTTTAGGTGCTCTTTTAAGGTACTGGCTTGATTTTTTTTTTCCAGACATAATTATTTGCAAGTGAAATGAAAAAATGCCAATAGACTCACAGAAAGAAATTTTGACAGAATCTCTATAAAAGCAGGGTTTTTTATGTTCAAAACATGTGGCAGGCTGCTAAATACAAGGAAAATATTCTATGCAATATTTGCCACTGGTTTTATGCAGTGAGAAAAACAATTTCTAATGAGAAACAAATGGAGAACTGAGCTCCATGGTCACTTATATTTGAAGTTATTTGGTGTTCAAGACTAAATATGGTTAAGTGATGATTTTAAGTGTATTGATGACATTGACATGGGTCATTTTTGAAAATAACATTTTTAAAAATTCAGTTTAAAAATAGTCATATATACTAAATACTTTAAGGTCATACTGGGAAGGAAATATAAAAAAATCCTGCTATGTATTTGTCATATTTCACACACAGGACTGAATTCACTTTACACATGGGGATTGAAGGCTATCCATTTGTTTGCAATGAGTTCTTAGGTACCCCGGGACAATCAAAACTTAAGATAGCAGTGTTATATTACTTTCTGAAAGTAGATTGAGTTATGCACTCTTTCTATTATCTTTCTTCAGTTTTCCCAGGAACCATGAATATGAATTTTAATTTACAATACAAAATAATAGCCATCAAATCAGGTTTAGGAAAGTCTTTATTTTCATATACATTTAAAAAAATCAATCTCTTTAATGAGAAAATAACCTTTCTCAATGTTCATTTTGATTTCAGTTTCCATGTTATACAGAAATGTGTCAATTCTTCTACCCACAACATTTATTGAAATACCTAAATTATAGAGCTACCACAGAAAACACTCCAGATTATTCATGTTAATTTTGCACCATCTCTAGATATATGTATTTTAGCAGGATGTGGATATTGGAGCCCTAAGTCCAATGATCCAAAATTCAGTAATCCAAGAATCTGAGAGCTGTTTGGAAACAGCATTGATCCATTAAAGACAACATTAATATCAGTTACATACAAATACTGAGCAAATCAATTGTCTTTGTGACACACTGCAAAATCAAAACAAAGGCTGCTTGACATTAGGAACTCAGTCAGCAAGACTTTCTGTCATATTTGTAAAAGAACAGTTCCACTGAAACTGGATGGAGTTAAACTGGGAATGCTATGCACTGTTTTCCTGTATTTGGAAGAAAATATTTTGCTTGTGTGTTGTTAGAGTGGTGATTGAATATGTAGTGTTGAGGTTTCTGATGAACTACAGAAAAACACGTTCAGGTAATAGACATGATGCTCAAGATGAAGAACTTGGAAAAGTCTCATAAAGCAACCAAACATTATATTAAAAAACAACCTAACAAAACAAAAACCACTATGCTCCCATATTTGGTTTAATGAGACATTGATAAAAAATTTAATAATCAGGTGTTTAGAAAGCATCTATTGTCTCTGCAATATTATAATCCTCTTGCAATTTAAAATACTAATACTCCTTAGCGTATTTCTGTTAGCAAATTCCAAATCACTCCTCACTTTTATATGCAATAAACACGGAAAATGAGTACATTCAAATTCATAAATAAGATTAACTGTATGAATTTTAACTGCAGTAATGGCAGTCATTAATAATTGTCTTCTGCATGAATAAGACAGCAAATTATTATACCAGCATAACTTTAACCTCTGGTTGTTAGACATTTGTAAATTATTGGCAAAGAAATTGCAAACCAATATAATAGGTTTTCATGACATAGTGATGCAAATCAATATTCCATCTCTTTAAAATAAATCTGCATTTAATCAATCTTGGTGGCAAAGTAATGTAGAAAGAGTTCATATTTACTTGCAAATGTTTCATATTTACTACATTTACCTACAGACACAGTACATGGCTAATTTTACTAAAACTTCCCCTTTTTTAGAATCATTTGAATTGTGCTGTTAAAAGAAGATTACCACTTTGTTTTCATTAGTGTTGCATATTTATCAGAAATATATCTCTAACATAAAATTACCATTTCTCTGTTCCATGGAATTAAAAATCAGCTAACCTGAATTCAGTGCTTTCAAAGATACTTTCTTGCTTATCTCCAGCAAAAAAGGCATCGAGGCTCAGAACTTCTTATTCTTCATTTGGTTTTTTGGGAGTTTTCTTGGGGAGTTTTTAAAATATTTTTTCTGCTTATATATAGACTCAGTGGTAGAAAAACAAAAGGGAAAAAATAGCTGATAACATTCTGTCTCTTCAGGAAACAATTTCACTTGAGTTATTACAGAAATAATAAAATTTTAGAAGTAGTTTAGTAGTCACTTTTCTGCCAAAACATCATATGGAAGCTCTGGTAAGATGAGTTCTTCAGAATTGCATGTGCCATGATGTTTTGTTTTAGAATTATATGCATTGTGACGTTTCTTGGTTTTGTTTCTTGTTTTTTTGGGGGGGGTTTGGGTGGTTTCTCTGGTTGTTTTTGTTGTTGTTGTTGTGGGGTGATTGGTGGGTGTTTTGTTTGTTTAACTTTGGTTTTGTTTTCATGAAACAACACTTGCCATAGAAAGTTTCTAAACACTTTGGCAAAGCGTGGAGACAGAATGACCAGTATAATCAGAAAACATAATTAACTGCTAAAATAGAAATGAACACTGCAGAATTTGCTACACTGTTGTTTACAAGCTCATCTATAATATTTTCCAGCTTTATCAGCTTACAGACTGAATGTGAAAGTGTTCAATTTAATTCCTATTCATAATTTTATCAAATAAAAATTCCTCTGGCAAATCAGCCAAGACTTAGATAACCAGGGCTGGGTGCCCCAACAATTAAAAAGCAGAGGAAAAGGTGGCTAATAATATTAAAATATCATCTGAATTTTTTTAATGTTTTTTTTTTGTTAATTTTCTCGTTAGTTGTGTACTTCTGGACTGATATGTTCACAATGGTTGAGATTTACAAGGACAAAAGGGAGGCTTTCCTGTGTTTTTTCCTTTTCTAGGTGTAGAAGTTTTACTAGAATTATGTGGTTTATTAAGATCATATGTGAATCATGTTTAATTCTGAAATCTAAAATAATAAAGAACATCTCCCCAAAAATTTGCAATCGGCATACAGGCTGTTTACCTGGCACTTCTGACACTTACAGTGCAATATATTAGGTGTCCATATATCTTCCATACTCTTCAATTTAAAAGTTTTCCTGTGTTACCTCACTTTATAATCTCAGTTTAGCTGTGCACGTTGGTATTACCAAGGCTGTATTTTACACTCACATCCATCTAACCTCATACAAACAAATATGAATGTGTGTTACAGACATCTGTACATTTTTTAGCAAAACTCATCATCCAAACTGTATTACATGGCCAAATACTAACTATTTAACTGGTAAATGCTACAAATATATCATTGTTATTTAAATCCATATGCTCTTGCTCCACTTCTATTTCCCTTCCTTTTGAAACTACTAAAAAAATCAGAATTTATATCTATTATTGCAGATCTCATGTGATTGTTTTTCAACTGTGTACTTCTTCTTAAGTCTGTTTTAGTGATTTTGTTTGTTTGTTTGTTTGTTTAAGTACCTGAATTGGATTGAAGATCTGAACAGAAAAGCTAAGACAAAGCTGTTCTGCATACCACTCACTCCTTGGCAATGTCAACCTTGTGCTAAAAGGTTTCTGAATTTGAAGACCCACAAGGAGGTCTCGCAGATTTGACAAATTCAACATTTTTATTCATCTTCAGTAAGTTTGCAGATGATATCAAGTTTGGTGGGACTGCGGGAAGGCTCTGCGGAGGTAACAGGATGAACTGAATTGATTGGTTGAGGCCGAGACAGGTCCTGTTTTGGTTCAGAACAACCCCAGGCAGTACCACAACAGACTTGGGACAGAGAGGCTGGGAAACTGGAAAAGGATGTGGGGGTGCTGGTGACAGCAGCTGAAAATGAGCCCAGGGGTGCCCAAGGGAGCAACACAGCCAATGGCACCTGGCCTGGATCAACAGTGGTGTGGCAGCAGGACTAGGGCAGGGATTGTCCCACTGTGCTGGGCGCTGGTGAGGCCACACCACCAATCCTGGGATCACTTCTGGGCCCCTCTGTACAAGAAAGACATTGAGGGGCTGGAATGGGTCCAGAGAAAGGAACACAAGTCTGATGAGGAGTGGCTGAGGGAGCTGGGGGTGTTTATGCTGGACAAAAAGAGGCTCAGGGAGGACCTTCTTGCTCTCTACAATCACCTGAAAGGAGGTTTTAGTTCAGGTGGAGGTCAGGCTCTTCTCCCAAGGAATAAGTGACAGGACAAGAGGAGATGCCTACGTGTTGCACCAGGGGAGGTTTAGATTCATTATTAAGAAAAGTTTCTTCACTGAAAGGGTGGCCAGGAACTGGAACAGGTTGCACAGGGAAGTGGTGGAATCACCATCCTTGGAAGCCTTAAAGAAAATGTGTGGATGTGGCCTTTGGGGATATGTATTAAGCCAGCACTACGTTAATTGGCTGGGTTCAATAATCTTTTCCAACCTTAACAATTCTGCTGTTCTATTACTCTGTAATTTTATTTGGTATTTCCAACAATATTTCAACTGGTTACATATCATAGAGTAGGAATTCTTTTTTTTTTTCCTCTGAACACAGCTATAATCTTTGTAACCCAGCATAAAAGTGTCAGTGTCATGGTTTCCTACAATGATATGAAACCTATTCTATCAGCTCATAACAGCCAGTCTTTTTGCAGCTAGTGTAGAAATTTACAGTTTTCAGAACATCTGAGCATCAGAAGAAAGTATATACTACCACAGGTCATGTAGCCCCACATTTCTCTTCACAGAGAAAAGCAAGGCACAATTCTTCCCAAGCATATTTCTGGGTTTCACATTCTCTGAACCTCAGAGAAAGCAGAGAAAGGAAAAACAATTCTTATGTCATTTGCTGTGCTTGTGTTGTGCAAAAGTAGAATGCAATGTGGAGAGTGTCTACCCAAAGTGATGGTGTTTTGTTTCCTTGGCCTATTAGGGCCAAGAGTGTGTGTGTTTGGACTGTCGGCTGACAGTCATGATTCTGTGCAGTGGTGCAGGGTGGAGTGCTTGGCAGATTCAGTTTAGATGTAATGTAATATAATGTAATATAATATAGAATCATATAGTATAATAAAGTAATTAATTAGCCTTCTGATAAGATGGAGTCAGATGCATCATTCTCTCTCCCCTCGTTGGGGTTACCTGTGAATTCAACTGATATATACATAAATATGTATAGATAAAATAGTTTCTACATTTATAGATAAAATAGTTTCTATTTTATCTATCTATCTATCTATCTATCTATCTATCTATATCAATAACATAGTTTCTCATGTACTGGAATATGGACTATTTAATACAATCATACATATATTCTCATAAATTTTTAATATACTAAATGTCAAATGTCTGTAAATTCTACAGTCTTCAACCCAGGTAAATAATAGGGTGTTGACCATGTTGGCTGTCATTGCTGTTATCCATTCCCTAGATATATAGGGGAAAATGCAAATGCTTTTTTCTCCTGCAATATTTTAATTTTATGGAAATCAGGCAATGGTTCACTGTGCAATAAAATCACACGGCGTAAAAATATTTTTATGTGACGAAAGAGATGCGCATTCTGTACTGTTATAGTCAATAACTGGTGTTAGGTTCAGTTCCATATGTGCTTCTTAAGATCCTTCATAAGGAAGGAGCATGGTATAGCTTGTGTAAGAGATATTCATGTTCAGAAACTACTCTTAAAGTTAGAGAGCTTGCATCTCCCTGGGAAGTTACATCACAGATAGAAATACCTAGTGATTTTCCATGCACTCTGACTGATTTCTCTTTTTGTTCATGTAAGAATCATCTTGTGAGAGCAAAGCATTAAGAATAAGTAGATTTAGACATTTTAGTAGCCAATGTATCATCAATAATTTTGTACTAGATTAATCAGGGAGGAAACCATGTTAATCACAGTGACATGAATTTTAAAGGAAAAACTATTAATTTAAAAGCCTTCATCATCTGTATATTTCATTCTCAGTTGTCTTGGAACAGACACAGAAATGCCAATTGTGATAATGGCTCTAGTTATGTAGTTACTTGTAACAGAGCTACTGGACTCGACTGAGATTTTTTATTAGCTCCATGTCATTCATCAAATAGCTTTCAGATTACAATAACTTGCCATTTCTACCTACCAGGACTGGACTTTAACAGGCAGTTCAAGTATTGATCCAGCAAGGCAGTGAATATCATAGGTACTGGTCCTTGTGCTGCATCCTTTTTACCCTGATTGGGTCATTGATCATTTCTATTCTGAACAGAAGTCACTGAAGCCAGTGTTTCGTTTTTCAAGTCTTCATTTCAAAAGCTTTATGAGACGATGTCCAAGTCATCTTTGGGTTCAGTGGGCCTGAGTCTTAAGGGTGTGAAAATCTGTTTGCCTGAAAAGGACAGAATTACCTAATTAACATTATTTAAGCAACATATGAAGATTGGAAGTTTTAAATATTGACTAAAATGAGGAGTTATAGAGAATGAGGTAGATACCTATTTTAAATAAATGGGAATATTTTGCCCCTGCTGCTGCTTTTTTACATTGAATATCTGAAATGTGGACATCACAGTACTAAAAAATGAGAAAAGCAATAAACACTCCTTTTATTGCTTTTCTCATGTTGATAACTTTTGATCAAGTTATTTTTTTACCCACACTTAGCATAAAATTGGTGCTTCAAATTGAAGCCAGCACAAGTATAATTGTATTGATGTTAAGTATGTATTTTATGGCACTGATAATATAAACAATAAATAAACCTGAAATACCTAACCAATGATTTGATCTTGGAAAACAGAAAAATATATTAAAAGGTTTATAACTCTGTCTCAGTAAGGAAAGCTGCTGTAAGTAATTCCTCCATAAAATTTTCCTGATGTATGGTTTTTATGGAGAACGAATAGAAATACTTGATTCCTTATTTGAATGATGTGTGCAAAATGTTGTAATTATTCACTGCTAATATCTTCCTACTACATGAAGAGTCAAAGAGATGGAGAGGTCCACCTTCCTGATCCTTACTTCTGTTAAGAGACTGACAGATGAAGGAAAAACAATCTGACACTGACCATTGTTGTGTAAATAATTGAATAACTTAATTTGGCAATTGTAAATGAGCTTTGGCCTTGCTATCATTTTATTTCCATGTCCCTAAAGGCTGTCATAGATTTTCTACTGACAGCCTGCTATTTTACATGATATCTGTTTCAAGGCAACCATTTCTGTGCTTGCTTGATAATTTAGTGACCTAGTTCTCCTTCAGTTAATACTATATAATGCTATTTATGGCACTTATTTGACTAGTTTAGGACTATATGTTATTTCCTATTTTTTCAACCTATAAATTACTATATCCTCACTTTTGCATTGTTCCAGAACATGCATTTAATTTTAAAAAGTAATTTCACTGCTGATCTGCATAAATTGAGATTATTTTTGAGACTTGGTTTATCTGATTTATCTACTAATATTTTTTACAGCTTCTGCTTCAGAGCAGCTTCAATAAGGTCTTATGTTTCTGTGGCAACAAACACCATGTTATTAAATATGCCTGCTTCTGAATATAAGTGTGATGAAACAGTTAAAGCAGGTGAGCAGCAAAAATTTGTTCTCCATCTGAGTTTAAAGACCTTTGCAAAGAGTGAAGAGAACTTCTGCTGGTGTATTCAGATTAAATTTGCCCTATGTATGTTTTCATCAAACACTGTTTGTATACCTTTCTTTGTACTTTGGGAATCTGTGTCGAAAGATACTGGAATTCCATTTCTAAAAAGCCAGTTATCATGTTTCTGATCTACCCAAGGAAATGAACTGAGTCAATTCAATACCTAGCAGTAATATTTTTTCAATAAGCTCAAGCTCTAAAATCATATGGGAGGATATAAGTTTCAGAAGCATTTCTCCGTGTGTCTGTAGGTGGTGGACTAATAGTTTCCCAAGCCAAGACTGTAGAGAGAGACAGGTTCTTTCATCAGATTCCAGCTGGCACGATTAGAAACAGCACAGAACTTCTCAAGCCCATGTGCTTCATTTTTCAGTTATAGCAGCTGGTCTAATGAAAGCAATTACCTCTCCTGAAAAACCTTTTCTTGCCCATAGTGCTAGACCATCATGGCCAAATCAACACTTCCTCAGTGCACTGCAATATATTCTGTAATACTGCTAATATATGTAGTCAAGCCTTTCAAATATATTTTTTTACTTCTTTTTGTGTTTGCCACAAATCATACTTCACAGTTGAAGAGTGTTTTGCTCTTGTTTCTGTCAGAGGATATAGGGGAATCACTTTGATTATCTCTACTAATCTTTTAATGTTAGTAGGAAGAGGTGAGAATCATATTTCCAATCCCCTGGTCTTTTAATGTTAGTAGGAAGAGGTGAGAATCATATTTCCAATTCCCTGGTGTATGTTGCAAAATGCTTTCGATATTTAGAATGTACTGCTTCAGGTGTATACATTTTCGTTATATGTTGTCTTTGTTGTAATGGAAAGGACAAAAGAATTTCCAACAACTACTGGTGATCCCACACTTATGCTTTGGGCATATTCTCTCCCTGACTTGTGCCTTTTGTATCATTATTCTATAACGTGGGCTATATGTTACCAACCTGTCCTCAAATTCAGCAGGTCAACCTCTGAAAATGTGGCATTTTTTAGAGATATTTTTCTTATCTTCTGCTTTTTAACTGCAGAATCCTTGATATGTTAGTGTACGCCTGCTACATTTGGCAGCATCAAATTATTTTCTTGACAGGAATACTTGCAATTAAAGTGTAATCAGGTCATGAAACCTTCATTCTCCTAGCATTAGAAAGAATTTTAAAATATACTTAGAGTATTTGCAGAAATACCAAACTTTCACTTGGTAAAAAAACACTGAGAAATAATGCTTTTAATTAAAATGGAGAAATAGTGTTTATTGCTAATCTCCTCCTGATTAAATTTTTATATGTGAACTTTAATTCAATTTCTTATTCATAGAATCATAGAATCACTTAGATTGGAAAAGAACTCTAAGATAATTGAGTCCAACAAAAAACCTAACAGTACAAAGTCAACCTTTAAAAGATGTCCTTAAATGCCACATCTAAATATCTTTGAAATACCTTCAGGGATGGTGACTCCACCACTTCTCTGGACAGCCTGTTCCAGTATTTGATAACCCTTTTGGTGAAGAAGTTCTCCCTAAAATTCAATGTACATGTCCCCTAGTGCAACTTGAGGACATTTTTTCCTGTCTTTTGTTGCTTGGGAGTAGAGCCTGACCCCTAGTTAGGTAAACCCTCCTTTCAAGCATTAATAGAGAGTGAGAATGTCTCCCCTGAGTCTTTTTCTCCAGCTTAAACACTTCCAGCTACCTGAGCCACTCCTCTAGGACTTGTGTCCCAGACCCTTCCTCAGTTTCCCTGCTCTTCTCTGGAAAATTTTCACCACCTCAATGTCTGTGAAGTGCCCAAAACTGAACACAGGATTTGAGGTGCAGCCTCACAAGTGCCCAGTGTAGGGGAGCGGTCACTTTCTCTGAAACACTGACAGGCTTGGGGCATCGACCACCTCTCTGTGAGGCCTCCTTCAGTGTTTGACCACCCTCTCAGTAAAGAAATACTTCCTAACGTCCAGTCTGAACCTTCCCTGATACAGCACTGAACCATTACAACACATCCTATCATTAGATCCAAAGGAGGAAATGTCAGCACCTGCCTCTCCACTTCCCTCTTCAAGAAACTGTGGAAAGCAATGAGGTCACCCCTCAGCCTCCTTCTCTCCAAACTGAATGAGGACATAGGGGCTCCTTTTTGGATATGCCTTCCAGTCCTTTCACCAGATTTGTTGCCCTCCTCTGGATGCATTCAAGGAATTCCACATCCCTCTTGAATTGTAGGGCCCAGAACTGCACATGTAATCAAGGCGAGGTCACACCAAGGCTGAATACAGGAGAATAGTCACCTCCTTTGACAGAGTTGATGAGGATCCTGATGTCAGGATGTGTTTGATGCCCCCAGGATGGGGTTTGACCTTCTGGGCTGCCTGGGCACACAGGGCTAACTTACACTGAGCCTGCTGCCAACCAGCATTCCCAGATCCCTTTCTGCTGGGCTGCCCTCCAGCCACTCCTCCCTCCCACAGTCTGTACTTGTGCCCAGCATTACTCCCTCCGAGGTACAGGATCCAGCATCCTGTCTGGTTAGATTTCATCCCGTTAAGGTTTGCCCAATGCTCAAATCTATCTAGACCCCCTTGAGGGATATCTTTATCTGCACATGGAGATAAGAGGAGGGATAATGCCTCTTATCTCTCAGGAGACCCAATAGCACCTCCCAGCTTGGTATCAAACAGCAAACCTGCTAATGGTAAATTTAACTCTTTCATTGAGATAATTGACAAATATACTGAACAGAACTGACCCTAGAATTGAACTGGCCCTAGAATTGAACTCTGCTGGTGACCTGTGGCCAGCCAGGTGTAGCCCCATTTACTACAACCCCTTGAGCTCTGTCATTCAGCCAGCTCTTCACCAAGGAAGCATTTGATCACAGCCTTAGCTAGTCCTCCAGCTGTGCCATTGCATTCACTTTAGTAAAATACTACATTTCATTTGTCCAAGTGAGTAATTCTAAATACTATCACTTGCCAATTTATATTAGGGAACTGAAAGAGGTTTTATCCCTCATGTTCATCTCTCTCAAATGGCACAGACTTTAAAGACTGAGTTACATAACACTTGGCTGACTGTAAGCATAACATAAATTGAGCATTAGACGGTTTACATTTCTGTACTTGAAGAATGAAATATCTAGTGAGAGCTACACTAGGAGCAAACTTTCCTTCTTTGTGTTGAGCTTGTTGATTGAGGTGATAGTATTTTGATGCTTGTGGCAGTAGATAGAATCATAGAATGTTAAGGAGTTGGAATGGACCTCAAAGGTCACTGAGTCCCAACCCCCACTGCCACGGGCAGCGGCACCTCTCACTATCCAAAATCCTTGGCTCAGTGATGATCTCCATTCTGCAGCAGTGGTGCTCTGGGCATTTCAGATATCAGGGCCCTGTTCACTACTGAACCACTAGTCTTAAATGTATTTTCACTGTTTCCAGAATCTGTCAGTATTACTTCTAGTTTCTTGCCCTCCAGTGCTTTTTTTTATACATTTCAGGATTTTAATCCTGTCTATATATGGGAGAAGGTGGTAGATAGACTTTAGCTGTCTTTTTTGTCTTTCTTTTTTCAATTTTGTCTGTCACAGTGGAATAGATGTTTCCAGGAAACTGAAACTCCACTACAGAGTTTTTTTAAAAAAAATTCAGACTTCCTTTTTGAACAGCTACAGCTCATTATCTGAAGTGAAACAAGGGCAAGCCTGAGGCAGTCCAGTCATACACCTGGTGTGATCATTAGGCTGGACTTTACTTATTTATCTGCATATGAGCCAGGAGCTTGTACATAACTGTTGTCCTAGAGCTGATTTCAGTATGTGGCTCACTCAAGTTATGGCCTTATGAAGTCCCAGGACTCCTCAGTCTGCATCAGTTTTACAACCAGAAGATGCAGGGCTGAGAATTGGAAAGAAAGCAGAATGGCTTTGGGAGGAAATCTAATAGGCAGTGTAGTCTCAAAACCCTACTTGCTCTGTCAGAAAATAATTTAAGCCAATACACTGTGGAAAAAGACAGATTTAGATAATAGAGACACTTTACAGGGAGAAAAATACTTCATTAGAGAATTCCCAGCCAACAGTGTTGATGATTTATTAAAGTCAGGCTAAATTTGAACTGAGCAAAATTTTAATATCCTGCAGTAAATGTAAATTTCTTCAGTTTGAAGAAAATGCCCTGATACCCTGGTGAACACCATAATTCTGCTTCTGCACAACCTCTTCTGAGAGCCAATGAGAGCTTGTTTGTTATGATGATTTTAAGACCCTCTGAAAAACCTTTCTGTTTGCTCAGCATAGTCCTGTTGTTCTCCGTCTCCTTAGCCCCTACTTGTAAATTCCTACTATGTCAGCACATATGAAAGCTTACACCTGTTATTTTTCAGTGCTGGTAGTCTTGGACTCTTCTTCAGAACTAAACTGTTAGCCACAGGAATTACAAAACTGATTAACCTCATATAAATGTTGATAGCAAGATATCCATTTATTTCAGTGTGAGATGAGGAAAATATGCTTTCTACTGACTAATTCCAAGCTGTCTAAGGACTTGCAGAATAATCTTATGCCACGTCTTCTTGAAATGCCATTGCAGGGTCACAGTCCATATTCCTGAGTTAATACAGCAAAGATAAGTATCAAAGACCAAATATGAATTAAAGTTTTTATTTATAATTCCTAATAATCAAATAAATGTTCCTTTGCAAGGTAATTATTGCCAACTGCTAATTTCATTTTCAGAATATAAATAATACATATAATATTATAAATTAATTGTATATACTATATAATACATTAAGATGACTTATTTAAAGTAGGCCACACATGTTTGTTCCTTATGCTTGCTACTATATTGACTGAAGTTTATGAATAGACTCATGGGTTCTTGAAATGATAAATCAGTGTGGGCTTACTGAAGTGCCAATTTAAGTTAAGTTACAATGCTGAACTGAAATGTTGAGTGGAATAAAGAAACTGAAGTGTAGGTTCCTGGTCATACTTGGTGACAAGATTATTTTGTATTATTTTGTGGTTTTGTACTCCTGTAATTGGTACAGCTAAGTCCTTTGAGACTGTGCGTTTGTAGATTTGGCATGCATCTGGACTTTAGATCCAAAATTACTTTCTATTTCTAGATGAGCATTTTATTTCTTTCAGTGAATTTCTATTCACTCCTGCTGTAAATAATTTTTTTGCTAGTATAGTGTGTCACTTGTGACTTTTCTTCTTGCTTCAATGACAACATTTTCCTCCTTCCAGTTTTAAACCTTCCATGGCACTATTTGTACTACTGCCTACAGTGCTATTTGTGTGTTTCAATACAACTGTATTATTTTTCTGACCTGACCTTGCCTCTCCCATGCAGAAAACTGTGAATTGTGGTGACATCTTGTTAAAATACTATAATACAAGTTTTCAATCTTTAGTTTTTCTGTGATCATACCATTTGCAATCACTCAGTGCTCCAATATCTTAAAAAGGATTCAAGCTATTTTGCATTCTGTGTAGCCCCGTGCATGTGGAATATGCTGCTATCATTTTTTGGTTTTGAAACACCATAAAAACCCATTAAAAACATTAATATTAAAAAAGAGCTTGTTATACACATAGAGTCTGGCTCACTAGTGATTACTCTACATTTCCTCCCTACCAAAATCATTGCAGGTGTGGTACATAAAATTTCAATATTAAATTAAACCACTTTCTTTTGATGTATTTATGGGCTACACAGAGCACACTATCAAGTATGAACTACCTGTAATAACTTAATTAATTACAAGCTATCTGCTGAGCTTCTATATTGTCTCTATCCATGCTCACTTAACCCATATGAAAAATGTGGAAATTCTTATGATATCTGGTACACTTAAGTGAGATAGTTGTATTGTAAAATATATAGAAATGAATGTTACAGTACCATAAAATGAAGACTATTATCAGGAGTAGAGTTAGACATTTATGTTGGATATCTTGTGGTAAAAACACAATAATATAAGTACAAATAAAAAATTAAGCATATCCATAAATATTTTCAACATTGGGATCACTTTATTTACATCCATTTATATCCTGAAGTCTAGCTGGAGAAAAGTAGGTGTACGTACTGCACTTATGCCATAATATGATTTTTAATTTTGATTAATTCAGGCATTGGTGTAAGGCAAGTGCATGAAAAGAAACACTGGAGATCCAGAAAAGAGTCTTCTCTGATATTCATTATGCTATTTTCTTAAGCCCAAAAGGACATAAATGACTTGATTATTTGGTGTTTTCTTGTTATAGCAGCAAACCCATTCTTTTGCAGTTTAAAATCTTTAATTTCAGTATTTTTCGCTATAGACATTGCTGTCACTTTTACTGTACAGGATGCATTACCATGATACGTTTGATCACTTTTCACCCTCTTCTGGATTGTTATGAGAAGATTCGATTGAGTACAAGAAATGTGATAAGCTCTATGCATTCCAACTATAGATTCCGTATCTTTTAAAGTTTTGAAGCAATAGATTTTCTTACTAAGGATTACTATATATGTATTTAGACTATAGGTACATAACTGAATGAAACTGTGATGGAATTAAACAGTGTGCCAGGCAATACATTTATACGGCTTGGATTAGACAGAATTATTTTGGAAGGAAATGCTTTATTTGAGAAACATGGTGTAGAATCCTTTCACTTTCTCAAAGCTTTCTTAAGGTCATTTTTATTTTGCTGATTTACTTATTTCTTTCAGAAAAGCTTAGTCACTCTTTTTGTATTTCCATAATTCATGAAATTATCTATAATTGTGTAATTAGTGTAAATACATGCAATCACATTTATAAGATATAATTACAAATGCAAAGCAATAATTTTGATGAGCAATATCATAAAGAAATATCTATTAAACTTCTTAAATGCATAGTCTGTGAATATTCAGAAGCTAGTATTTAAAGCTGAATATGAAACTTAAGAGTGTCAACAATGGGTGAGCAAATTTTACAAGAATAACTGGAGCTGGTCAGAAATACTGTGACAAAACAATTTTAATTTAAACCATTCAACAATTTTCCAAAATGAAGGCGAGTTTTCATTGTTTGGCAGGAATTCCAGAGCATCTTTATTCTAAATCTAGGTGCAAATTTGGACTTTATTATTAAGGCTGGCTGGCATGCAATCTCTTCATTGGTAGAGATTGTCTGCTGTCCCCCCAGACACCTGAGCACATATATGTCAGCCCCACACACTCGAGGTTTCTAAAGCAGAGATTCCTGCTCACCTAAAGCCCATATAGGTAATTTTGCCTCAGACTAAGTATTGAGAATCTCATAGCTCACTGCTGCAGAAGGGGCTTCTCTTCCCCCAGGGTCTTCTTCAACTCTTCCAAGCCTTATTCTTCAGTCCCCAGAAGTTGAGATAAGATGTTAATTTACCTTCACTACAACTCCTGTTTTTTTGTGACGCTGATAGTTTCAGATCTCACAGAGCTGGTACAGCTCAGACTTGAGAAGAGAAGGCTCAGAAGGGATCTTATCAATGTCTGTAAACATCTAAAGATAGGGTGCAAAGAAGGAGCAGCCTGGCTCCTTTCAGTGATGCTCAGCAACAACAGGCAATGAGCACGAGGTGAAGTGTGGGAACTTCAGTCTGAGAATGACAGAACACTGGCACAGATTGCCCAGAGAGGTTGCAAAGCCTCCCTTCTTAGACAGACTTTTTCCTTCAAAATCCTTCTGGACAAGGTCCTGGGTAAGTGGCTGTAGCTGGTCCTGTTTCAGAAGGAAGCTTTTACCTCCAGGAGTCCCTCCCATCTTCAACTGTTCTGTGATTTAGTGAAAACCTTACAACTACAGGTGATGAAGGAGTAACTAGGTAAGCCAGGTTTCCTCTTCGGGAAGAATTTATATAACTGTGTTGAGATAGAATAAATTTTCATTCGTAAAATCTTACTTCAAAGAAAATCAATGGAAATGTGATTTATATTTTATTGATGCTAGGACTTTGGTGATTGCACTAATATATAAATAGATTATGGTGACAATTTTGACATATAAATTGGTTATGCCTGCTTTGTATGTCCCTTAACTTTCTCCAACTTTTTTAATGTGAAGTTTGTAATCTGTTAATGGCATATTTCCATGTAATTACATTCTCTTTTATTTGGTTAAAAGAATTGTGAGAGTAATGCAAGTTCGTACATGTTCAATACATAATTGATTTTACTATGCTCACTTTTTTAAAAAGCTATTTAAAGCATGATTTAAATTTTCCACATTAGTCTCTAACTTTGTATTCCATACTGTGTTAGATGACAGAGATAAAAAATACTATATGTATTTGACTTCTGCTTTCCCTGACAATAATAAGCAGTGTTCAGTTAGATGCAGCTTTGACATCAGGGGCATATTACTCTAACTGTATTACTCTGTCAGAAACCAAGAATTATTTGGTCAAAACTAAAAACATATTTAACATTAATGCATCCCTTTGGACTTAAAATAAGAACTAGGGCCATTTGACAGTTATTATAGAGTGTATAATTTGCTAGGCGCTCTTATTTTGCAAAGCTTATATGTTGTAAAATATATGTATGATCAAAACGGTATATTCCTTCAAAAATTTAATAAACTCTTGCTTTTTTTTTAATAATATAGTTTTTCTAATAAGATTTTCTGAATTAATGGTGATTTGGAGAAAGAATGACATTGCACTAAATTGCTCTAACTGAATGTCATTCCATGTAGTAATCAAGTTCTCTCCACCACCAGTAAAATATATTTGAATATAAACACAGAAAGGAGGAAAATTTTAATACAGAAGTTATTAACTGATTTTCCTTTCACCATGATCCATTTATCTGTGATCCTGAAATAAATGAAAAATTTTTCTCTCTGTTTGCTCACCAGGCTTGTTTGCAACATTACAGGTTTCAGGAAATTTTTTTTTCCTCCTTAATAATATAACTTCTAGAAAAAGGAAGGTGGAGAGCACTCATTATCCTCTGAAGAAGTGAGAATTGAGATATAGGATGCAAGTCTCAGGTGCTCAGCTGGTGAGAATCTGGGAATGGTCACGGGACATATGAGAAAGGCCTGTGAAGAAGGAATGCTCCCTCAATTCAAGCTGTAATCTGCACTGTCTCACTTTTTGGCTTACCTCCACCACTTCCACCACTCTCACCACCCCCCTGCAGCTTCTTAGTCTTTTCTGTTAATTTCAGTGAACAATCCAGGTCTCTTTCGGGTGCATCCAGAATTTTTGCACCATGACCCTTGCACTAGGTCTGCAGGATACTCATACTCAAAGGGAAATTCTACAGCATGTGCTGAACAAGGTTCTTTAGTTGTTTCAGCTGTAATTCAGACAAAGAATAGAGGGGAAATAATTGACTTGATAACTAATGACAATTTTTATGTCTATACCACTCTGTTATCAAAGCATACTCATTCAGTAAAAATATTTAGGGGGTAAAAAAAAATATGTACTGGGATCTTGATTCAAAAAATCTGTTTTTTTCTACCTGAAAATATAACTTTTAAAAAACATATGTCCTTTTGTTGTAAGGCTGAAATAATCTCATATAATGAAAGAGAACACATTAAACTCCAGTTGCATAAATAAGTTCTGGTCAGTTGTCCCAGGTGTTATTCATCCCAATTCTACCTCTGCCAACAACATATGTCTAGACATATTTCTAAGAGCATATGTGAATCTCATCTATGATATATTTGCAGATGTTTGTGCTTGTGTGTGCATTGCTATTACTCAGATAAGTTAAGCTTTCTAAATAAAAAAATACCATTGATTCTACGGACACAGGAGAGCTTTATGGTTTTATTCAGACAGTTCCTTCTCAGAAACCATTGTTTACTTTCCTTGTTTTTCAGTGCCAATGAATTTCCATTCATTGTCCCAATGGATTTATAGGTCAGCAGATGCAAACTCTTGTAAAGCAATGATTAGACCATGGTTAATACCAGGAGAGTAGCTGTACTCATATTATACAGCATATTCTTACACTGTGAAACTTTTCACTGTGTTTTCTGAGACATTGACTTGCTTTGCTTATTATTTGTCAAGGTGAAGGGCCAATGGAATTCAGGACTAATCAAGTAACAGGTAACCCCACACTGCAAGGCAATTTCAATAACTCATGCAAGATATTAAATTGTAAATTAACAGTAATGGTTCCGGAAAACCACTCAGTGACAAAATTGGCTATTCCATGAAAACAGGATCATTCTTAATGCAGTAGGCTGTTCGTCAGAGTGAACTTTCTAGTTTTCTTCAAAGAAGGAAGAAATACTGTTAGACAAAATACAACAAACACAGAAAATATATGCGTAATTTTCTCTGAATTGTCAATGGCAATTAACAGTGGTAGTGTATGGATGAAGCATGAAAATACACAGATGAAGCCATTTAATTTTTTTTAAAAATCACTACCATGAAAGAATGAGATGGCAAAAAGCTAGTGCTCAGTGGAATAAATTTTTTTTGCATACTCTTGATAGCTCTTTCTCACCTGTAGAATTAGATCCAAGAACAAACTTAATAAAACTAAAATACAAGATATTAAAAATTTATAATTTGCTAATTTCTTGAACACAAATTATTTTTAAATTTTTAATTTTATAGAATTAAAAATTATATAGTAATACTGAGAAAGTGATATAGTATTCTTATAAATAAGAGAAATGGATTTAGCTTCCATGCCAAATCTAGGTCAAGT
This sequence comes from Loriotus luctuosus, assembly GCA_035582745.1. Classification (NCBI taxonomy): domain Eukaryota; kingdom Metazoa; phylum Chordata; class Aves; order Passeriformes; family Thraupidae; genus Loriotus; species Loriotus luctuosus. Next base: position 13,789,581 of record JAWWEY010000001.1, on the reverse strand, counting down.
GAAAATGTGGAAGTAGAAACAAATTCATACTGTAACTGTCTGCTATACAGTTATCTATCATAACATCAGATCTTGTTATTTCTTCATACATAATAAAGCATATTAGAAATCTATTTCATTGGTTTCAGTTCTTGCATCTTCACACTTGTTTTATATACTTTTCTGAAAAATCTGTCAAGTTAAACCACTCACATAGGCCTATTTTTCATTTGTCTTCTTTCTTTTTTGAGCATAGTGATATTAATATTACATTCCTTGATTTGAAAAAATAGTACGTTTCTATTGGATCTACATTTCCTTCCCTTTTTCCTTCTCCTTTTCCTCTCATTCATGTGTATGCTTTTACAGCTATTCTACTTTTCTTTCGCATTTCCCATTAATTACAAGACTGCATATTGCAGGGTTCCATGTTTGTATTTCAATCTCCAAGAAAAGTGTGAATATTTCAACATTGTCAACTTTAGAAATTTTGCAAAAATTCTTGTAGTGTAAAGGACAAAGTGCACTTCAAACCTGTTTCTGTATTGTTCTTCTGTGAAGAGGCAACACAGTTCAGCTGGCTGCTTCTTTTGTTCTCATATTTTAGGAATTTTTCTGCCCAACAAGATTAGAAGAATTTCCTTTATCATTTATAGATGCAAACTGTGTGGTCAGATTTTATTGTCATATGAGGCACTGGTAAGAGAATAGAAAATGTTTGAGTGTAATCTAATTTGTCCATGTGGAAGCTTGATTTAGAAGTGATAGGCGAATTGAGGAAATAGAGGAAAATAAAGTGATCCTTCATGTGAATCACAGCACTAAAGATATAAATAATGGACTTTGACATTGACTCATATAATTTCTTGGATGAATGGACTAATGTTTGCAGCAGAATGTGTGTCAATTAAACACTGCTATTGTTACGTATCTGCAATAGAATCAGCATAAGCACAGCAGTACACTCAAAAGTGGTCCCTTGAAAATTCAGGCGTTAATGGTTCAATGACAATACCTCTTCTTTGTTGTTGTTTTTTGCTTTTTTAAAAATCCTTATTCTGTCACAGTCATTCTCTTTGGTGTCTTATTTTGACAGAAAAAGTTGAATTTTATAGAGAGATAAGCTAAATCAATTGTACTTTCCCAATTCTGCTTTCTTTAACTACTGTCTCATGTTCAGAATAGATCCAGAAGTCTATGGAGACTTCCCTCCAGAAGTCTCCTAAAATCTCTCTTTTTATCTTAAATGAAGTTAATGCCAGTTCTACAAGAAACACCACAGACAGGTGAGAGAGCAAGATACTGAGGAAATACTAATTACTCAGAAAACTAGAATTTCAGAGAGGTATAAATACAACATAAACTTTTAATATAACAAATTAATACGTATAAGGGACATATTTGTATACATGAATTAAGCACTCTTTTTTGTAGAATTCAAGGTAAATGCATTTTTTTTCCATCAAAAAAGATTCAGCGAGTAAACCAAAATAGGAAATCTGCTGCAAATATTGCTCTACGTCACGAACAAGCCACAGGCTTTGATCCTGTTGGGACCTGCATGCCTGTAATTGTACATATGAGAAATTTAATGCTTCTATTAGAAAAATAGCTCAGAGATATAGTTAGCAGACTACACAGATCACACAGGATTAGAACTGTGTCTGTGAGGCAATGGTGAGTAGCTGATTTTTTTTTTTTAAACTATCCAAATTTCTTTAAGAGCGAAACTGGCATAGTAAAGTAAGGACATGGGAAAATCTCTGGTATGTCACTCAGTCACACCCGGAGGGCACTAGTAGGCTTTAAAGCCCTGGATCACACATCATACCATTCATGTGTTGCTGCATTATTTACTGCCTCTCTTTTCCAAAGGTCATCTTTTCTGGTTCAGGGCATGGAGGAAGGACCTTTTCTTCAAAACTCAGTTTAGAAATTAATGTAGGGAATGAAAGGGAAAATCCATTGATCTTGACTCAAATAAATTATTTCTTTAATTATTTGAATACATTTACTCTGGTATTCATGCCTTTCTAAATAAAGCATTACTGAATACTAAGCTACGTGAATAGATGCGTGTGTGATTTTAATCTCCAGGATATGGAGCAGTATATGCTGATAAAGAGACTCCAGCAAACTGATCTTTCTCAGTTATTATCTCATGTAAGTGTGAAGAGGCTTTCCATGGACTATGGCTGCAGTACATACTGGTGTATGAGCTTTAAACCAACTTGTTCAGAGATAACTGTGTAGTCATGTAATGCCAGTTTGTTGTAGGCAACAACAATCAGGGCAAACTGATTTCTGGAGAGAGCCCTGTGCTTGGTCCTCATCAGCTCTTCAGCCTTTTCTTTACATCCTGCTGCACCTGAAGTTCCACTGTACACCTTATGTTCATCTGGACCACAGTATCCTCCTGCCAGAGAACAATGTTTTAGTGAAATGTCCCTCTCCTCAGTACAGCCGTGATGCAGAATAACTGAAAGTGACTTCTTTCCTCTGGTCAGAAAATCACTTTGATGAGGTTATCACTTGTGAAAGATCAGCACCTTTCAGCTACTCTGCTCACTGTGCTTTGGTTCCCTTTTTTCACATAAATTACCAATAAAAGGAAAAAAGGGCTTCCCTTTTTTTATTCTTTACAGGGATAAATTCTGATCTTGAAGATATGCATAGTGTATAAATACATCCTTAGTGGTCTTACTTATGCTTTTTGAGAAATATTTAAGGGTTTGGGCCAAAATGTCCCCTTGCTTATGAATTTTTCAGCTGTGTAGCATTTCAATACTACACACTGACATTGGCCTGTCTCATCAACCTGCTGTTCATATCAAGTGAATAAAGCTATAGATAGCATTTGTGTGATTATGAATATTAGATTTCAATACCTTACTCCTGCTTTGTGGTTTTTTATCTACTTGATAACTCTTTCCTTTTTGACACTGAATATATATTCACTCCACTGAACAACTTTCACCATACTTAACTTTTTAGAATATTTTTAAATCTTTATATGTAGAATTGTTCAGAGATGAGGCAGATACAAAAGACTGACATGATATCACATTCCTGTGACTATGCAGTTTAGAATAGACTGTTTCATTTGGATGGGATCTACAACAACCATTTAATTCTAACAGTTTCTAACAGCAGGGACTAATGTGAATTTGGAATTGGATAGGAATAACTTAAGTTTCTCTATGCCTCTTCAGGAAGACAGTCTTTTTTACTAGTATTGTTATTGATTCCTAAATTATCCAACCAGAACTCAGTAAAGAACACTTTCATTCTGAATTCATACTATGCACAAGGAAATTTATGTAGTTTAAATTATCCTCTTTATATGTTGCTCTGCATTATTTTCTCCTGAGTTACTTGTTAGAATAAATCTTTACAAAAACAATTCCTTACTGGGACAAAAATATTCCTGATTGTAGATTGACATGCATGATAGACCCCTTCCTGAAGGTACAGGTTCAGGCTGAACAGATATTAATTTCCTGCCAAGTACAGAATAGATCTTCTGTAATATTATGTATATAATACAAGCCACAAGGCTTGCAGAGATCTAAACTCATGTTGCAAGCATTGTGTTCAAAAGCATTGCTCACTATGGATAAAACAAAACATATAACTCACCTATACAAAAGTAAAATAGTGAAATATTGAGCACTGGTTACGGGTGGGAGCAGAAAGAAAATAATAAAAACCTTGGGGAAAAACAGAGGAGATGAAAGCACATAATGCAAATGGGGAAAACAAGCAGAAAAAAGCAGAACTGAGAAGTATGTGACCAGATTTCAAGGACTTGATCCCCTGTGATTTCAGTCATTTGAGGGAAGATTTTTGAAGTACAGTTTTTTAAAGCTGATACAGAATAATTTCAAATGCCTAATTTCTTTCTTTTTCACCAAATGCTCCTGTATTATCAAACACAAAAAATACTGAAAAAAAGTCTTAAAATTCCAGGTAAAAAATTTCTTCTTTTGCTAAGTAAATAATGAATTCCCCCAAAAGATGAACTCTGAGCACTCCATCTGTGACCTGTTCCCAAATATAAAGATAATTCAGACTATTATTATTATTTCTGGAGACTTACCTGAGTGTTTTCAGAAATGCAACCATTTTCTTCAGTGCTTTCTGTCATCCGAATCCTATTTTAAATGATGAAATAAATATAAAATAAGCAATCCAAAATAGCAACTTCAGAAAAAAATGTGAAGTGTTTATAAGTATATATTTGTGTTTTGAATTGATTCTGAAATCTGACCCCAATTTATCAGTGAAATTTAGATTTTAGTGCCAACTGAAACAAGCCTATCTCAGGACATCCTTCAAAATGAAAAACCGTATGGAATTTAGAGGTACTAAATGGAAGTGTGTGTTCAGTCTCATCTTTGTCTTCTTTTTGTACCTTTTTATGGCTGCTTTTCAAGAATGGATATATAGGTATATTCTCATATTTACCTCTTCAGTTGCCTTTGATCTAACTTAAGATATGTACACAAGTGTATATATGTGAAAAAAACCCCTAAAAATGGAAAAGTGACCAGCTTTAACAGACTGATTATTCTTACACCATCCCAACTGCAACAATGAAACCATAAATTTTGCATAGTCATCTCTCTCTATTTCCATGCATTAAAATGCACCTTTACATTGCATAAAGTTTTGTTTACTTGCTAGGAATTATTGATTTGAGGAAAATGAGGAAAAGGTATGAATTAAAAGGTATGAATTAAAAGGTATGAATTAAAGGAATTAATTAAAGTTATTAATACTTTAAAACATGGGGTTTTTTTTACTTCTATGGTTTAGAGTAAACATCTGAATACTTCATATGAAACATTTCCTCCCCTCAGACCTCAAAACACAAATTACCCAGCCAAGTGAGCACAGTAGAACCTGTGGAAGATGCAAGCACTGACACAAAGCTAATTAACGTACATCTGTACAATTACCCAGCTAGGCAGGAGGGAATGATGGATCCTTTAATCCTATTAAGAGTACATGAGATAATACTTTGCATTTCAATTAAAAAGAAAAGGAAAAGATTTCTAAATGCCCCCCTCATGGAGCATCAAATTAATGGAGTGAAAACCTGAAAGCACAGTAGAGATCAGCTTCTTTAGTTATCCCTTGCAGCATAGCCTAAGTATTTTCTCTTAGATTTGTGAAAAGCAAAGAAAGAGTTGCTATTTTTTGTAGGATGGTTTTTTTTTCCCTTAAAAAAGGTTTAGAAAAAATATCTTCATGTCATCTGCTAACTAAATAGTAGTTTTGCACTTATTTGATAAATAAAATCTTTATAACAAATAAGAATTTTCTGTTTATTTTGTCTTAATAGAATGTCACTGTGACTTAGTGCATTAGGAATTCCTAGGCTATTTACTTGTATCATGTCAGTTGTTGTTGCTCCTTACATACCTAAATCAAAGTCAATTACTGTGGTAAAAATCAAATAAACCTTCATTTCATTTGATATCACAGAATCACAGAATAAGCTGAGTTGGAAGGGACCCACAGGGATCATTGAGTTCAGCTTCTGGCCCTGCACAGGACAGCCCAACAATCCAAATGCTTCTTGAACTCTGTGAGGTTTGATACTGGGACTACGGTCCTGGGGAACCTATTCCAGTGCCCAACCACCCTCTGGGTGAAGAAGCTTTCCCAAAATCCAGCCCAAACCTCCTCTGACTCGGCTTTGTGCCATTACCTCCAATCCAATCACAGGTCACAAGAGCGAAGTCAAGAAGTTTCAAAATCTAATGAAAAGAAAATTTCTTACAGAAATCCACAGAATTTCTTCAGAGACAGCCAGAAACTGTCTTAAGAAAAGTAAATGGTAAGTCCACTTCTGTGTCTCATCATCTGTCATCTTTCTATGAGGAACAATACTTAGTCCAGTTTTAAAGTCTAGCAAGACCTACATTCCTTAAGTAAACGAGAATTTTTAAACAATTGTTCTGAAGGACAATGTTGTATCTGTACATATTCAAAATTTTCAAAGAAAGATTTGATTTTAATATGGTCCAAAACAGTCTATTCTCTGTTTGGCAGCTATTAATCACAGAGAGAGAAGGAGATTCTTCCTTCTCAGAATTGCTATTGAGACTACTGATGTGTGGCTGGGTCTGATTTCCCAGGTGACTAGGATAAAAAATATTTATTGGAAACAGAATAAATAATTTGTGCTGACACACAAGCAAGCCTAGTAACTTTCATTCCTGTTTTGATAAATATTCTTCTACTATTTATCAGTCCACATCACATAATTGCTTCAGTGCTAAATAAATATAAATACTATTCACTTGTCATAAAAAAATGCATAAATATGTCAGAAGAAAAAATGGTCCATATTGCAAGCAGATAAATGCAAGTTTAAAACCTAAGCAGCTTCAGAAGCAAGAATTCTTCTGAATTTTAATAACCAGTTCCTGAAATGAGGTAAATCTCAACTATTCTTGTCTCCTCTGAGGAAAGATATTTTTCTTTTTAAGAATTATGGATTCTAGTACTGCCTTGTCTTTTTCCACTCCTTGTTGTTTCTCATCCTCTCTCTCTTCTTGCCTTTTAGAGTTCTTGGTTTCAACTTAGTCTTAATGAAGATAAAATTCTAATGTTTCCTCAAAGCAAAGAAGCAAACAAAAAAGCCCACCCTATATAGCTAATTCTCATCCTCTCTCTGTTTCTTAGTTTGAGGAAGAGGGAATGCTGTCAAGAATTATATTCTGCAATTTCAAATCTTGCAGACCAGCTGAATTTCACAAAATATTGGTATAAATTTCATGTGCAAATGAGACTTTGCTATGTTTCCCTTAATATTTCTCTGTACATCTCCTCACATGTGACTTCCATTTTCCATGTTTTCTGTGATGTCCTGTGATCATCAAATCAAAACTATCCTGAATAAAGTATATTATTGGTCATAAGAATTTTAAAAAAGGTCATCTGTGGGGATACTCAGTGCCAGTTCAATGATAGGAAGTTTTCTGGAAAGTTGAATACAAACAAAAAGTAATCTCTTCTAGCACTTTGTTTATTGAAACAATACTAAAAACCCCCAAAGCACCACCCCACAACTCCTCCCTCATCTAAATATCTGCTATTCAGTTTTCTTTATTGTATTATTCAGTATTCAGTATTCTTTATTGCTCTGTATCTTTTCAGCCCTGTTTGATAAACTCAGTATGTGCTATAAATTCTTTATACTGCTTTTCTCATATTTCTATATCATATATTATTCTTTGTTGAATAATACAGCACTGGTTTTTTATATATTATTATTTTGTATCTTCAGAACTGCCTACTTCCATTGTTTAACTAATTGAAATTATACTGAAACTGAAAACAAATATTGTCCAGTTCCAGAGACATTATCAAGTGAGTTTTTATAAACAGAAACAAGAGGGATGTAAGGAAAAGCTACACACTTGCCTTTCAAGGCTGAGCATTCTAACTTCTTGCTAAAAAGTGAGAACAAAACTTGTTTTTTTCAGTGTGACTCACTCTACAAGTCGTCTTTTTATCACTGTATGTAACTGGTGCTGAGCATTATGACTACAATGCAATAGTATTTTACCCTTCAAGTTTTTAAAGGAAAGTTCTTATTTAAGTTCTTCACCACAAATGTAAGCAAAATTCTTAATTCTGAAATGCTTAGATATGGATATATTTACAAATTAAGAAAATTGAAGGGATTTTTCCAAATGGCTTGCATAAAATGGGTTACTCAAATTTATATGGAGGGAAAAAAAGGAAAGCAAAAGCTGTTTTGATCTGATGTACTCATGGTAGAATCTTGATTAACAATATGAAAGAGATTATGTGATTGTCAGATGATTTTGAAACTTGAATTCCTTAAGTTTTCAAACACCTTTTTTTGGGGGGGGGGAGGTGGGGAGGATGAGGAAAAACATCTGTAAATATTTATGGGGGAATCCTGAAAACTTAATTTTGCAAGTCTTCCTTGAACACTTCTAGACCTAAGAGAGATTTTGGCCATCTCATCCATTTGAGACATTGGTACTTCTTGCTTTGTCCCAAAACATACATTTTAGACTTCTTCCTTACTAGAAGTTTAACTGCACCCCAGACAGGGAATTGAGGGGAGTTCACTCATCCCTTACTCACTAAAAGCATTTCTCTTATTTCAATTGCTTACATTTTTCCTTTAATTTATTGATGTGTTATCAATTACTTCTGGGTAATATTGTTTTCTGGCTTTTAGGACAATTAAAACAACACTTAACTACATACCCTATAGTTTCAAAATATGTTGTTACATTTTTACAGCTAATATTAATCCAAACAAAAAATTCAAGGAAAAGTGTGTTCTGAGATTGCTGATATTTCTGGCTAATTATAAAGCAGACACTGCTTAATGATAAACTTATCTCCTTGTTTAAGTTACCAAAATTTATTGTGTCAGTGTCTCAAATGGCTTATTTCCACTTAGGCTTCTAAGAATACGATCAATTCTAATTTTCTTTATTTTTAATAAAATTATTATACAAAAAAATAAAAGTACTGTTTTTTCCACAATCATATCCTGTGTTCTCTGGAGTTTTATCACTCAGTCTTTCTTTAGATGTCTTTTTTTCTCTTTATATCAATTCCTTACTGTCCCATTTAATTCTACAAGTCCTTCCTGAATGAGATTCATTGCTTATGTGAATTTCAACTCCACTTCTAAATATACTAGTATTAAATTTATCAATCTTTCATATTCCTCATGTCCAATCTCATATTTTATTGTTTTTCAATATCTTTCCCTAAGTCCCAGAAAGTCAACATAAGGAAAACATACCTAATTTTCTTCTGAAACATTATTGAATTCCTTTGATTTTTTGCTGTGATGTTTAATTGTTCTTGTCTTTGAAACACAAAACACCAAGATATTGTCATTTTTCGCTTTCCTCACTGAAGTAAGGAAAGCCTATAGAATCCTCAAATTTCCTTCCTTTCTCCCCCTGCTAAATTGTAGATCTATGTTCTTTGGTTTTGGTCCTTGGATGCTTATCCCAGTAATCTTAATGCACTTATTGAATCCAATGTCAATGATGCTAATGGCACTCTTGTCCACAATTTTAAATGTAGGGGTTTTGGTTTTGTTTATTTTAAGTTATAAAACTGTTTTTCCTGGGTTTTTTAGGACTCCCGTTTAATATTCTTATATGCTCTTGAATGCAAACACAAAGTATGATGACTTTCTAGACCACGTTTTATTTTCCTCTTATATTTCTTCCCTTTGCTTCAAATATCACTAGCATTAGTCATATTTGCTTCTGTATGCTGCCAAAGAAAGTAATTTCTCATGCATTACAAAATATTTATATTGGTCTGTGAAGCTCAAAAGTCATTCCATGTGCTCCTGGACCTGCCTTTCAGATGTCCACGTCTTCAGCAGCTTTGCTTTAATATTTAAATTTTTCTGAATAACATGGACTCGTTTATGACTCAGTTATGAGATAAAAATGAATATTAGTACAAGCAGACATGCATCACCAAGACTTGTCAGAAAAATTAGATGAGCTCATCTTTAAAACATGGTCTTTTTTAATGCATGACTGATTATATTGTTGCTACTCTCTGCTGTAGTTCTTACTTGTGACATTCCAATGTATTGAAATTACATTACATTAGAATGTTCTCTGTGAATAGGCTGTGTTTTTTGCTTAATTTATAAGCATCCTGCAGAAATCTAAGATGAAGCCCTGTAATGGTTAAACACCGCCTGGAAATTAAACTGCAAAGAAGCCACTCTTCTTCCTCCCACTCTCTCCGGTCAGAGAGGGCCAAAGGCAAAGAGTATGGTTTGAGATAACAGTTTACTGAAAGCAAACAGCAATGGAATAAGAAATGCATAGTAATAACAGCAATGTTAACAACAAAAGTGTACAAAAAGGGTATTTTACACACGAAAATTGTTCACCACCTTAACTTCTGTGTGGCTTCCGAGGCTGGTTCAATACAGTCCCATGCCACTGCATTGGACTTCTCTACTCTGCTGGGTCAAATTCCATGTGGCACCACAGTAGGGACTGCTCCCCTCACTCTGCATCTTAGAAATGAACAAACTTTTAGATACAATTAAATAGGGACAAAGTCCTCAGAGCAAAAGAAAACTGTTTATTTGTAAGGATTCAGCTGAGCTGAGTGTGTTGAACTTTCCCCAGTGTCAAACACAAACACATCCTCTAACAAAATGGCTGCATTTTATATCCTTTCACAGCCAGGGCTGGTCCCTGTCCCCTTTCCCATTGGATGGGTACTCGAGAACCCACATTCTCTTCCCACTGCCTACTTTTCTGTCGCATCCCCTCTCATCTGACTTCCTTTTGCCACACTCCTCTCCCAGTTGAGAACAACACTCAACAGATGAACTAGAACAAATCCAGACCATAGATAACAACACTTAGAGAACAAAACCAACAACTTTCATTCTCTGCTTAATAACCTTTTGGCTCCAGCAAAATATTACTTCATCACTCACATGCTGGACTGGATTCCGCGTGGCTGCTTCCAGCACCAGCACTGCTCTCCTCCACTCAGCATGGGCTCGGCTTCCTCACTGCTGCTTCATTCCCAGCAGCTGCTCAGCTGTGTTTGCCATTTGCAGTTATTTTCTTCCTGAGGGGACAGGAAGGGATAAAAGGCAGTGGGGGAAGGACAGAGCCAACACTGTCCCCACAGTGATCAAAAAGATGACTTGCTCATACTGGCAACATTCCTTAAAGAAGACACAGAACAAAACTAAGCACTTCCAGGGGTATGTTCCTTGTTTCTTTCTCCAAAACCATGACTCACAGAGATGATTTGAGTCATATAGCATAGCAATTTAGCCTTGCTCCTGCGGTTCTAAGGTCCTTGTGAGCAAACTCAGGACAGCGATTATTTTACTTGCCTTTCATAATCTCTCTTACGTCCATTATTCAAATAATTACTCCAGGGAGGGCCAGTTTTTTTCTCAATATAGTAGACACATTTTATTGATATGTGGTGTGTTTAACAGGAATGCACTGAGAAGCATTGGCTGTGAAAAAGGACATGGTGGAAAGGAGATTAATTCAGAGTAGTTCAGAGTAGATGTGAGATGAAGCATAGGGTAAACCTCATCCTTCTAATCCTTATGCATGAAAGCATTGGATGGATGGATCCTCCTGGCTAAAATATGAAATCTTCAACTTTAACCAGCAGCTGTAAATACACAAATACTGACTATCAATTTGCATTATAACCATCTGCTTAGATGGCATTATTCCTAGTCACAAGGTGATATGACAGCTAGCTAGGCAACAAATGCCACTTCAGTTACTTGGCAGCCTTCAACTCCACAGGAGGCTTTTTCCTGTTGGAAAGAATATCCTCTTAACCTCCAAACTTCTTCACATCAGTCCCACCTGTTCATACCAGCATGCCAAAAATTCAGCATGAAAGAATTGCTAGCTAACACTTTTGCAACCCAAAGGAGGTGCATGCAGGATATCAAAATGTGTAATAGGACACATTAAGTAAATACTTACGCAAACAAAAACCTAATCAAAAAGGGATGCCAGAAGGTTATGTTAAACAAAATGGTGACAGACTCATAAAGTATAAAACGGGATTTGATTTATGCTTACCTTCTCACAGAAGGGCAAGAGTGGAAAATTAAGAGTACTGACTGTTTACACTTGTCTTTGTGGAAAAAAAAATCATAGTCATAAAATCACATTTGTCCTGAATAGACTTTGTTCTGAAGTACTTTCTTATATTCTGACATTATTGTAACATTGTATTCAAAATATTCTAGATTTTTTTCTTAAGTAAAATATGGAAAACCTTTTTAAGTCTTTACAATCTCTGTAGAATAGAAAGAACTACCTAGATCGACATTTTATTGCAGCAGTTAAGTATCCCAAATTTTAGAAAGAGTTTATGTTCTGATTTAGAGGAACCAGATCATCTGAAGAAACAAATCGTCAACTGAATACTGAAGCAAGTAGATATGATGTTAGGCTGGAAAACTGAGTATTTTTAACATGAATTCTATGCAAAGCAAAGTGTTGTCTTTGGAAACAGAATTCATCACTATTGGAAGCGTAGTCAAAAATTAAATAGGAGTGAATTAATTTAAGAAGTGTTGGAGAATTTTTTAAAATAAGAGGAAGACTATACAGGAGAGAAAGTAATTTAAAATTACTCAAAACAACTGATTATTTAGTAAATGAGAATTAATACTCATGTAAAACATTTTTTTTTGTTCTCGTCATTTGCCAGAAGGATCAGGCTCCAAGTTTGATCAAACTGATTTTCCTGTAGAAAATTTTCTGTAATTTTTATATATTGCTGGAACTTGGGTACTGCAGATGATATAAAATGATCACCTAACTTGAAAGAGATTTTCCAGTACAATGATTTGATGTTGTGGAGAAAACTACTAGTACAAGATCCTTCAGAAGCTGCTTAGTATTTTTTTCACCTGCTAGCTTTATTCTTTGCTATAAATCTCTAAATTAATAGACTGGCATATTGGAAATTTAAAAAATGTGTATTAATGTAAAAAAATATATTGTTTTAGAGTACATGTTTCTTACCATGTTACGAACACTCAGAAACCCAGCACCTGCTGAGGTCCTCTCTCTGGAGTTCAGCACTAATGTTTTTAATTTAAAAATTTTTGTTGATAGTAGATGATTGACTGTGCTTCGAAACACATTGTACTACTTGCACAAGTTAATCTCTTCAGTTTTTTCTTCTCACAGATGCTTTTGCACATTTGACATGAAAGTGGTTCCGCCCATGCTGGAGCCAGACCCTGCACTGTTGGGGTAGGAGCTCTGAAAGTCTGGAAACAGTCAGAATTTGATTGCATCCTTGTGGTTTGTTAAAACCTGTGTGCAACCACCTGTGTTGGAGCAAACACAGTGACCTCCTCTCTCAGGTCTGTCATTGCCGAAATGGCTCCTGAGGTATTAAAGAGTCTTTTTTCCCAGCCCCATGCTTGAGGAAGAAGAAGAGATTCCTCAGCTCTGGTTTTCAAGATTGTTTATTTTTTCTTATCTAATATATTCTTTTTTGGACCTGCGGAGATCTGTCCAGCAGGTTGGTTTGTGGCACACTGACCACCCTTGGGGTGGTGTTAGCTTTTTATACTAAGAACTACATGTACTTCATTCACAATAATTTTCCAATACCTATCACCTATGTTAGACAGTTTGTCTCTACTCTAAACCAATCCGAAAGTGTCACGACCATGGCAGAAGATGGAAGACAAGAAGAAGTAGGACAGGACACGCCCAGATTCCTCCATCTTACCTCTTGAACCCCCATTCTAAAAATCCCAAAATTCTACATCTTCATCACTTGACAAATTCACTACCATTCTACTCAAACTCTTGTGGCTTGTAACTCTTCACACAAAGTTGGTAATTGTATCCATGGGCTAAAATCAAAGGCACAGGTGTTTTTGACTCCATGCCAAGGTCTCCGAGCCCCCTGCCAGGGTCTCGAGTCCTCCAGAGCAGCCAGAGGGATGTCCTGGGTTCTGACACTCCTCCTACAAGGCATTGGCACTCACTTTTGTACTGAACTCCAATGACAATCGATTTCTGTGGCACAGAACACTGTGACTTTGCCTTCACTGGTGCCACACCGGTGCTTGGCCTCGGTCATTGTCTTAGTAGGATGATAGTGGTGCTCAGGGAGCACTTATGGATATTTTTCATTTAAAATAATGTATGGAGGAAAAATTAATCTTAGCAGAGGTCAGAAATTATCAATGCAAATTTGCAAATAAAAAAGACTTAATTTTCAGACTGTTATTCCAATGCCACATGTAGTTGTTTTTAGCAAGTAGTCTCACCAATCTTTCTCATTCATTATACACAATAAATTAAATGTTCAATTTCTCACCCTCTTTGAACTTGGTTTCTAGTTTATTGAGTTAGAAGTAAAATGCTGATGCTTTCCTGCCTATGAAAGCTCTCTGCCCCTTGCTTAGAAAATCAATACTAATTTAACCTAGACCTTCAGATTTTACCAAGCTCCACCTAGCAAATATAAGGCAATACAGGTAACAGGGAAAATCATCACACATTTTCCTTTTTCCTGCTTTTTGCCAGTTGCTTAAAACAGCGGAAAATTTGGAGTTAGACCAGTCTAACACTCTCATTTTCTTTAATTTTTTACGATTGAACTCAACGAAGATGAAGTTAATGATTTTGCTTTGGTGAATATGGAAATGTGGAAATATTTACTCACATTGTTTGTTGTCAGAATGTGCTATGCATGTTACAGACCAACAGTTCACTTTCTAATGTTTAGTGTATTATAGTATTTATAGCTTAGTTATTATATAGTATATATTAGTTATTATATAGCTTGTTCTTCCTGATTTGTTTTTAGGGGTTGTTTTTTTTAAATACATTTTTAATAAAGTAAGTTTAGTTCTCTAATTATGGTAGTGCAGTTCAAGCCTTTATCTTGGAAATAAATGAACTACTAAGCACCACTGATATACTTTTCACTGGGTTTGTAATAAGAAAAAGAAATGCACAAAACTGTAAATGCAGCAACCCTGCATCAAGATTGTTGGATCTCAATGTACAACATCCATTTGAGCCAGAACTGTGTCTTTTTGTTGTAATTTTTAATCCCTTTTACAATATTGGAATTGTAAAACATAACAGTGTTATGAGCCTTATGAACCTAATGAGCCTTATGAGAAATCTATGTCAGAAGTAAAACCCTCTCACTCTTGTAAAAAATTTGAGGGTTTTGCAAAACAAAGCAGAAGTATGTTGTAGATGATGGTGATGTTCATTAAGTTTTAATAACACTTTAATAGACTCAACAACTCTCAGAAATCTATGGATGCGTTTTCTTGCTCTTACTTCCTTTACACCACCCTTCTCCACATCTCTGAGGATTCTGAAGCAGGAATTACAACTATTTGTGTCACAGGTGAGCACAAGCAAACAAACTGTGCTGCTGATTCTGGTAGCTGCCCACATATTACCTACAGATGTTTTAAGATTAAGGCATAAAATTGGGTTCCCCAGGACCTAGATGTAGGAATGCCTCAATTACACTCAGAAGCTATGAAAACAACTCAATGTCCTTTGAAAAGAAAGCCAAAGATTTTCCCTGGAGTTTTTGCAGATAATACTTTTTTTTTTAATTTAAAATGTTTACATCTTTTTATGCATGTAAAGCATTGGTTCATGTGGAGGAGAAAGCCTGCAAACTGAAACAAACACCACAGTTTTTTTTTTTAACTTCTAAAATCAAGTAGAATTCTAGAAGTTATTCTCTTTAATGAGAAACAATGATCTACATCTATTGAAGAGACCTGACCTTAGGGACCTATCTTTGCCATAAGGGGATTTCTCAGCGTTGGATGGAACCTTCATTATGGAACATATTGGGCTTTAAATAAGGAAATCCTCTGTCATAAGAAGAAAAATGAATTATAAAACATCTTTAAATGGAGAAGCTTTTCTTTAATAAATGTCTCAAATCATCCTAGGTAACTCAGTGTCTCAGAAATTATGCATATCTATTTTGTTATAGAGTGCCATTGAATATTTATAAATTGCCCCTTGTGGCAAGACAGTTGAGGTCAAAGCAAAATGAAGCATTAGGTATGACACAATGTATTAAATCACAATCATTAGTCAGTGTCCAAAAATGAAACTCAGTAATGCACTGTTAAAATCCTAAAATAAAATATCTATTGCTAAATTCAATAAATATATGCCAAAATATTCTCCTTGGTGAGGGTGCTGCAGAAACTCCTTAGTGGATTTTTCCTTGACTCAAACTGCAAAAACAAGATTCATGTAATAGAGACTTCCTACTCATACGCTGTCTTTAAAATTCATTCAGGAGTCTATGCATGTATTCTCTGCTGACCTCACTGTGCTGCTGGGAGAAATCTGTTTTGCAGAAATTAGGCTGAGACCCTTCCTGAGCCCAAGCTCCCAGATACATGCTGCTCACAATGGCAACTGAAGGAAATTGACAACAGAATATCAAGCTGTACCGGGAATCACTCGTCAGCTTGTGGCTGCCACAAAATGATCCCTGGAAATTGCCTAGGAAGCACCTTTTGTAAGGTACCATAATAACATTCAGTAGGTCTAAATATCCAGACCTATTAACCTAATCTCTTATACAAATGTGCCCACCATCCAGCAAGCAAGTCTACATACATGCTCTTTTTTTCAACTACAAATGAAACAAAAAATTGCTGTGTGTATGAAAGCAATAATTTTAAACTGTAATCAATCAGCAGTTACTTTTTTCCCAAAATTTTGTATTCCTATTTATAACTTCCAAAGAATATAAGTTGATAACTAATTACTATTGCACACATATATTTAAGTAATGAAATTATTTTTTGTTAAACTTTTTAAAAAATAGGTAAATTTTTATACACTTATTTTCCCCTAATTGAATTAATTGAAATTAGGGGAAAATTGAAAAGATTGAAATGTATGTTTTTATTGTTCTTGTTGACAAGTGAAAAAAATCTCAATGAAAGAAAGTCATAGAGAAGGAAAGAACTTTTTAACACATGATAGTTTCTAGAAAGAGTATGATAATGTCTGATATTATAGTGGAAAGGAATCAAAGAAGCTGAGACTAGAAAATTCCAGTCCTCCACTAAGGTGAAAATAATCATATAATGGATGACTGAATAAACCCCCTTAACTCAGGGCAAAGTTGGCAGCTGACTGGAAGAGTTGTTAGAATAGTGATGGCAAATCATGCAGTATATTCTTGGGTTGATCCTGCCCTTACACTGCCCTTTTGTGATCCATTCAACCTCTTTTGTAGCCAGCCATTCCTGATAACTGTTACATGTTCTTCACAAATACACAATACATTAAATGCAAATACATTAAGTCCTTGCCAAGGAACTGTTTCAATATAGAAATCTCCTTGAGTTTGGGTAACTTAAATTTATGTCTGCAAAAAGATATTTCCATATACTTTTTGCTTATTCTGCCAAGAACATCTCTATGAAAATGTATTTAAAAACACCATTATTTTAAAAGGGCTTAGTTAAACAGGAACCCTAGAAAAAAATACAAGCAGTAGTACTTAAGTATGATTTAAGCTTATACAATTGCTGTAACTCAGTGCCAGAATTACTTATAGTTACCCTCAGAGAAATATTTAAGTAGAAATTGTACATTTTATGTGAAATTTCAATCAGGAAACTTAGAAAGAAGGTTTGAAGTAAATTAACTATATATATGAATTCTCAAATAGACACACTTTTATCACCAAGCATTCTCATAGTTCCCTATGAGACCCAAATAAAATTTTCCATTTATATTAATTTTTTACTTCTCTGATTTTTATTATTCACCAGACTTTTAAAAACCTCTCCTGGTATAGGCAAATCTGGAATAAAACATCTAGAAAGCGAATTCAAGTGCCCCCCCTCTCAACAGGATCAGAAAAAAGATTTCCTTAGAGAAAAGTGGAAAAACTCCTTATTTAACAGGCCAAGCATTTGCCAGCACAAAAAATGAACAATATTAAACAATAAAACAACCTACTGCTGCTCCAAAAGAGATGATAAACTCAGAAAGTCCCTTTGTGGGCTGTAGCTCAGCTCACTCAGTCTCTTTTCAATCCCACTGGTGCTTTAAATGCTGCAACCCAGGCATGGCCCAGTGGGCCACAGGTGTGAGCTGCCGGTGCTCTTCTGGTGTTGAGTGCAGAGCAGGTTTAAACAGGTCCAAATAAAAATAAAAACCACAGTCCAGGGAACTTCTCTGCCTTAGCTAACAATAACTAACTAAAAGCAAGGGAGAGCTCTGTCCCACTGTCTGTCTATCGGCAGACAACAGAGTCCAGGAGCAGGAATGTGAAGGAGTGAGTGCAGTTTCTGAAAACAAGCTGTACACTTCATCTTCCCCCTCCCCACTTCACTCTCAGACCAATCTATAGGTGCAAAACTTATTTCTGGGCTAAACAGGCAAATGGGGATATGAACATCATAAGGCTCCCCTCAAAACCCCAGGACAAAAGCTGAGAATAGACTTTCACTCAAAGTCCGGTGGTAATGGCATGAGAAATAACATAAATTAAATAGCTACAGTTTTGAGACAGCTTGGAGCCACCTCTAATTTTTGTCTGAAATAAAAAACAAGCACAGATAACCATAAGAAACAAAAATATTGTCTGGTTGATTTATAAGTAATTTATTTATTTTATTACATTAAAACAAAGCAATCTGTTTCCTTTCATATTTTACTTAAAAAATGAAGAATGTCCTTTTTATTTTTTTAAAATGCAATACCTAGTGAAATAAATTGTTCAGACTTCAGTTCACTGTATTCTGACCCCACAGAATGCACTCCTGTGTTCAGTAACTCCCTGATGGAGCTCCTCTAATAGCACTGAGAGTGGTACAGATGAGAAATAAACTGCCATGGAGAAGGTTGAAACATGCATTTCATGTCTCCAGCACTGGATCAATCCTTTGGGTCATCATCAGGTTTATTCATGTGATTTAGGATAATAACTTCAATGTGATTAAAAAATATATATGTAAAATATATTATTTGTGAAATTATTCTGTGTTGCCTATGTTATCCTAGATATGTTGGTTGTTCCCAGAGAAAACTACTAATGGAATGAACAGAAACACTCACCTAAGTGATTCAATTTTCCTGATTTTTACAGTCTCTTTTTACAGCCTGAGAAGCTCAGGAAGGCTGTAGTAGACGCAACTGAGCCAAAACTCAATTAGAGAAAGTGTTGACTGAAGCTGCCTGAGGTTTATTTTTTGTGTCTTTATTTATTTACTAGAGCTACAGTAGAGAGGACAAGCTGTTATTGTTAGAAGAATAAACAAAAACTTTTCTTTTTTCTAAGTTATTATTTTCCATATATGAGGAAACTGAAAAGGAAAAAAAAAAAAACCAAAAAAACCAACACATCACCACAGTGAAAACCCAAGTTCCCCTTACCCCTCTTTCTTTCCCGGAAGAAAGATACTTCTGTGGAAATATGTTCAGCAGGAACAAAACCCTTTGAGCAAAATAAAAGCAAAAAGGCAAAGAAAATATTCCAGAATCATTTGGAAAAAAAATCCCCAGAGAAAATACTCCTTGTGGCAAGGTTAGCTGGTCTTTGGAGCTACCTCTAATATGAAACATTATTTAAGTTTTATGTGTCAAGACTGATCTGGTAGAAATGAATGTGTTGGAAGATCTCATGCATAACTTCAACTTTACATAGAAAAATATTGATACTCCAATTGTGAGTACACGTATCAATAATGCTTTAAATTTTTTTAAAATAAGAAATGCACTCTAAAATTTATTAGAAAATTATATCAGAATGAGGGAAATACAGAAAATCATAGAGATTTTTATATATTTGCTATATTTTTAAACAAAAGGTCCTGGGTTAATACTTCTGTCATAACAAGTTTTCTGAACATTCTTGTTTGCAATAGTTGAAAGGAAAGTTAAAGTTCAATGGAAAGTCACAGGTAGACTTAATAAGCAGAATTTGTTTTTTAATTATTGTATTTAGGTATTTCCCAGTTACCAGCAGTGCCTCCAGCCCTGAGGTCCCAAGCACAGGAAGGACATCAACCTGTTAGAGTCTAGAATTGGGTCAGACAGATGAAGGAGTCCCTCTCCTGTAAGGAGAGGCTGAGAGTGTTGGAGTTGTTCAGCCTGGAGAAGAGAAGGCTTCAGGGACATCTTTTTGTTGCCTTCTAATGTCTTAAGTGAGCCTGTAAGAAAGATGGGGACAAACTTTTTAGCAGGGCCTGTTCTTGATAGCAAGAAGCCAAGTGGTGGCTTTAAAATGAAGGATGGTTTTAATATGGATTGCCTGTAAGGAAAACATTTTCTACAATGAGGGTAGTGAAACACTTGGAACCAGTTGCCCAGAGAGATGGTAGTTACCCCATTCCTGGTAACACTGAAGGTCAGGTTGGAGAGGGACCCTGAGGAACCTGATTGAGTTGAAGGTGTCCCCGCCCATTGCAGAGGAGTTGGCTTAGGTGGCCTTTGAAAGGTCCATTTAAATTCAAACTATGCTGTGTCTATGTGATATGTGCTTAAAACCAATATGCAAGTAAATTGATAAAAGATTACTAAATTTTATTTATATGTTTGCTTGCATATATTCACTTCCAGCCCTTCAATACTGAATGGAAATGAGCCAAAAACTTTCAGCAGTGTTTTGTTTGCAGTAAATGCATTTTAGCATGTCCCACAGGTATACAGGCCATGTCTAATTCTAAAGGGAATCAATCCAAGAGCATTGTATCAATTTGACTTTCAACAGCACTATAAACCAGGTACAGGTTGTGGGGACCCTGAGGGGCATTCCCTGGGTTGGGGAGACACAAGAGGCTTCCCTCAGGGGCCGTTGGGACCCCACTGACTCCTCCCCTTGTTCCTATGTCCCTGAGCCTCTCCCTGCCTAGCCCCCCCTTCATTGTCCATGATCTTTGTATCACCTGGCTCAGCCCGACCTGGGGGGAGGGAGAAACCTGGTGTCTCCTCATGAGTGTGGCTGGGATCCTGAACATCTCACCATGGGCTGAATTAAACATCTGTGGATATCATGCAAAGGCCCTTTTTGCTTCCTTACCCTAGAATTTATTAGCATCTATTTGGCTGCAACAACAGGTGGTGTCTCCGTGACTTTTTAAAATATGCACAGAACGAGTCATAATGTATAGATCTTTCCAAGTGGTATCCCTCACATTCCAGAACCTCATGCCATGATTGTATATGGTACTGAGATCTCCAAGATCATGATTGTGAGAAACAACTGCTCACTTTGAAAATTTAAAAAGGTTTATGAAACCTTAACAAAAATACAACATAGGACTACATAAGGAAAAGTTGCAGCACTGGGAACTGCCCCTCATGGATACCACGTGGCCAGTTCATCTTCAAGATGGATGCTCAGTCTTTTATACCCCTGGGGGTTGCATCAGCCAGCCCAGCCCTCCCAAAGTCTGTCAGTCAGCTCTTCTTTGCCATTTATCAGTGGACACTGCTTTCTTGTAACTTGGTTGGAGGTCAGGTGTTGCCATGCTGCACCCCCTGAGCAACCCCCTGAGCTTTTCCATTCCCCACTGCCCCAGGCAAGGGACACCTGTGCAGCTTCTTTGTGCCTGTCCTAGACAGCCCCGGCTGTCTGATGGCAGCAATACAGGGGGAAAGGGAGCTGTGGGGAGAACAGAGGACATCTAAACTACAATAACATAACTGTACATCGCTAAAGCTTTTCTTAATATTCACACAATAGTTATCTCTTAATTGCGAGACCCAATCATCTCATTATCCCTCTATAACAATGATTACAGTTCTTATGTTCAAAGCAATTAAAATCTTCTCTCCTATCTCATATCACATGCCACATGCATGTCTTGCTATGATCAGATGCACTTTCTAAAATTAGAAAATCTACTTTATTTCACCTCTGGAGTACCATGCAATTATGAACTTCCAATAAAAAAGGTTAATGCATGCCCAGTAAGAAAAGTTTTGCATTAAGACTGATGAATGGTTGAGCACTGAAGATACCATAACTCTAGAAATCTTTTTTAGATTTTCTTTTTAAGGAGCAAGTGACGTGGTTGGTGAACATGCTGTTTGCTTCATCATGTCTGTGTTTGTTTGGATTCTTTTGCATATTGCAACAAAGTTTTATTTTATAATTGCTTAATATTTTAAGAGATTATTTTTATTTTATTCTTAGATCTGAGTTGTATTTCCTCGGCATTTCAATCCTTTCAATAAAGGGTTATATCTTAAAATTAGGGCAAGGTAAAAGCTTCCAGAAGTGCAGTGTAGCATCAGATATCATATCAGGATTTCATAAACAAGTACATTTCTGTATATATATGAATAATCCAGACTTCTGGCTGAGCTGTAAGAAGGTAGTCAGTACATGAATTCAAGGTCATCCTGCATTATTTCCTTCACAATGGAGGACAAATGGTTTTATTTGATATTAATGGATGCAAAAGTTTTAATGTTCACTGATAAGTCTAAGAGGTTAATGCAATGGCAAAGCAAAGAAAGGCATAATGTCAACTGTGAAAAATATTTCTGCAATGTGAACTGAATCCTTTCATAAAGCCGTATATCAGAAAGTTGATGTTTGTTTAGCAGGGATCCATATTCCACATAAACTAATTGATAAATTATAGTTTAATTGGCATGCAGACAGCTGAGATAAAGAGTTCCTTTCTGGAAATGGTTGGTAGTCTCCTATCAAATGACCTTCAGTCTCAGACAGAGGTTCTGCAAATATGATGGGAATTTATTATAGTCTTCAGCATTTATTCAAAGACACAGTGAACAACAAAGTCAAAAGAAATAAGGCTATCCATCATCCCCACACAGGTAAACAAAAAAAACCCCATCTAGTTCTGTAACTTGTAATTCATTACTGCTTTGATTTGAAAATTCATTAATATGAAACATATTTTAAATAATGACAATATTTTGAAATAATAAACAGAATCCATAACAGTCATATACCACTGTCAGTTTTTAAAGCCTTATTAGAACTAGGAAACTGCCATAAAAATCTGGGAAAAAAGACCTTCCCTTCAAAAACAATCCCTTTTCAAAAACCCCATATGAACTCCTTACTCATGAAAGTAATTCCCATCTGGACATTTGTGGGTTTTTCTCCAGTAATTTTGCAAATTATTTTTGTCCCTGGATCCTGCAAATGTTTGTACTCAGCTTCACACAAGCTGGACCATGGAGTTGAAATTCCTGACTGGCTGTGTGCCATCCGAGAAACCAGCATGAAAGCTACAGGAATAAATAAAGTTTGTTTCATCCTAACCATGAAAATTGATTCATGTTTAACATTTGCTTTTCTCATTATAAGTCTTGTCATAGAGACAAGTAATGGAATAGGAATGTAATTTTTACTGATGTGGCTTGCGGTTTGGAACGTTATATTTTCTTTAGAGCTCATTTTCTGAGTTTTTTTCTCAGTTGGGTCTGCTTACTTCTAAGCTGTTAATTTGTCTGTTACCCAAATTTTTTATTAAGTATCTACTTGCTCACTTACTGACCACTGCTTCATGACCAATCAGGGGAAGGGGAAGGGGAAGGGG
>JAWWEY010000001.1:13715232-13766383 GCA_035582745.1 Loriotus luctuosus | reverse complement strand
AAGGAAAGGAAAGGAAAGGAAAGGAAAGGAAAGGAAAGGAAAGGAAAGGAAAGGAAAGGAAAGGAAAGGAAAAAGGACTAATTGCCTCTGTATGTGTTCTCAATTTGGTGGACTATTGAAAGAAGCCTAAGAAAAAGTCCACTGTAACATCATTTCTTGTCTGAAATGGCTGACAGCAACTTATCAGTGCTTCCCAGTCAGGCACCTCCAGGAGAGCCTAATTCTCTAAACAATACAAGTTAGCTTGGGAGGTTCATTTTAAATTTGGGAAGACTAATTTTTATATGCATTGTCAGTCAGTATTTCTGCCATTTGCACAGCTGTAAGAGTGGTTAGATCCTTTCCCTCTTGAATATCTATACAACAATATATGGATTGTTGGGAAGTGACGGAGTACTTTATCATGTTTTTAAGTAGTTCTCATGTGTAATCTCCTTAGCAGCCATGGGGGCACACGTTTGTGTAATTGCTTCTAAGAACTAGGGGTAGCAGAGGTTTTACCTCCAATGGATTTAGAATAAATGAATTTTCAGCAAAGCTCTATACATGGTAAAGCATTAAAAGATAAATGCGAATACAGAATCATTAAGGAACTAAACATGAATCTTTTCAATTAACATAAAAGAACTGTAAGAAATGGATATTGCATTTATTAATAAATTTTTAGCATAGAATCTTTCTATATAGAAGCCAGATATCTATCACAATATTGTCTCTAACTTGAGGAGCACATTATGAAGACATGTTAATTTTATTTTTTTTAAACAGAACATTTACTTCAGGATTGATTTGTATTGGTTTGGCATGGCCTGGTTTTTGGCAGCAGTGGGGCCACAGAGATGTCTCCTGTGAAAAGCTGCTGGAAGCTTCCACCATGTCCAGCAAAGCCAACCCCTGATGGCTCTAAAAATGGACATGACAGAAACTATGACAGAAACTATGACTTTTTTTTCCAAGCCCAGTCCCAAGTCTGTGCCCAAATAATGCCCACCTAAAGGGCTTCAAGCAAAGCGCCAGCAATTGCTGAAGAGCCTGACCCTCTCCTTCCTCCATCTCTTGACTTTTGCATATCTTCAAGAGATGGTGGAAGAGATGGGAGGTGACAGGAAGAGTGAGACACAGCATGGAGTACAGGCATAAGTATTTTTCTTGCGTTAAGGACTTCGTCAAAACTGCTGTTTGCCCAACAGAATTATCAGGATAAAGGCATGACTAGAATATCAGTGTTAAAGGGCAGGACTGTTTGATGAAGGACAAAAAGCGAAGAAGAGAGTTTTATTATAATCAAAGTTACATAAACATTTGGGGTTCAAAGTTTGTTGGTGGACCATTTGAAAACTGACTGGCTGCTACACTGCTATGATTCATCATAAAAATTAAATCAAGAGGATTTGGTCATTGTGGTAAGTAGTCATAATCCTTTAAAGCAGACAGTCTGGGGGCTAAGGAAGATTTTCAACTGCACAGATTTCAACAAGAAGACAATACAGGAGAACCCAGACATTTCTTGAATTTTAATGATAACATTTTTAATATAAAATTTGATTAAAGAACAGTAAAAGTGCTTCAAGACCTAAGTGTCTCTAGTAAGAAAGAGAATGTGGAATGCAAGGAGTGAGAATGAATATAAAATAACAAAACCCACAACTTTTAATAAGGGCAGTGAAGCATAAGGAAATAAAAAACAATATGTTTCAAGGAAGGACAGAACATTAAATCTCTTTCCCTCTCTCTTCTCCTCTCTTTGCTCCCTTTTTTCCCCCCTTCTGTAGGAACACTTACCTTTCTGTATCAATAAACATTCTCAGGTATAATATTGCTGCATTTGTGCTTTATTTTCATCTGAGAAATTTAGCAAAAAGAATCCTCCCTGACTCCCCTTTTAGAGAAGGATGGGACAGTAGGAAATGTTAAATACAGCAGAATAAGGAAAATATGTTTACTGCTATAGTGAAAAATGCCAATCACTTGGCATCACTTTTTAAAATTTTTGAAGTTTAATAGTAATGAAATGGTTATAAAAATAGCAATATAATTAGAGTAATTATAATTTGGACAATTTGGATTAGGACAATATGAGACAATAGAAACAAAGAGTTACAGACTTCAGGGTACCTTTTTCTGGGCAACATAAGCCCAAAAAAGGACACACATTAACAGAGGATTAGCCCTTAAAAACAACACCCTGTTGCATATTCATACACCTCATACATGATGCATAAATTCCATTCAAATACAGGATTCTGTCTGGTCAGTGTCACCTTCTTCCTCTGAACCCTGATGGCGTCTTCAGGGCTGAGTGAGGCAGGAAGAAGTTCATTTCTTCTGATGATGGAGCAATAAATTCTCTTCCTCTGAAAGATTTGGGTGTCCTCTGGCTGCTATCTGATGTGAGTGCCACATTCCTTTCTTTAAAAAATATCTCACATACATAGTTTCTATTTTAACATTATGTTATAACTCAAACTGTATTGAACACATTACTTAAAAAATTAATACAACATAACTTTCTGACATAACACATACAATATTCATTTTAATATTTGCAAAAAGCCAATCATAAAATACACATTTTTCATAGCTATTATTATATCAGAATTATATCTGCTTCTAAAAATCCAGTTTAACAAAAGCTACATTCAAGAATTGAATGCAACTAAAACTGTGAAATATGGTCAGACTGGAATGTAGGACTTCACATCTCACGCATCATCAGCAGAGAGCAAATGGGTGTTTTGTAGCAAGCACTTTTGCATAGAACTGATTTTGAATGTGCCAAGAATTTTTCTTATGCTCTTCAGAGCCCTGACTTATCACTACAGTAGACAAAACTAGCACTAGTGGGAAAATGATGGCTGTGACAAAGTTTCTGAGCAACTGCCCAACTTTATGTTCTCAAAGCACTCACAAAGACACTGCATCAAATCACATCCTCAAAGAAGAAAAAGCATTTATACACATGAAAGCCTCAAGGATTTCAGTATCTTTTTTTTTTCTGAAAGCTATTTAATAGTAAAGTAATGACACTATATTTTTCTCTTGTGTGTGTTTAAAGAAATTGTAATGTATGTGAGATAGAAAATTAAATTTTGGCATGTTGTGTCATAGTGTTTTGGTGTAATGCATCCTGGATGCAAAACATATCCTTCTGTCTCTAAAAATAACAAATATCTTTAGGTCTGAAATGTTTGGATGCAGGTTTACCCAGCACCAAGGTTCATGGAACAGTTTGGGTTTGAAGGAACCATAAAACCATTATGTTCCAACCTCCTACCATGGTCAGGAACACCTTCCCCTAGACCAGGATGCTCCAAGCCAAATCCAACCTGACCTTGAACATCTCCAGGGACAGGACACCCACAATTTCTCTGGGCAACCTGTACCGGGGCCTCACCATTCCCACAGTAAAGAATTTCTTCCTAATGTCTAATCTAAACCTACTCTTTGTCAGTTTGAGGCCATTCCCTCTTGTTCTGTCACTCCAGGCCCTTGTAAAAAGTTTTTTCACCTGAGAAATAATATTAAAAAGTGAGGGATTTTAATATAGTTTTGTGACAGGTTTTGTCTTTGCTCCAGTTCTCATAGAATATAAAAGTAGAGAGTTCATACTTAGAATTTTTATAGCTGGAAGTCATATTTTTTAAGTGGTTTCTTGGTGAGATTTTTATGAACATGGCATGCTGGAGTCTAATGTTTCAAAATAAATTCTTTATAGGTTTAGGATAATGAAATTACATCATAACTCAATAAGAAAGAAACATTTTCAAAGGCAAAGGCAGTAGTCTGGAAAGCTTTAGTATCTTCTCCTAAATAAATCATTACTGAATCATATTTAAGCTGTCATGTTTGTTTTACCTGTCTTTATCCCATTCCATGAGTTTTCTCATTTCTGTCCTCATGATTCTCTCCCCAGTTTTACTGGTAGGGGAGTAGGTGAGTGGCTGGATGGGGTGGGGTGTCTGTCTTCCCCCTGCTTTCCTGTTCTGAAAATGGGCTGTTCCTCACAAGGGTGCCCCTTCACAGCCCATTTCTGCTGCCTTTAACCTTCCTACCTGAAAGTCACCGCCGTACCTTTTCATTGGGTCACAAAGTCACTTCTGTTTTCAAACAAAAAGAGTCTGAATTAACTAAATTTATGGCTAATTTTGCCTTGCTGAGATTTACTCTCTTATGACCAAGATTACATTCTCATATCATCATTGGAAAAGGTGGAACCAGCACTATTTCTATTATTCATGTCTTTGACTGTGAAAGATACATTTTGACATGATTTTTTTTTTTATTCTCCTTATACTATTAATTTAGTTATGCAGTATCTGAGCAGGAAAGGTAATCAATCATATTGTGATGTGTTTGGTACTCTGTGGTATACAGTGAAAGAATAGAAGCTTATGATAATGCTTCAGTCTAAGGCACTTTGGAGATCAGTGCCTATAGTGAAAGGAGTTTTTGGGAGGGCTTCTTTGCAAAGACTTTTTTTAAATTCTTTTGTAACGAGTTTGTGCTTTTATATCCCTAAATTGACACAGGACTTTATATAAAATAGAACAAGTTTTAAAAATCCATATTAGGGACCTGTTAATAATTCACACTTGAAAATAGAGGCTGATATAGAACCCTAGTTTGCAAAAGATCCCAAAGTGCCTTATGTAATGGCACTAACCGATGATTTCACAAATGTACTAGCAAAAGACAATTCAACAATTGTGACAAGGCAACTAAAAAGGAGACGGAGAATACTTCATGTTTTCTGACTTATTTAGTTATTCTTTTTACTGTCACAGTGTGTGGAACAGAAATTGCTACACACTGAAGAAACTAACTATAGTACATCACAAAATACCTGATATTTCATGGAAGATGTACCATTTTTAATGGTGAGGCCTCTAGTTCCCTTTGACAATTAAAAGAGGTTTTATAAAATGAAAACAATAAGAAAATGATATTAAGAAGAAAAGAAGAAGAAATATGTGGCGTTGTTTGTGAGTTGTGATTTCATTTGGAAATGTTACCATTACTTCGGGCATTAATATTTGTGGGGTGCCTGAGCAACTTATATAATAATTATTTGGTTTTACACCAATACATTAGTAATGTCTTTCTAATATTTTCAAACCATGAAAATTCTCTAAAAATCACCCACCTTGATATCAGTCATTTATAATAACAATGTTTCAGGGGCATGAGAAAAAAAATTTTGTAAATATCATGATGGAAAGGGCTAGTAGAAACTAACAGTATATATTTTGGGATTATTGCCTTGTCATGTAGAAAATTAGCATTAAATATTTGATGTTTGTTTAGGAGAAATGTTCTCCACATAGAAAATCCAATATATTATGTATGAAGTGTTGAGAGAACAGTGAGGAACTTACTGCGAAAACTTATGAAGCACAAAATTGCAGGAACTTTTCTACAATTTGAATTTTTGCTTGAGATTTTTGCAACTAAAAGGTTAATGCTATTTTTGTTAATTATATTTGTATTACATCTAGTGTTCTGGTTTTCCATACTCTCTTTAGCTGGGATGGCTGGGACGTGGTCAGAGGTGGTGTTCAAAAACAATAACAAAGTCAAAGTGAGCATCACAGAAGCGATGAATATATTTAGTTAATGACAGTATCAGAAGTCTCCACTTACTTTTCCACTCCTCTGGTGGTCATGTGTAGTTCCTTCAGAGATGTTCTATTTATACTTACAAATAATTTAGACGAATACATGAAACATTTGGTCAACTAGATACTGATATATATTGGGAAAATACTGATAACTTTTATGTTTTCTTGTAGTTGTCATCCAGTTTTAACACCTAAGTTGAAGGGAAATGTTACACAGCATTGACATTTGTGTCAAGAAGGGAAAATTTTAGGTTGCTAATTGTTAGGTGTATATATAGAGCTAAAGTTCCTCTCCTCAGCTGATTCCTATGGTACTGATAATTTACAGTTTTAAAGAGTTAATTCCTGAAGATTTGTTCCATGTATATATATATATATATATATATATATATATATATATAAATAAAATTACAACTGCTACACCTTTACACCTTTTTCTGCTGGGAAATATTTGTGTTGATTTTTATGTGATAGTGGAGAAGGAGTATTTGACATACCCTGTCAAGTTGCTCTTTAGGCTAAGGGACAGTTTAGGAACTGAGACCAAAGAGAAACTGAGAGCAAAGTCTTGAAAGAAAAGCCCTAAAATAAAATGAGAGTGCTAAGGTGATGGAATGCGCAGGTTCAAGGGGTTATTTCTCTATCTTTTTGGTGGAGATGGCCACCATAAAGTCTATCTTTTTAACTTTCAAGGGAAAATGTAAAGGTCTACAGTAATAAATGCAAAGTACTGACTGATTTGTGTCCAGTTGTATTTTTAAGCAGGCTGTGGGATGGTAGTTTGTATGCACTGTAACCAAGAGAGTCAGGGTAAGCCTGTAGTGACTCATGACAGTCTCTTAGAAGAGGAGCTTCAGTAAAGCATTTGTAAGTGATGGAGATAATTCACTGAAAAGATAAAAACAGTGTTTCATTCACATACTGCACTCACATGTCATATATCTGATGCTACCTGGTTATAAACTAGGAGCCACATGGTAAATTTTCTTGGATGCATAATTTGACTTTATCAATTAGTTTCTTTGACAAAATGGGCATGAAAGTGTTTATCCAAACAGTAGATTCTTTAAATAACTTGGCCTCATCTGTTATGGTCCTTACTGTGAGTTATGACTGATACTTCAAGTCAAGTTTTTCTCTTCTGCTGTGACCTAAATAGTTAACTGTAATTTCAGATGCTTTTTTCAAGGCTGTTGTAGTTGTATCTCTATGCCCCTCTAGACCACACTTCTATTTCCTTCCTTACTCATTGACCTTCACATAATATAGTTCAGTAGAGATTAGACTTTGCCTGGAGACTTTATTTTGCTATTACTGCTTCCTTTATAAAAGAACTCTGTTTTGTGGGGGATATTAAATCCCTTACCTCTGATTTCTATCTCAGTTAACATCTTGTACCTGATAATAACATCCTACTCATCTTGCAGACTGTTTTTGTGACCTGTCAGATTCAAATGACCTCTTGGATTATTATTTACAGATATGCCCTTGTTCAGGTTCTGGGTGATGACTGTTCAAACCTTTACTATACAAATGAAGTGAGTTGAGTGAGTTGATAATTGTGCATGTCTTCAATGTCAGAGGAATTTTATTCATAAATATAAACATAAATCTTTCATGATTCTCATTAAAGGAAATAAGATTCATCTTTGCCCATCTTACTTTTGATTTTTCAGACAGTTAACTAGATGTTAAATGCTTGTGTTGGTCATTCTTCTGTCTTCTTGAGTGTCTCAGTGTTTTTCTGAGACACTGTACCTTTTCCTTGGAGGTTTTCTCTTGTAGTTTGTATGTCTGCCATTGTCCTTCTGCATTTCACTGTGCTTGTGATAGTTCTGTCACAGTAAGGGTATTTTTGTTTCATCTTGCTCATAACAACTTGCGGCATTGCTGGTCTTCATTTTTATTTTGATTGTTTTACTGATTAGGAAATGACATCTTTAGGTGAGGGAATGATGCTATGCAGATATCGATTATGGGTCATTTTGATTTTCTGTTTTTTGCTTCCATATAATAGAGTACTAAGAAAATGAGTCTGATTTTTTTTTTGCAGTACACACTGATAATCTGCACAGAATTATCATGCTTTTCACCAAAAGTTCATATGCAGCAAAATGCCCATTGTTCCATAGGAATTCGTTGTTTCTGCTTCACTCTTTTACTCTTGCTGCTGCTGTACATAGGAAACAGATCACTAAAGATTTCTGACTCAGACTTTCTCACCTATACATGTTAAAAGTCAAGAATGCAGTAGTGATGTAAGGAACAAACTGTTAGAAGAACCTTGAAAAATGTATTTGTGACTGTTTCAGAAATTCAAAACATATTCCATAGTTTGTCTAGAAATCTGCAAGGTTTGAATTTTTATAAACAGCTATACATGATTTAAAAGTACCTTACATTTTCAACAGAGCTTATCCTCATGAAAAGGGCCATAATTGAAACCTGTTTCCTCTGCAATGCTAGTTTGTGTATGGACAGCTGTGATGGAGTTAACTTGCTCCCTAGCAGACAGTACAGCATTATGTTTTGGATTTGTGACCCAAAGTGTAGATGAACACACTGATGTTCCTCACCCTGGCTCACTCCCTGGGACAAGGCTGTGGAGCAAGAGGTTAGGAAAGGACCTAACTTGGACAACATACCCAGGTGAACCAAAGAGATATTCCACGCCAAACATCATGCAATCACAGAATATTCTGAGTTGGAAGGGACCCTCCAGGATCATTGGGCCCAGTGGGGAGAGGCTGGTCTGGGAGGCAGCTGTTGCTCAGAGACTGCCTGGTATCATTCTGCTTGTGAGAAATGGTGAGAAATTGCCTTTGCATCACTTGTCCCCTCTTCACCTTTTCTCCGCTCATTAAACAGTTTTTATCTCAGTCAACCAGTCCTCTTGTGTTTGTGCAGGAGAGGAAAGTGAGTGAGCAGATCTGTGGTGCTTAGTAGCTGGCTGGGTCAACGTGCCACAGTACCCAAAGTATACTTTCCAGCTATCCAGACTAACTGAATGTTAGCAATGAGAGGGAAAAAAAGAAAAAAATTATTTAAAAATAAATAAAACAATTTCTAAAATTTAAAAATTTTAGGAATTATTAAAGATAATTATAAAATTATTTTTAAATTATTAAAATATATTTTTAAAAATAATTTTTTTTTTCCTAAACCTGGGGTTTTAGAAAAATTCAGTCCTCTTGGAGCTCAGTCTACTGCCTTGAATTTCAAAGCTAATATAGTCATTTGTCCATAGCTCATTTCTGACGTTTGAAAATGATCCAACATCAGTTAGCACTTACTGTTAAGAAAATACGATCTTACTGGCACCACTTGCTTCTGAAATATCATTGATAGATGAACAAAAAATTTGGTTTTGTAAATAACAAGAGTAAAAGTAAGAATGATAGAACTAGTGATTTTAAAAAGTCTGATTCACTTTTTGCTGGCCAATAGCCATATATTTCATCAATTATTTTTCCTTATATTTCCAGAATATTGTTTGTTCTCTTTTATTTTTGTGGTACAATGTCAAAGTATTTTTAATACACAGTAGCAACATTAACATGATAGAGATATAAGAAATAATTATAACTTCATTAAAACATATATATGCAACAAATAATAAAATGGACAATATTTATCTCCTAAGCTTATGTTCAAGCACATATAACTAACTTTTTCTAGAGCATTTGCATGGACTCTCTTAGCTTAAAGTACAAAGTCATTCTTATTCATTCAACGTTTGCCTGAAAATTAGTTTATATACAACTGAGGAAAAACACTTTCAGTTCTTTCCTACTGAATGTCTGATTATTTACAAAAGTTCAATTGTCTTCCTCCTCACACACAACTTATGACTAATTGAGATGGACCTTACTCATACTTGTCTCTGAGAGAATTCTGAACATAGATTATCATGGATAAATTATCAAGTGAAACATGGTTAGAATGGAATAATAGAGAAAGGCTCTTAACAGCCAAAATGATTTCAAAATATGATAGAGTAGCAGAGAAGCTTAAAGGAAGCTTCATACTATGTCTGTAAACAGCTGATTGACTAATGCTGATGGCAGAAATGAAGAGAATCGTTGTTTTCAGGAAAAACTGATTTTAAGCATATATTTTTCATCATTTTAGTAAGAAGATACCACAGAAATTATTGTTTAATTTTTGTACATTTTATTACAGAAAATGAATTCAACAAAATTGAGCTGATTTTAAAAATAAGAAAAGATCAAGATTGAAAAAAATGGTATGATCTAGGGGTCTCAAAATTATTGAAAGCCTGGTAGGAGAGCAGATGGTGATTGAAATCTAGAATGAGAGAATCTACAGGCCGTCTTCTAAAAAACCAAGAAAACCTACATAAAGCAACTGAAATTAGTGAGGTCAAATAATTAAAACTTGCCCTCCACTGTTCTTTAATTTGCAATGTGATGTTTTTCTAGGAAGAATCCAGTAGCAGGATTAAACAGCATGAAAAACAGATGCTACAAGTCAAGACTGCAAAATTTGATTTGTGACAAACAAAAAAGCAGAAAATAGAAGCAAGTCTGAGTGTGTAATGCCTTTGTGCTGACCCAGAGTTGCCATTTCAGAGAAGTCTCTTCTCTAAGACAATGTGCAGTTCAGTGCCAGAAGTATTTTGTGTGGTGCAACTGCCCTTCTTTCCCAGATGTTATGGATGATCATTAACAATTAATATTAACTGAGTAAAACCATGCATAATGATCCTATTAATTTAATAGAATATTTGGTGCTGTTCAGAAATGCCTTTTGTAGTTGCACACAGTGTTGCTCTGCTGGGATTAATGAGTATTGCTAATGCAAAGATGGTAGGTTCTGCCTATTTCTTCCTACTGCTGGAGAAAATACAACAGAAACTAACCGTATTTATGAAATTAATCTTCCGTGTAAGATCACTTTTTGTTCATCTTCCAGTGTTTCATTTTATTTTTCTTCAGTCAGTGCAAATTAAACTGTGTCATTTCAGCAGTTTAAAAAATAAAGAAAGGGCTCATTTAAAGAGAATGCTTTTACCTTGTACCTCCAGTGAGAAATACCACCTGCTTCCCAATTTTGGGAAGGAATTTTCTTTCCCTATACCAGTATTTGTTTTGACATATCCAATGACGTAGTATTTGAAGTGATGCTGAATTGATTTTTGCCTTTTTTCTTTTACATATTCTCTGTATTCTTTGCATATTTTTTGTAGCCTATTAGTGCATTTGCAGCTAGTTTTCCCAGTACTTTTCCTTACCTTTTCCATGGGGGCACAAGGCCCCCTGTCCTGTCTTGATTCTCCCTGGCAATCAAGGTCAAAACTAGCTTTCTGAGACTCATTTTCATCAACAACATTCAGTTCCTAAAAAGGGGGACAGGATTTAGGAGGGGCTACAGACACATACAAACATAGGTTTTATAGTAGCTTTAGTCCAATGGAAAACCATAGAAAAGGGATAATCACAGAATCATAGAATGGCTTAGGTTGGAAGGGACCATAATGACCATCTAGTTTTAACCCTCATACTATGGGCAGAAACACCTTTTACAGCTTGCTCAGAGCCCCATCCAACCTGGTCTTGAACACTTCCAGGGATGGGGCATCCACAACTTCTATGGGCAGCCTGTGCCACTGTATTACCACCTTACAGGGAAGAAGTTGTTCTAAATACGTGATCTAAACCTGCTCTTTCTCAGTTTGAAGCCATTCCCTCTTGTCCTGTAAATAAGCTCTCATAAATAGTTTCTCTCTTGATCTTTCTTGCAGGTGTGTGTGCATATAGGTGTGTATACATGCCTATTTATAATTTGTCCTGGTTTAGGGCAAATTTGGGAGAAAACCTCCAATGGGGACCCCCAGAAAGCCCACCCACACGGTCCCTCCCCTTATCTGGTTCAGGAAAAATTTCTTCAGAGAGGAGTGGAACGAACCTGTTTATTTAACAGGCAGAGCACTCTCCAGTACAAAAAATGAACAATACCAGATGACAAAACTCATTCACCACTCTGAAGAGAGGACAAATTCAGGAAGTCTCTCCTGTGGGTGGTTGCTCAGTTATCAGTCCCTCTGGCTCTGGGAAAGGCTGTTGCCCAGAGTACGTGTTGCGGTGTCGCTCACTTGGGGTCACCAATTGTTTGTGGTGTTGTGAGGTTCCCCAGAATCTGACTCCAAGTTCTCAGAAGGTTTATTTATTATTTTATGATATTATATTAAAAGAAATGATATACTAAAACTATGCTAAAGAAAGAGAAAGGAGACATCAGAAGGCTAAACAAGAATGATAATAAAAACCTGTGACAGACTCAGAGTCCGACACAGCTGGCTGTGATTGGCCATTAATTAAAAATAATTCACATGCTGGGTAAACAATTCTCCAAATCACATTCCAAAGGAGCAAAACATGGAGAAGCTGGAGCTTCCCAGCTTCTCAGGAGAAAAAATCCTGGCGAAAGGATTTTTCTTAAAATATCATGGTGACAAGTAGGCCTCGGTAGGCCACAAAGTGCAGACTCTTGGTGCTCTCCGGGTCCCAGTCTGGAGCAGGCTCGAACAGTTCCAAGAAAAGGGAAAGAAAAACAGTCCAGGGAAAGCTTCTCTGCCTCAGCTAGCTAAACTTAGCAAAAAGCAAAGGAGCACTCTGTTCTGCTCTGCCCGTGCCCAGATGGCACAATCCAGCGCAGAACGTGGAGGAGTGAGTGCAGTCACTGATAACAAAACTCTGTGCTTCTTCTTCTCCCTGCCTTTGCTCTCAGCCAGTCTTGAAGGTACAGAATATAATATCCAGCATAAACAGAACAGATGACTGGGGATATAAGCAACATAAAGTCGCCCTAGGACATTAATACGTATATACTGCATATGCAAGGGAGCATGGACTGCCCACGGCATGACCTTAAGTAAAAGATTAGAAGAGAATCCTCAGTAAATGGGGCTCTGCTTGTACAACAGATGCATTCCAAGAAAACAGGAAGATGGAGGCAGCAAATGGACAATATTATCTGCAGTATTCAGACAACAAACCCAGCAATTCTGCAACCACAAAAGCATGTAAAAGTAAATGAAATAAGATAGATGAAATGTGAGCATGATTGTAACAGTTCCAATTTTGTTAATTAGTCTGTATTCATGCTTCACTGCTGCTGCAATTATGCTGCCTCACCCTTGCGTAGGCCTATTGTGCAAATGCTGTCATTATGCTCCAAGCAGCTTATAAAACAGTGCAAGATATGAACCACCTACAGAGATGTCATTACAATTGTGTCAATTCAACAGGATGTTTCCTAAAATTTATAATTATTTGTCTTCACTGAGAAGCAATTTTTGAAACTATTACTAGTCTTTTTGAAGTTAACTTGGTAATTTCTTTTATGTGACATCAAACACCTGCCACTAAAATTAAGATAATTGTGTACACCTAGTAACAACATTTTAGAAAAAGAATCAACATCTATAGCTCCTTTATAATAGTTGTATGTATTTCAAGCTTTGGGGTTTTTTTTCTAATTTCCAATAAATTATACTAGATATTTAAAAATACTAGAAGGAGAAGGAATCAATCAGAGAATCATGGAATATTTTGCTTTGGAAAGGACCTTAAAGGTCATATAGTTCCAAACCCACTGATATTAAGCTTCCAGAATGAAAGTGTTCTTCATCGTTATAAGTCTTGTGTATTTCAGTGGCAAAAGGTCACATCCTAAAAGGTTGGGGGAAAAATGTCAAAACAACCTTTTTCCAAGAAGTGTTGTATATTTAAAAACTTTATTTCAAATACAGTGTTATTTGACTCAGAATGAAGCATTCAGCTAAGATACTCTCTGATGAGGACTGCATCCAGGGTCTCTAGATGAAAACTGATTTCTTCAACTTGAGTTGCAGGGGTAGGTGCACCAGTTAGTAGGCAGTGGCAGTTTCATAGCTGCTTTATTCACCTGTACATGTCCCTTTGTTTGCAAGTTGTTTGTACAAAATAGAAATTATCAGAATTATCATCATAGTCATAGTCTACATCTATCAGTTTATCAAGGGACATACTTTATTTCAAATCACTTTCAAATATCAGTGCTCTTCTTGATTGAAATAATCCACATTTCTTTCACTTAAAAAAGGATAAGAACCTTTTTTGTGGGAACGGATGGGATAGGAGATCCATTTGTGATGGACAATGTCAAGAAATTGACAGTTTATATTATAGATAGAGCGGATCATATTTCAGAAGCAACTTTCTGCATATATTCACTGTACAGTTTTGTACCTCCATAACAAATAGGGTCTAGTAATCTTTAAATTTAATGTTACATCTTTCTTCAACCTTTGCTGTATAAAACTTTGATGGAATTTCTGATTTATAACATCTGGTTAATTATCTAGTTGGGCAAAGCAATATCTGCATATTTATTCGAGTAACCATTTTAATGAACCCTGGATACAGCAATTTTAGTCTACTCGCATCTAACTTAGGTCCAAATATTTTGAAAACTGATTCTGTTTATATTCCTTTTTTCAGACTATTACACTCAAACCATATTTTGTGTTGGTTTATTTGCTCTGTTTGAAACCGAAGCATAACTGCAAACAGTCAATAATTTTAAGCTAGTTACATAAAGAAAAGGCAGAATACCCATAGACAGAGGGTCAACCCACTGCAAGAATCACAATAAATGCTTGACAAATTGTAATCTACAAATCAGATATGTAATCCCTTGGCAGCACCTAGGTTTTATATGCAGCATTACAAAATGCTTCTGTTTCTGGAGTTAGAGCTACACTTAAAGGCCAGAAGTTGCACAAACACATATACATACGCACATAGATATACAGTTTATTTATTTTTGTGAGCTCTCTACGCCTAAACAGCTGGTATCAAGGAAGGAGCTTCCTTGGTGCCCAGATTCTTCTTTTTACAGTCTCAAAGAAGTCTGAGGAAAACCTTTACCCATATATGAATAAACTGCAGTAAATACCTTAGCATATTTTGGAGATTCCGTTTTGCTATTTTATTACTTTGTGTAGCTATGGATTTTCATACCAAGATTGCTAATTATTAAAAAGAAGTTGCCATGGGGAAGTGAATTCATAGAAATCTTCACAAGTTTCCCAAATGTGTCATTCCTGATCCCGTTTAAAACACTGATGAATCGTACTACACTGATGAATCATACAAGGAAATCCTCTAATCGATGCAAAACCAGGGTAATAACACAGAGCTAGAATCTGAAGATGCAAAACAACCAACCAACCAAAAAAAAAAAAAAACACCAAAAAAACCAAACCAAAACAAAAAAACCCCAACAAAACTAGGAACATCCAAAAATAAATTAACCCCAAGGGGAAATGGGGGGATCTAAAGTGATTTTCATACAAAATATTTCTTTTCAGGGGAATTTTAAGGTGTGTCTTGGAGTTCATAGAGAATTTCAGTTCAGCAGAAAACTTTCTTTGTTGTACCATCAGATTGGGCTTTTTTGTCTTCATTTAAATTTTTTGTAATGGTTAAAAAAAGATTTGATGCCCTCACATTTAAATGAAGATCACAAGAACAGGAGAGAGAAAAACCTATGATATGTGATATGGAAATATTTCAAGGATCTCTTTCCTTTTTGAAATTTGAGAAAGATCAGGTACCAACAAGGGTCATGTGCGGTTTGAACATGTATCTATCACACAAATGTGTGAACAAAAACAACTGTGCTTTGCGATTAAAGGAAACCCTGGGTAGAATGGGTGTGTATGCACCTTTGTTTAAGAGCATACATGTATTCTTAAATATACCTTAGACTTTGCTTTTGAGTAGTAATGGATCTATCCAGCAAGATTTCTTTGGTCTGATTTACTCTTGGGCAAGAGCTCTCCTCTGTTCCTCAGATTCTCTGGAGACACGCTGTTCTTTACATTCTTTACATTTGGCGTCTGGATTCTTCCAGTACTATGTACAGTTCCAGAGCTAAAACATACAGCATGTTTACATGATTATTTACTATTGATTTGAAAAAAGAGTTTATTTTCTCACGCCCTGCATTAAGAAGTAAATTAGTGTGTTTTAACCAAAGTACTAATTCGTACCAGTTTTTTGAATGCTGCTCTTTCATCAGTTCATGAAGAAAGAAGGCAATGAGTCACTTGGGAAAAAATAACCACTCTAATATTGGACAAAAGTAAGGCACACCAAATTTTTTGCGTTCCCAAATAGGCTTTTTGCTAATACAGTGGAAAAAAGAGAAAAACCTACTCATTTCACAAATTGATCAGTTATTCTTTTTCAATAGTGC
Source organism: Loriotus luctuosus (assembly GCA_035582745.1). NCBI lineage: Eukaryota > Metazoa > Chordata > Aves > Passeriformes > Thraupidae > Loriotus > Loriotus luctuosus. The sequence goes on along the minus strand of JAWWEY010000001.1, from coordinate 13,750,499 downwards.
TCAATTCGTCATAGATAAATATTGACCGACCTTAAAATTCTCAACTCCATTGCCATATGCAGCAAGATTTTCCTCTGACTTTTCCCCTGTAACTGTCTCTACCACTTACAAGCATCATTCAACAAGTTGTGACTAGAGAGCTGATAGTAACAGTCAATAGAATTCCACCCAGAGGCCCCGTAGTTCAAATATGGTTCCAGAGGTAAAGGTTTACAATGAGTATGAAGGAATTACCCAATGAAGAGAAATAATTTCTACTTGATTCTCTTCCTTGAAGCTGAAGATGTTGAAAATATCTATCCAGAAATTCTAATCATTTTTTCAAATAATGATTTTTTTTGTGTATTCATAACACAAGGACATTTTTATGTTATTAAGGAATTGTACAGTCAAATAACTGATAATTACCATTAATTATTAAATAGTAAAATATAGGTAGGAGCAAAAATGCCAGTTATAATAAAATAAATTTTAGAGAGTTGAAGGATATTGTGGTGATCCAAGTATTGATTGGTTGTTAAAAGATGTTTTATTGATGTTAATATTAACCTAACCATTATGCAAAGCCCTAGAAAGGTGGAAAAAATGTCAATCAATATTGATATTGATAATTATTTTGTCTGTGTAAAGACAAAAGAATGTTATTTTCTGCTATCACAGATTTCCTACCTTGAGGCAACTTTGGTTAGAGAGATAAAAAAATGTAGCTATTTTTTTTTTAATTTATTCTGGAGGTAAAAAGCTTACATTCGAGATGTCTTTGACATTAAGTGAAAAATGTAGATAGCAAACTGTTAAAAATATTCAACTTAAGCTTGGTAGTTACATGCAAGCTAACCTTTTATCACTAGGATATTTTCTTAAAATGTATATTTGCCATATGACAACCAAAGAAAGAGGGACTCAGTATTTGAAATTATATTTAAGGAAGACTTGATAAAGGTGCTTTTACAATATTTTTGAATAAAGACCTTTGCAGAACACATATGAGAGACATCAGTACCTGAGAGAATAGTTAAAGCACGTTTTTATGTACAGCAATCTGTACACAATTGGATCTTGAGGCAAACAAGGATGTGATATAGTCTTAACAGAACTGAATTAAAGACAGTTTCTAATGTGGAATACTCTCATTACACACATTTCTATAAATATATTTGAAACTTGCTCTTCAGTTCTTTCAGTCAATTGAAATTGGGGCTTTTCTAGTTTCTTTATTACTCTAGCTTCTTCTGGGAAAAGGGAATGCTGGTTTTGAATTAATTTACCAAATATTTGCCACCTTCTTCCAGTATGTCCCTTGATATGTTATTTCTATGAAGAAAATAAAGTTTCAGATTTATCTTCAGTAAAAAGATATTAAAAATAAATTCTAAACAGCAATTCTATATATCATTCAAATATCTGCCTTCCACAGCGCCTAAAATTCTCCTGTTCTAATGTTTATTATCACTTAACAACCTCAGCCTGAATTCTCTTTTGACTGAAAAATTTTAATTGAACTTCCTTACCTGAAAGATGATAGGAAGGACATTATTTCCTAGAGTTTGATTTGAATTCCTATTAGTACATTAAGAGCATTAATTAAATCTCAGACTTGAGCAAAATTCATATCAATAGACTTGAATCAGTTCATGTGAAGCTGGATTCCTTATGAGTAAGAAATGTGGAACTGAGCTCTGTTGCTGTAAAATTTCATGTTGATTAATTTTGTGAGAGTTTATGATATCTCTACAACAAGAAATACAGTAGTAAAATATTTTTGATAAATGCTAAAAACTTTGAGTATTTTGATAAATGCTAAAGTCCTTCAGGATAAAGAGTATATCATTCAGAAATTACTTTTGTGGGATTCTGGAAAGGGAAAACAAGAAGAAAGCATTTCATACTGCTGTAATAGCTCCAGTTAGTTCACATGTCATCAGTTCTTCCTCAAGTCTAAGGAAGGAAGCTTTGCACATAACGTTATATTGTAATGTACTAGTAACAAGTACAGTCAATAGAGTATTAGTAGTTTTTATTAAATTACATAGATTTTACCACGATGGTTACTATTGTAATCAAAATTTTCCAGGGTTAGAGTTATTATTCTACATTTCTTAAATAAAACATATTTCATCTAAAGTTAACACATTTTAGAATATTTCTATTCCTGTTTTAAACTCTCTTGTCATATTTCTTATCAGAAATAGTCTATGACATCTTTTTCAAATACTAGGAGATACTTCTCAATGTCCTACTCGCCCATAATGTTTCTTTTTTTTTCCTATAATTTTGCAAAAATCTGAAATAGTTTTTCTTAGATTGAGACATAGTTTGATCAACACTAACTTCATACATGACAACTAATGCAACTCAACATAATTTATCTGTACTGCAGTTGTTTCTTTTTAGAATTTCATCATGGATTGCTTCATAAATAGTCTCCAATGAATGACATTTGTTTTGCTGGAAAACAAACTCCTACTATCTTGTATTTTCTCACATTAACAGTATCTAATCATCTAATCCATATCAGTGCTGCTCCCCATGTGTTTTGAAAATTATCTTCAAGTTAAATGGTAAAATTTTAACCCGGGGTGAGTACTCCTTGAATGACAATAGACACGTCTCCAATGAGAATTCTCCTATTTTTAGTTTCTACTACTAGTAGTGGAAATACATGGTAATTTTTAATAAAGAGTGAACCCATCCAAAGGAACCTTTAAATTACAGAAACCACTTGTAAAATGGATAGAGTACTTAACTGTACAATAAATGGGAATACAGAAATTCATCCACTATATAGCATAAGACTGTTGCCATGTTATTGTATATTCAAAAATCCAAAAGAGATAAAGTACCATGAATGTACCTGTAATTGAATGCATTTTCCAAAATTATACTTTTTATTTCTCAGTGACTGTCATCATTTACTGTTTTTAATATTTTTCTGAACTAGATAGTCTTTAAGGTTCCTACAAACCCAAAACATTCCATGATTCTTCCATGATTAAATTTTTCTCCCAACATTTACTTCTACATGTACTGTGATATTGTTCACCCAATCAATTATTTCCTAGTTTAAAATGGAATATGGAGGGAAAAAATCAGAGAGATCTGCTGTTAATTATTTTTCTTGGGGTGATTTTATTATGATACTTTGTTCCCTGATTTTCTGTTTTATGCCCACAATGATGGGCATATATGGTAGATGTCTCTACCATAAGCTATAGGCAGAAAAATTTCCTACAAATCTTATAAGGGGGCATACCCATATAAATTACATAAAATATGATTCAGAGCACACAAGAATGATATTTAAAACTTTCTTACAACTACATTTATACACAGAGAGAATGATAAGTGTTACTTCAAACATGTAGCACAAATGTGTACCTCAGTCAATATCAGAGCTGTGAGGGCACCAGCAGTCCTGAATTGCCCTGGGACAAATCTGAGACCACCTTCATGCCCCAGTCCCAGGAAAGCAAGAGCCCTATTTTGGGTTTGGCCTCACAGGAAGACCTGGCTCACTCCCTAGCTTGTCCAGCTGGACCAGCTCACCTTGTGTAGTGGTCACCACATGGCTGTGGAGAGAGCCTGCTCTCTGTCACCAACCCTTGCTCAGGGCAGGTGGTGGCAGAATGGCCCATGCCACTACTGCAGCCACACTCATCTCCTGGCTCATTGCAGTCCATGGTACTTTGATTATTATATTGGATGTTCGTAGTGATTCGACCCTGGCCGTACATCAGGCATCCACCAAAGCCACTCTATCACTGCCCTCCACATCTGCACAGGGGAGAGAAAATACAACAAAATGTTCATGAGTTAGGGACAGGGAGACTTCACTCACCAGTTACTCTCAGGGGCAAAACAGACTCTTAACTGAGGATATGAATTGAATTTATTATCAACAAATTCAGAGCAGGATAATAAGAATTAAACCGAATCTTAAAAACACCTTCCCACCACTTCTCCCTCTTTATAAGCTCTACCTCCTCCCTCCAGAGGCTCAGGAAGACAGGGAATGGGGGTTACAGTCAGGTTATCACACACTGTTCTTGCCACTGCTCACAGAGATGAGTTCTTCGCTTGCTCCAGCTTGGGGTCCCCTGGTCTCACCTCGAAGCTACAGCAACCATTTGTGGGCATAAGACAGACAATCAGGGAGTAGAGTATAATCATAAAATCACCCCATGAGAAGTAATTAACAGCTGATCTCTCTGACTTTTCCCCTCTATATTCCATTTTAAATTAGAAAATAATTGCTTGGGTGAGCAATATCACAGTACATGTAAAAGTAAATTTTGGAAAAAAATACTATCATCAAACAATCATAGAATGTTTTGGGTTGGTAGTGACCTTAAAGACTATCTAGTTCCAAACCCCTGACATGGGCAGGGACACCTCCCATTAGACCAGGTTTTGACAATGCATCTGATTTATATTATAATTGTTTTTTTGTATGAAAAACATGCTTATTATGATAATATTTACTTATCTGGTATTTTCCATCTGAAGATCTCAAGTGCTTTACCAAGGTGATGAATATCATTATCCATATTCTACATAAGGATATGTTCTGTAAGAATAATTTAGCTCTAGAATAATGGAAATTTTAGATTGTTTATTAGAAGGATAACAGAGATGAAGAAGAGTAGAAGAATGAATTACACATGTATCGTGCCTCCAGAATGAAAAGGATTTTATTTTAATAAGACTTGAAATGTCTCACAGGACTAGAAGAGATTAGAGGACTTGGGAGTTAAAAGGTTTCTAATTTACACGTTGGTACGGCAACTTAGAACACTTCACAAGGAAACAAACAAAACAACTAAAAAAAGCTACATATATCGATGTGGGCTAATTCACTGGACTTGTTACCTACCAAAAACCATGGGTTTTTGAAGTGTTCATGAATTTAGACCATAATAAATTTACTGAAAATATGTATGGACATATCATGCAAAAAAAAACATGCTGAGGATTATCCATTCTCTCAGATTCTTCTTCTCTTCCAGACCAGTTTTTTGAGTGGAGTGTAAGATGCTGGGAGTATTTCCCTTAGTTTGTAAAACAGAGCAATGATTAAAAATATTTGATCTTGCCGCTTTACTCATTAAATGCTAACAAGATTCTGATTGACATAAAGCACAGGTCTGTAAGAAAATAAGAATAGTCTGACAAAGCACTAAATTTTGCTGCTCAACACTCCTGCAGTCTTTCATGACCATGTCTAATTTAGTTGTAAGAACTGGGACAGGAAATGTTTTTCCTGCTACATCTCTTCTGAGGCTGCTGCAACAATACAGAGAACTTCATATGAGGAAAACACAGCTTTGTGTAAGTCTTGTCAGACAATTCCTCAGCTTTTGAGTACCTTGACAGTCCAAGATGACCTTCATTGCCATCCAAGTGAACCTGAATACTGTATCAGTAGAATGACTCTGCAGTACATGACTCCAAAGTGAATCCAAATGACCACGGTGTTTACTTGAGGTATATGAGAGCTGAATTAAGAGGTTTTGCTTCTGCATATAGAATATCTGCTCAAAATCAGGAATGAGCAAGCCACGAGACAGTCACAGTGTTCCACTAAAAGAAATTTCTTATTTTCTTCTTTCTAGCAACTTTACTTCCCAGAAATAGTTGTTAAAGCTATTCTCTCACAGACTTTTGCAAAAACACAGAGATTCACAACTCTAACATAGAGTTAAATGTGCATGATTAGCATTAGCATGATTAGCCTCAAAATTGACAGGCTATGTTATAACTTATTATACAGATTAATTAGTTGTTACTAATCTTCTGCAGCTATGCTTGTGCCATTCTATATTGGCTTCTCAGTACCTTAGAAACTCAAATTTTTACGTGATAGCTCCTGCATATTTGGAAGCTAAATTGAAAATAAATTTGTGAGCCTGCTTTGTGTGAGGAATTAAATAATGGAATCACAGATTCATTTAGATTGGAAAAAAACTTTAAAAACCTTGCTACTTGTACAGTTGCAGAGATACTTCTTTTTTTAAAAAAATCATGGAAATAATACATGTGGTATTTCTGGTCTTGAAAGCTTATGAGTGTTTAGGAGATGAGAGAATGAATTCTGAATAAAGTCTGCTGTGCAGCTAAACTTCTTTACTTATCTACCAATGTGCATTTCTGTGCTCTCTGTATTCCACATTCAAGAGAGTTTTCATGGTCAAGAGGGAAATTAATTCTAGTTCAAAGTGTGCCAAATACCAGACTAATTGTTTTTATTCCATTAAATTTCTCACCAGAATGGAAGTCATAATAAAATCTGCAATGTGAAAGATTCTCTCCTTACAGCAGAAATTTAATCTCTAGTTAGGTCTTTACAGTTTCGTCTTGGAGCTGGCCTCTCAGTCCAGGTGTTTACTCACAAATTGCATTTGAAAGAAAAACATAAAACCACACTATGATAAAAGCCATAACTTTTTTGTGTTGAATAAGTGATAAATATCAGAGAAATACTTATGAAACAAATGAAGTAAACAACAGTTAGTGATATCTTCTGAAATTATGCTTAGGAGCTTTTTAAGATTATGACAAGATCTATTCTCTAAAGCCACATAACACTTAGATGTGTACAAAAGTGGACAAGAAATTTATTAGTTTAAATTAGTAAATTGTACTAATAAGATAATAGTGATTGTCTTATTGTGCATAAGACAAAATTTTATGGGATTATATGTTTTTTCTCAATGCCTCCTTTTTAGCTTCTGTTTAACTTTCAAGAGGTTTTATTTTAAGAACAACTAATTAGAAACTGAGTTCTTAAAGCTTACAAATATATGTACTGTTCTGACACAAAAAAATCATGCTCTTGTAAACTGTATAAATTCTGAGACAAGAGTTTCATAGCAAAAAGATGTTAGTGTAAAACTTTTTGTTTATTCCTTTTAGCTACAAATGAATTTTTAAATTTTAATTAACAGATATATATGTGTTTACTTTCTTCCCTGACATTTAGAAAGTATTAGCATGATAAAAAATATTTTTCCTGTGGGGCTACTTTATCACATTTCACTGGAGTCAGGACACCATAAAATGTGAATTCATTTATCAAATTCAAAGCAGACACTACAGAGACTTGACTTCTGTGGTTGAAGAAATTGAAGAAATCATGTCACCTTATGTAAGATTAGATGTGGGAAGTCTCTTTACTTCATACAATATTTCCCTCCAGATGATCATATAGGTTTCAAAGATTTCTTACAGCTTTTCTACTCTTCCAAGATTGTATTAGCCAAGTCCTTTTGCAGGATGGGGAGGAGAGAATACACTTCATTCTTACATTCAGAACTCCCTCTGTTCACGCCTCCACCCCTTTTTCTGGGGATAGTATTTAGGCTCTTCATTAATGTCAAAGTTCTGTACATGTGTAAGCTTTATTTTGCAGCACTAGAAGCCATGTCTTGCTTTTAATTGTTTTTTAAACAATTCCTTGTCCAATGCAATGCAATTGTCTCTTCCTTTTCCTTGTTGGATAACAAGCATTCTGAGGAATGCATCTTTCACAGCCCTTGCACTGTGTCAGATTATACCAAAACCACAAGACAACATATCTAAACAGGTTTATTGTGTGTGTCCAATTATGGGCTCTTAGACATGAAAATAATTAATCACTTTGAGGTGAGAGTGACTTATCTTACTGAGATTTCTTTCGGATTGCCCTCCAAGCTAATTAGTGTTTAGTAGACATTTTTCTCCAATTAAATTTCTAGTTCAAAAAGACCTTGGGCAGTTTGGAAGCTGTGCTGAACACAAACAGTGTTTAATCAGAAGCAGAGTAATTGGTTTGCAAAACTGGGAAAAAAGAGCAGGTAGAGCATAGCATGACTTAAGTGGCAGGCTACAACTTTATCTTGGTAAGCATATAAAACAATGTTGACTATAATCACAGCATGCGCCCTCTATAGTGCAATGACCTGTAATAACTGCACATTCAGGTTGTCCCTACCACAGTGGGTAACAGATTGCCTTGATCCATTTGGGAATTCTCTCATAGGTAAAGAATTTGACCTCTTTGGATATGAGTCTCTCTACATCTTTTAATGAAGCTGTATTTTGTCTGCCTTACTGTTTGTGTCTTTTACCTCTGAGGAATACCTGTGACCTATGTTTGTTGGAATTTCCTAACTGCAGCTTTATCTGCCACATTGAAGATCCTTCCAGATCCTTGACAACTTTGCCTTCAAGAGAGATCCTTCTATCTCCTTTTCCAGGAAATGACCTGTGCCCTGACTGTCTTCCTGTGTGTCCTGAATGTGAACTCATTCAGCCTTCAAAGCCTGCAACTATCCTAGAAAATTACAGGACCCCAAACTAGGCTTGCACGCTGGCAGCCAGCTAAGTACACTATTTAATAATAGCATGTTGCCCAATTTTGGCTTGATGCCATTTGGTATACTCACAAAGGACAAAAAGGTGGATGATCCCTCTTTCCTTTTTCACATTCATCTTGCTCCTGAGTTTACAACAACAACAGGGGCAGCGTTCCCCATGCTGGGCAGGTTATTCTTTTTGTGTTCTGTTGTAGGGGGATTATCCATCAGATCAAAAGGTTTAAATATATCAGCCATAGCTATCTTGTTCAATAAAGAGTTTGTAAGATTGAACTGAGAAATAGAATCCTAATAGACATTTAGAAGGTAAAATCTTTGCAAATTTTCCCTTTACGTATTTCTGTCTTTCAAACCATCTTTTCTGTGTTGCTAGTGGCAGTAGAACGTAAAATCAAGAAATTGAAATTTTAGGAGTAGACTTGCTAAAATATCTGTATTAAAAAGAATACTGCATTTTAAAGATATTTCAACTTATGCTGGTATCTGAATTGCTGTAATTGTCTGAATTAGCTTATGATTTATATAATAAAATGCTGAAAGAAATTTTCTGTCCATGTACAAGCACAATCATATATACAGTATTATAAGTGTGCATTTCATAAAATAAAGTGATAAATTTAGATAATTCAGGTTGACAATTTTTGTTGCCTAGAGATAGCGAAAGTAATTTTTACAGTTTTGTAATAGATTTATCATACCTTAGTGGGATCATGTTCTAGATGGATTATATCTTATATTTTCAGGCTATTTTAAAGTCATATTTGGGGGAAGAGGGGAAGAAAATAGCTGCAAAAAACGTGGGTGACATGAGTGTTATAAAACCAAAAAACTGGTCACAACAGACCTGAAACAAACTGAAGCTTTACCCAGGTGAAATCATGCTAAAGAAAACCTACAATTTTTCTTCTTGATTTTAATATTAATCTTACATAATGTTGAAAATGTAAAATTTTAAAATTTTATTTCAGCTGTAAAGTTGAATTTTGTGTTCTGGGGCTGAGGTATGCTATCTGGCACAGTACTTCTAAAAGTATTTGTGTGGAGAAACACTGTAGGTTTTCCATGTACATCCCACTTTTCTACCCATGACCCACATATTTTCCCTTTAAGAAGGTTGAGAAACCAATATAGACAACCACATTGTGCTGTTTGGGAATAATGCAGAAGTATTTCTATGACAGAAAAAAGCGAGGTAGCTAATCAATCCATCCTTTAGTGTTTGTGATATTTCTGAGACAGAGGATATGTTCAATCCATTTTCAGACAGATCTCTCAGTCAGTATATTATGGGAAAAGACTCTGGTTAATTCATGAGCAAAATAAACTCAGCTTAGAAAAAACAGAAATCGAAATTCCAAAGTGTGATGGGATGACCCTCGCTGGGTGCCAGGTACCCACCAAAGCTGCTCTTTCCCTCCCCTCATCAACTGGAAAGGTGAGAAAAATATATAGCAAAGGGCTCATGGGTCAAGATAAGGGTGAGGAGAGATCTCTCACCGGTTACAGGCCACTTCTGGAATTTTTCTAAAGTGTTAACAACAATGCAATCTGTGAAGGAAAATAACTTTTGTTGGAGTGTGACACACTTAATAATCTCTGCAGCTCTCAGTGTTTGGATCACCAACAGGACCCTGCGTGTGGCCTGTCTTTGGTACAAATGCAAACCTCCAAACAATTTCTACTGTTTGGAGTTCAGTATTTTGTCTGCATGTCTGAAACATGTCAATCTGAAAAATGGATGATGAGAAGACAGAATTTATATTAAATACCATTATTTGTGAATACAATCTAGAATAAGTCATGCTGTTAAATTCAAATACTATGACCAATTGCTTCAGAAATTTTGTGCTCTTAGCATCCAAAGCTTGCTATAAGGGTATAGTATTGAATTTGTATAAGATCCATAGCAAGGAGAAACAATGAACATTATTCTTTTTAATAGAAATCTCCTTAATACATTCATCAGAACAAAAGAAACCCTAACCGCATATTTAATGTGCTGTCTTCTGATTAATTAAATTTTTGGCTTACCTAGCTAATATTGATTTAGTTTATAGCTGTATTTTGTGTCTTCCTTGCAGGAAAATCAAAAAATGTCTCTTGTTATGGTCACTATTTAATATAATACAGTATTTTGTAAATATATAACCAAAATTGCTTGGATATATATTCCTCATTTAAGAAAATATATTTAGCTGTACTCAGCCGTGTGTACAATTAAAAGCAAGCACTAATTTTATTGCCAATGTAAATATGTCTTATATTTTTTGTTATTGATATTTTAATGCTGCTGTAATTGAACAGAATTATGCATGACCATATTTCCATAACTCAGAAGCTCTTTCTAGATTTTTTTTCCTCCCAGTTCTTTACCATTACTTTCCTTTTGAATCCTTTTAGTACTTAAGCAAGGCTTGTAAGAAGGATGGGGATGGCCTTTTTCCTAGGACCTCTAGGGATGGAGCAAAGGGTGATGGTGTCAAACTGAAGGATAGTTGATTTAGATTACATATAAGGAAGAACTATATACAAAGAGGGTGAAACAGTGGAGTGGGTTACCCAGAGATGTTTGAGCTGCCCTATCCCTGGAAACCTTGAAAGTCAGGTTGGACCACACTCTGAGCAACCTGATCTGGATGTCTCATTGCAGAGGGGTTGGACTAGGTGGCTTTTGAAGGTCTCTTCCATCCCAAAACATTCTAAGATTCTCTGATCAGCATTTGCTCTCAAGGTCAACAAGGGTAGATTTAGCAGGGGAACACAACACAAAGGAGCCATCAGAATATTGCCAACATTTTCAATCACATGAATTGCAGAAAGTAGAAGACTCACCTGAATCTGAAGCCTCTGGTGAATATATTTTCTTCATCATCATCATCATCATCATCATCATCATCATCATCATCATCATCATCATTTTTTATTTCAGCACATTTCCATTAAGCAGTTGGAATTTTAAGTATAAATTTAGCATTGAAATGGATAGTTTCTTATAATTTCCGCAGGTTCATTGTCATGCAGCTAATAGAGTAATTACAGAACTATTCCTAGAGTGAATGCTGTGTTATCCACTGAAAAATATTGTGATATTGTGGTACACAATGTGAATAAAAAATTACTTTTTCTGCAAAATTAAGCTTACATTAAAAAATTTCAGCAGGGAGCGACTGTTCTGTAAATAAGATATAGGTGTTTTTAATGCTTAGTTCTCATGGCAATAAGAACATGAACCTAACTGGCATGATTCCCTGCTGCCACTATGTATACTTCAGCTTTTCTGTCATTAGGGACAAAAAGAGTTGAATGCTTCTGAACTGCTACTGATCTGAAGAGTTTCTAAGTCCTAAGACTCTTAGAAAAATCCAAAACAATATATCTCAAGAAAGACTGATGTAGTTTAATTTGTAATTATAATATTCTCCCATCATGAACATGTGCACAGTGGGGTATTTGAACCTCTGTACAAAAATAATGCACACAACAATTAACTAATTGAATATGTGTGCTGGTTTTGGCTGGGGCAGAGTTAATGTTCTTCTGGGCAAATGAGGGGCTGTGTTTCAGATTTGTGTTGAACACAGCATTGTTAATCCAGAGACGCTTTTGTTATTGCAGAATGGGCCTTACAGAGAGCCAAGGCCTTTTCTGCTTTCATACACTCACACTGGGGAGGCTGCACGGGAGTTTCAGAGGAGACACAGCCAGGACAGGTGACCCAAACCAAACAAAGGGATATTCCAGACCATGTAACATCAAACTCACTATAGAAAGTGGGGAAGGGAAGGAGAGGGTATTGAGAGTGATGGCATTTGTCTTCCCATGTCACGGTTATGTGGGATGGGCCCTGCTCTTCTGGAGATGGCTCAATGGAAACCTGCCTGCCCATGGAAAACAGTGAGCTAATTCCTTGCTTTGCTTTGCTTGTGTGCATAGCTTTTGCTTTCCCTATTGAGCTGTCTTTGTCTCAATCCATGTTTTTTCTACTTCCATCCTTCTGATTCTCTCTCCAATCTCATTGGTGGGGGACTGAGCAAGCAGCTGTGTGGGGCTTGGTGGCTGGCTGGGGTTAAACCATGACAATGTGAAAGAAAATAATGGATAGGACTAGAATTGAGTTTTCTCCTACTTAATAAAAAAATTGAGTAATTCTGTGTTGCAGCAGAGGAGTTTCAGGTAAAGTCCCTAAAGTTAATAGGGACTAGCAAAAGTCTAATGGGAAAGAGTCTAGTGGGAAAGGTCCCTGCCCAGGGCAGGGGGTTGTAATTCAAAGATCTTTAAGGTCCCTTGCAACCCAAACCATTGTATGATTTTATGATGCAATACAAGACATGACTTAGTCTTCCAGACTCTCATAATTCATACTAGGCCTTCCAAGGATTGCAGAATGAACATAACATTGTCAACTTGTGACAGTTTTGATGTGAAAAGGAGGGCGGAGACGCACACACGAACTGCAGCATTTCATGAAGGAATAACGCTGCTTGTGTTTGCAGTGACTGTGGTGGCTCGTATTCCTGTAGTCTAATCATCCCAAAAGCTGAATAAGTCTCTTGGCTGGTCAACAGTAGCCCAGTGTGCTTCCCTGTGGACAGTGGATGTGCAGAACTCTGCTGCAAGCAGCATTTTGCAGCCATATCAGGGATCCTTGCTGGTCACGATTCCTTCCCCATGCACAAGTGTCTCACCAGGGACACTGGCTCACACTGACCCCAGTAAGCAAAATCATGGCTGGAAATCAACTGGTTTTGTGTTTGCCACAGGATGGACTCCATGCAGCATGAAGGCCATGCAATTTTGTCTTCAATTTCTTTTTTTATAATTTAAAAATTACTAATGAACAAGTTACCCCAGCTGAACTTGAGTTAAAAAGGTTTTATTAATTTAAGAGGAGCAAACTTTCTCTTCTTATAAAATAGTTGTTCGTTGTTACTCTGACATCAATGAATGAGTGACAGTTATTATAGATCTAATTTTTTTACACTGCATGGAATGATTCTGGCACTAAATACTTGGGTTTCTGGCATTAAATAATTTCACAGAGATATTTTAATTATCAAATGAAATCCTGGAAGATGATGGTGATGCATTAGGAATATGTCCTAAATGAGGGTTTTGCAGCTCAGAACTGAGTGTGGTTTCAGCTATTTTGCCTCAAAACCATCTACTCCATGGCCATTTGAACTGTGCTTTGAAACAGCAATTTAAACAGCTGCCTGAGGAATAACTCTTTTGAGTTTCAAGACTAACTGTAATTTTCAGTGAGTGAAAATGACGTCTATAAAAGTGAAAATTTGAAATCATTGGTGGGTTATCTTTTTTACTGCAAAAAAGGTTGGTTTCTCTAACAAACTTCTGACTATTTTCTATTTATGTAGTCTACAACATTGACCTTTTATTTCAATTGAGATAGCACTTGAAACTGCAATACAATCAGAAATCAGTTTATGAGGTAGAAAATCTCTTTGAATGGTAACTAGAAAACAGGTGATAGTTCAACAGGGTTTATTGTACTTCTTAAAATCTGGATCTAGAGAGAAATTAGGTAGATAAAGTATATAATTGCAGGCAATAGCATCACTGCGTAGTGGGAGGGGAAAAGTGCTCAAATGAACATCTCTGCAAAAGTGAAGACAGACAAAAAAGCACTGGTATAATTTTTAACTTTAAATGAACATTGAGACTGGCTTTGGTTCTTATTCAGATGTTTGAGAGTAAAATTTGTAAAGCCTAAATCCTATCTTTGGTCTTTTTAGTATGCTAAATTTCCTCCCTAGGTCTGACAATTTTAATGGACAACCAAAGGATCTTTGTTACATAAATGGAATGCAGGAACTAGAAAAAATCCTCTACTGTAAAATTACAGGTTGCTTTGAAAACCTCTCTATAAGAAAATGAAAAAAAAAAAAAAAAGCAGGAAGTTTGCCATTTTTCTCAATTCACAGTGCAACCAAAGATCTAAAGATTTACATTGGTTTATTTGGATGAAGGTGCACAAGAACTGTTATCTTCAATATATATTTGAAAGAATATTTCTGAGTCTTCCTAATTAAGAAAACAAATACTTTCAGTGAGATGTTAATCAAAGCTGAAGTAGACATCTTCTGTTCAGTAAATGAGAAATATAGGTAAATATAAATTTTTTTGCCCTCAGAAAACTGAAAACTCAGCTGACAGTTGTAAAAAAAATAAATTCTGTTCTGTGGGATTATGTTTTTTCTCAATCCCTGTTTTTTGTATCTAGAGCATGACTTCTTGTTTCTGAACTAATCTTTTGAAGGTATACTTTTAGTTTCCTTTGTAGATCAGGATACAGAGAAAAAGAGGGATGGAAATAACTTATGACAATGAATTCTCCAGCCCAAAGTGTGTGCCCTAAAATCATTGAAAGAGGCATTTGGGGTTGTAACAGTCTTCAATTCCATGTGTTTGGAGACACTTTTAGGAGCTAGGCTGCTGCATGGCATTCAGGGTTGATGGACCCATCAGTTCTCATTGTTCCAGTGGTCATAGTCCATTTGGCAGGAAAATCAAAGGTGCAGTCCCTGTAAAGGTGCAGTTCCCACTGCTAAATTTGCAGGATCCTCTGAGAGAAAGGAAGTATTGGTAAAGGATAATGACTGTGTGAATCTCTTTCTGTTATTTATTTGTCTGGTCTCAGTAACTGGAAGACCATGTGATCTGCGGATAAATGGCAAAATTAAATGCCAATGACCAGAATGAGAAATTAATATAACTATACTATATCTTATTTTTACATTCAAAATACTATGTGACTTTAATTATTAAAAGAAACAGGTATAATTTTTCTCAGTTTTTTTCCTTATACATTTTTCTCTTAAATTCTTTATTCTTTCTAGTTTCAAAGACATGATAGTCTTCTGAAAAACACTTTTCATTCATTTATAGGAACAAGTACATTCTGGCCTTTTTCTCTGTAAGACAAATGTGTGTAAGCCAAAATATTTTATCTCTATGTCTCATCAGTAAAGTATTTAATGAGGCTCCAGAAATACAGTGTAGTTATCATATAGCACTGGGAAATATAATACTGACTCTAGGAGCAACAACCAGAGAAGATTTTTAATGTGCCATTAAGTAGTAAACTCACAGCTGCATGATAACGTCTTGATAACTGGTGAGTAGAATAATTTAAAAGTATGTCCAGAATTAAAGAAAATACAGATAAAAATAAAGTCAGGGGCTTATATTTTCTGATTTCATTTTATTAATATTAAAGTGTTCTTTAAATAAAGGGATAAATATACTGTTCACACAAAGGGAAAATCTGTTAGAAAGTGTTTGAAGGAGAGAAGGAGGATTTTGTGGTACATCAGTTTCCAATGTAGACTGAAGTGTTATGGTAGAACTAATCAGTTCATACCATCAAAAATACATTACACATTAAACAGGACAAAGTAAAAAAGCAGAGCATTCTGTACAGAAAGTAATAATACTAATCCTCAATTTCTGTTTGCAATCATCTTAGAATCTTCTAGGAGAATAAACCACAATGAATGACCAAGTGCTGCTTTCCATTCCTAGGGGAAAAAAAGGGAGGGGAGTATCAATAAAAACATTATTGCATAAGTCTAAAATGACTTAAATGGAAATTGCTTTGTTTTTACCATCTTGGGAAATGTGTGGCTCTTCTGAGATAACCATTCCGAGACTGTTGTAACATCATACACTAATAAAATATTGTTACCAAAAAGTGTTAGAAAAGGGGGTCTTGTAATTATAAAGTAAGTGAAGAATACTTTCCCAGTCCCTGAGACCCAATTTCCAAACATCTGGAGAAAGATATTATGAGATAGAAATGTGTGAGACATGTACAATTATGAACTTTTCACAATTATAATCTCCTGGAGGCAGCACTTAATAGATAGACCCTTTTTTTTTCATGGGAACACAGTCTTACAGGCTGTGCATAGATTTAGATGAGACATTAGAATTAGAGAAGGAAAAGGGAAAATGCTTTGACATGTTTTATAATGTATATGCATGTTTTATTATTTGTAGTTCATATTTGCTTTACAAAGAGTAGATGATGTCACCAGTCAGCAAAGTATTTTTTAAAATTATGAATAATTGGACCAAGGGAGAACCACCAGCTGACTCTTGCACTGTTCCCATGTAATTAAAGATTGGCACAAGCACAAGTACCTGACCATATAATAGAGAAGTCAGAACTATATAAAATTAGTCAACAAATTGTTGACCAAAGTAGTGGGGAGTTTCACACTTAAGAATATATTTTTAAGGAGAATATATTCACTTTTCAATCACACTCTAGATTGAGATATTAGCTTGAATGATCTGCTATTTCTCAAGAGCCTTTTTCTGGCCTGTTTTTAAAATTTGATATATTTTTACTGTAATAAGGACTATAGTAGTACCCACTGCTGCAAGAAGGATTTCTATTATTATAAAAGATATTTACACATATTTTATTAAATGTTTAATCCCCATATTTCTATTCTTGTACATTTTTATGCAACTATTTATTGTTATTATCTCAATTTGAAGAAATTGAAGTATAAAAGATGTATTACTACTTTAATTTATTTTGAGGACACAAATTTTTGTATTATATTCAAAAGTGTCTGTCACTGATTTTTTTTTTGTTTTCCCACTCTGTTCTAGTTATGCAGTTTAAATTCTGTTTGATCAGATATTTCCTTCCAATCCCAATATTTCTTTTCTTTTCATGGTGACTTTTATGTCCATAGGAACCAATTTTTTTTTAAATTTGGTTTTGCTTACTTCCGGTATATGCTTTGAAAATTATTAATAAGCATATAAATTTTTTTTTTAAGGGAAGAAATTAATTGGTTTTTTAAAATTTCAAGTCAAAATCTAAATACTTACTTTCTTCTCCTTTCTGGGTTTCTTTATATGAAATGAGAAAAAGTAATGCTTTGCTGTAGATAATAGTGCACTGTTTTTCCTTTACTTTTATATAAGCGGGTAAAACATCCTCTTTGATTCTTGATAGCTTTTGCAATATGGAGAATGACATTATTTTTTTAATGAAAAGTAGCTCTTCTCCAGGAAAGAAAAGATAGTACAGGAAATTACCTCAAATTTAACCAGGGAATGTTTAGATTGAAAAAAAAGTCTTCACTGAAAAGGTTGTCAGGCCTTGAAACAAGCTAGCCTGGAAAGTGATGGAATCACTATTTCTGGAAGTGTTCAAAAGACACTTGAATGGGGCTCTTGGGGACATGGTTTAGTGGTGAACACAGAGGTGCTGGGTTAGTGTTTGGACTCAATGATCCTAGAGGTTTTTTCCAGCCTTGATCTGTGATTCCACATGGTGCATTTCATCACCAGGAAGTGTAGGAATGGCAATGTGTGGGCATCTGGAATACCAGAGTGCCTGGAGGGGCCCCTTATAGGGCAGAAGTTACTAAAGCCTTGAAAGCTATAGGGCAGCTTGTGAACAGCTGGGCAGGGGGATGACAGATGGCACTGACTGGTTTCAGGGAAGGAATGGAAAGAAATCCAAAATTAGTGGAGTTGTAGCTTCAGATTGAAACTAGAGCATGGATTACCTCACATTATCACATATGAAAGGAATAACTACTCTTGAGAAGGGAGGAAAGTTGGGAAAACATCTGTTTATAGTGGTGTGTCTGATGTGATTCTGTTTTTTATTTAAATGGCATTGAGATAGCGACAGACAGTGAGACAAAAAGAGTGAGTGGTGAAATGAAGACATTATTTGTCTGAGTCAATATTTCCGCTAGCAGGATTTCAATCGAGTGTGCTTATACAAGAAAAATAAATAGAAGAGATAGGGTTGAAATTATCATTTGTGTTCTGTGTAATGCAGTAGAGATTACAGCCCCATTGTGCCACATCTCAAACATGAATAAATATGTCATTTGTCACAACGAGATTATCACATAAGCAGAAAAGACAGGCCTAATGTGAAAGAAATGCGAAAAGATAAGAGAGATATGCGAGTGACAAAGTGGTCTGAATAAAGCTGTGGAAGTCCTGTGTAATTTAGTGCTACATTTGGAATCCTAAACCAGCTTGTTACTCTGAAGTCTGAAGCACTTCTCTAAATTACATATTAGAACAAGTGTTAAAGTAAAACTGTATCTCAGGGATGCACTCTTAATTATTTCCTTATTCAATTATTATTGCTTGTTTTCAACTTGGAGTATGAGGTGTGGAAAAACGAAATTTTAGCCAGATTTGTCTAGCTAGATTTTCTGTGATGCAACTGCATATTGTATTTGCATGCTCCTAGCATATCGAAAGGTGCTTCTGCAACTTTCTTCCTTCCATAATTCACTGATAAAATACATCTCTCTTCCAAATCTCTTCTACGATGCCCTGACATTGCTAAATACTTTTCAATGAGATGTGGAGATTTATCTTTTTGACTGAGTGTAGCTAGCTTAGCTATTTTTTAAAAAAATCTCTGCTTTGTAGCTGCTTGTTAGCACTGGCCACTTTTCCATCTATTTGACAGGTACTTGCCTTGAACAGCTGAGCTTACAGACTGTGTTAACAGTATCTTTCCTGAAATGCACACCAGATTCTCTTTCCATTTCTTAAAATTATTTTTCAAAAAAGTCTTCCAGTAACTTCTCCTTCCCTTTTTCCAGCACAGCTGCCCTTTGTATAGAAGCAGATGCATTCAGATGTCCATTCACCCTGTTGCTGTCATGAGTTGTCCATAAATATCACTGTCAATGGTGAAAAATGTTTAAGCATCTGTTTCCTCAGTGTCATTTATTTGCCTGGATGCAGAAGTGACCTATTTAATTTCCAGATCAGAAATAACTCGTATTTGGCCAGATTAACTTACACCTATAGGAAAAAACATGTCTGTTCCTAATTGCCTTTGAAGACACTTTTGTTGTTGGATATTCATCAGGTGTAATTTAATCTCTTGAGAGTAAATGGAGACTATATAGACCAATTGCTACTTGGTCAATTTTCTGTTCCAGACTGGTTCACCAAATTGCTCATTTTTATTTTCTCTTTTTAAGCTTTAATTTTAGAAACAGTTTATTGTCTTCTAGACATCTGCACTAATAACTAGATCACATTCATCATATCCCAATCATGCGTATTTTTAGTAGAGAGAATCTTGGAGGCACCAAAAGAACTCAGACAGGCAGCAGGTTTTGAAAGTTTAGTATTAAGAAACATTGTGGTTTGCTGCAATTTGCCAGTTTCTAGAGGTGAGGCACTGTTGATAAATTCACCTGTTCATAAATGGGATTTAGAGATTGAAGGACCCACTCTGTAGAATGAAGGCTCCTTTTATTTTCCACCCTTCAAAACATATGAAGGCAGAAAAAAAAAACCAGTGTCTGAGGGAGGGATTCAGAAAGGAGCAGAGCCATAGAAGAAGGTCTACTGTTCCAATTATAGGAAAAGACTAAAGAGAGACTTGAGGTTAGATTAAATGCCATGGCTCTTGGGCAAGATATTTGGATTTTCCTTCCATTTTTGCAGGAGGACATTGGGCCAATCAAATGAGATCTGAAACTTGCAGCAGAGTGAGCAAGAGCCAGGAACCTGCCCTTTTGCAGAGGATGAATGGAGGGATAGATGGATGGATGGATGAATGGATGGATGGATGGATGGATGGATGGATGGATGGATGGATGGATATATGGACACTGTGTGCTCAAGTCATGGGTTGAACATTCTGCATATCCAATTTTTAAGGTGGAGAGGACGGAAGTCTCTCTTACTTATAAATATCTACAAAGTGTTTCTGAGGAAGATGTGTGAGCATTTTCATTGTGGAGGAGAAGGGAGAACCAAAATCCTTAATGCATGTCAGAGAGAAGGTGAAATTTTCTGGCTTTATGTGCTATAGTAAGGAAGAAAGACACACTTTTAAAATTGCTTCACATTGAGACATCCTAAAGCAACACTGGAGTTATAGATTAAAGACATTTTTATATATTAGCCTTTCAAAATGGTACAATGGGGAGACAATGGGTACAGCTTCCACTGAGCCAGGAGGACTCATCCAGATTCAGTATGATTGTTGAGTACTGAAGGTTTTGCCACGTGGGATTTTGTTCACAGTCTCAATCTATCAGAAAACACTTTGCATTTGGCAGTGTTTCACTAAACCAGAGATGTCTAAATGAAACATTTCCATCTTGATAATTAGCATTTTCCCCTCAGGAGGAGCATTAGCCTTGAATTAGTTTCTGTGGGTAGTCGTGACCTGGAATACCAACACGACTGGGTCCTTTGGAAGCCTGTGCTCTGGATTACAGTCTGGGATTCCAACAGGCACGTGTCGAAATGCCAAAGATGTTTAAACCTTCAATTTGATATTGGTTTAGAAAGATGTGTCTGATGAGCTATGCTTCCTTTTCCCAGTTCTGTCCAAGTGGTGTAATAATTTTGGTCCTTCTATAGGGTTTTCCATAGAAATTGAGGGATAAATATTGAATGTGGTCTAAGCCACAGCTACTTCAAATGTTTAATACAATTTTTTCTGTGCTATTAAAGTATCAAAAGTTCAATTAGTAAATGGAAACACATCTATTTATAGAATATTTTGTACAAATTATTCTTTATTTTCATTAAATCTGTGAACTTTCAGTATTAATTCCTCTAAATCAGCCAAACTTGTCTCCTTTCTAAATAAACAACAGTTAAAATACTTATTAAGAACGTGAACTCTCTGTTTTTAAATTTGTTTTTACCATGTTTTTAAATTTGTTTGAATTTTCACTGAAATTATGATAACTTATGTATCTAATAATATTTGTCAGCTAAATGGAGCAGCAATTTAGATATACAATTATATCCAACATATGAGGAAGCTGAAATACTCCAAGTAATTTCTGCAGTAGGACCAAAATAAAGTATATTCTAATATTTAAAAATGCTTCATATCACACACAGCAGGTAAGACTTTTTATCAGTGGCCTGAAAACAAGGATGTCATTGTGAAACAAGCTGGCAGAGTAGGCTGGATTTCACCCAAGACAGAGGACTTAATAAGTGCTGTCAGCCGTTCTGTTGGTGTTAGTCCAATCCATTTTTGAAAGACTGCAGTCCATGAAAATATAACTTTTTTAGAACTGATGTGGCTGAAGCTCTTTTTATGATTCTTTGTGCAAAGAGTGGATGAATTTCTGCTGGGGAAATGAAGAAAGAAAAAAGTTTTCCAGATAATTTTTAAAAAATTCATTGGATTTTACATGTCAACATGTCAGTAACACAGACATAGTTACATAATTTCCACATCTTGACCAGATATATCCAATAGAATTAATACTGGAGAATCTTTGAGACATGGACTATCTGGTTTTAGATGCATGTCCAGTTAATATTTATAACTTGTATATTGGTCTATTTGGGGTCTGTCTATGCATCAATGGTAGTTTAACAAATGTAATGTTTCTAGTATGTTCCAAAATTTGTTTTCTGTGTTCA
This sequence comes from Loriotus luctuosus, assembly GCA_035582745.1. Classification (NCBI taxonomy): domain Eukaryota; kingdom Metazoa; phylum Chordata; class Aves; order Passeriformes; family Thraupidae; genus Loriotus; species Loriotus luctuosus. The sequence goes on along the minus strand of JAWWEY010000001.1, from coordinate 13,728,711 downwards.
TATTTGTGTAGTTTTTATATTTTAACGTTACTAAAAACCTACAGTGGAAAAACATTTTATTAATAGTCATATAATATAGAAAATTTTTTTCAGAAAAGACTCAGTCTCGTTGTGTGCATAAGACTCTGAATCAAATTATATAGGAAGACCTTACTAATGCAAGACTGGGACCTGAATTTGTCCCTAAATAGGGAACATGTGAGTTAAGAGTTTTAATTCCAATTCTTAATCACACATCTTTTTACATCTATCCTGAACTGCGTTTTTCCTGACAGTGTATGAAACAATATCAGTGGATTTTTATGAAGATTAAATTGACTTTGCAACTTTGCTGCTGTCTCTCAGACAAAGCTGTGTCATCTGCTGCAAGCAGCACTCTGTCACAATCTTCTATTTCCCTGGGTCTTTCCTTACTTTTCCAGAATTTTAACTCAGTCTGGCATTTCCTTAAAGGCAGCTTCTCTCTTCTTTCAGACTTCTTTCCAAAATAAGAAAGTCATGTGGTTTTAGACACAAACTACACTAAATACTTGGATCCATATTTTTTGTTTTCTTTTTATAGGTGTTGGTTAGTCTGAGTCAAAGTTGCTTATAAACAAATAGGTTTAGAGCTAAAAAAAAAAAAGGCATGCACTTGAGCATAATGTGCTGTTCAATATGCAGGATTTAGTCCTAATTTTTCATTAAAGTTTCCCTGCCTATATAAGGTTTGAAGTTCATATAAAGAAAGTATGTTCAGAGAATTGGAATGTGGTGCTTCAAGGACTTCTGTGGTTCAGGTTTGGAGTTTTGACACTGCAAACATATGTAGTAAATTCACCAATATCCTATTCCTTTGAGATATTAAAATATATATATATATATATCTTTGGACTACATTTTTGCTGAAAAATATTTCTTTGGGTTTAAACAGCAGTTGCTAATACAGTAATTTCTGATTTTTCCAGACTATGTAAAGCTGGACATTAATTTTGCTGCATTATTTCTTAGCTTGCAAAAAAATATGAATATATTCTACATGCTATTATCTGTCTGGGTCTATTTTTTCCCCAGTGTTACTGATGCTACAAATTCAGATCAATACATCTCTGAAGTCCTGGTACTTAGGATTTTGCACTCAGAATCTAGTTGCCTTCCCTGGCCAAACACTGAGAAATACAATCCTTATTTTTGGGTTACGCTGCAAGTAATGTTTGAACTTGTACAGAAAACTAGAAGACTTTCAGTAGAATTTTTTCTTCTCCACTTTGTAATTCTGTTTTAAAAATTTTCAGACAATTTGGATTCCACAATTAGGAAATTTTAATTAGTCCCTATGCCTTTTCATTACTTCCAAATGTTCCAACAGTACTCTGGAAACACATTAAAAAAAGGGAAAAATAATCAAATATAGCCAGATAATGGAAGAGCAAAAAACTGCTTATATTTGACATCTGATGTAAAATATATGCAGCAAAGACAAGCCAGGGATCTCATCCTGTGTCAGGGACGTGAGCCAACACAGAGCAACAGCTGCAAGAGCTCAGTCACAGAAGGAATGAGTGTCCTGAACCCTTTCAGCACCGCTGAGAAACCTCTGGAAGCACAGCATTAACAAAAATCCTGCCCAGGTGAGGCCTCCTCTCACCACCAGGATACATCATCACCAACCCAACAGTGTTCCATATTCTATAGCAGCAGGTAATATGAGCTGGAAACATTGTTAAAAGCACTCTCACTGCTTTAATCTATTCTATCCTTGTCTATTTATGTTATTTATGTTCTGTTTGTCTTGTTTGGGGCAATAAAACATGTGCAGGATATTATTCCTATATTTGTTTTGTGGCTAACATGTTGTAAACACGGTCAGAATTCTAGATTAAGATTTTTCCTATACTTTCAAAATAGTTTTCTTTAGAGTGCCTGTATTAAAACTGAGAGAAATATAGTTTCACTATCATAAGCACTCAGTAGTGCCTCTGTGTTCATACTGCCTGTGAATATTCCAGCAAATAGAAATGAAAACTATATTTTAAAATTTCATTGAGTTGCTCCCATAATTCAGATGTTTTAAACTTCCTAAACTTGACCCCATTTTACTAATATTTTTTGCTTTATTTTCTTAAGACCCTTAAGACAGTGAAGCATAATTTGAACAAATGTGCTGATAATATTTCCACTGCTGGTTAAACTGATTAAAGGAATTATTTCTGTTTCATTGCAACAACAGTTAAATAATAATTATTTTTTAAATGGAGCTTTGGTGGGTCTCAAAGAAAACACTCCTCAATTCAGTATCTTAACTGTGAAATAATCCTACTTAGTTTTTGGAATGGTTAAACTGAAAAATTAATTTGGTCAGCAGAAATAACACAATAATATTCCTTGACAAATATTAATTACTCCCATTGACATGCAATTACTGCCTTATTTTTTCCCCAAATGAATTCCTGAACAGTGTTTCAGACACATTTATGGGTTGACACTGGTCTTAAACTAAATTACCAAAGCAAACAGCTGACATCTTCAGAACCTAGGGCTGTGGTGCAGACAGTAGGGATAGTACCAATAAAATGCTTTGGTTGCTACAGTTTCAAATTGTGATTTTGGATATAAAAAACCAACAAAATATGTGAATATCTTGTTCCTTAAAAAGTTTCAAAATCTGACTCTTAGGCAGTGCTCTAGATATATAGGTGTTTGCCTCATAGAGAAAATTTTAACCTTGGAAATTCCTCAATTTCCCAAGGAAATATGCATGAAGTCAGTGATATAACAGGAATTATGATTTAATTTGAAGTGAGGAGAATGAAGAAGACATGCTTATTGATTCTTCCAGTGAATTGGCTTAACCTCCTTTCTGGACTTCAGTTGAGCTCCAGAATTGAGAGATCAGCAAGAAAATAGTCTGGAACTTCTAAATTGCATAGAGAAATGCCACTGATGTGAGAAATAAGGAGAGGAAGCATCATGAATAAAAAGTAGTGAAGGAGTCAAATCTGATGAGGTTTGTACAAATAAATGACTTCTTATTATCTTGACACATTATTCAATTTGTAAAAGAAGGCAATTTCTCATATATTCCTTGCATTTTGGGAAGGTCCCCAATGTGCTTGTATAGATGCTTGCTGCACAAACTATAAGAGGTATTTGGTTTCCTAATTATTGATTTACAAATTTTTTTAATAGCAAGTATGTGTTTTTCCAAGGCAGAGCTACCACCAGGCTTCTTGGGTTGTTACTGTAACCTCCTCTGAGGCAGACTGACAATGAATACAACTGATCTGAAGTAGAAAAATCATTAAAATCATATATTGGCTGTTTCCTCTGGAAATCATCCGTGGTTTTACATGTGCATCTATGTAAGTGTGTACAAAAGATTCGTGAAAATAATTTCCAATATACAAATCTCTATCCTGATAGTTTAAGATAGATGATGAATTACATAATGTTACTGGGAAAACTCAGTGTTTAAAACAGATTGAGGAGTTTCCCAAATGCCCTCTTCCCCTTGCCAGTTCATATGTACCTTTACCCAGATAAAAATGAGCATTTTTTTCAGAACAATTTAATACAATTATTGAAATATCTGTGTTAAATAACATAATGGAAATCCGTTGGGAATATTAATAGTATTAATTAGATCTACACTCTCCCATTTCTCTCTTGATTAGTTTAAAATACATGAAAAGTGACACAAAAAAAATAAAAAATAAAATCCTCAAGCTCATAAAAATTTACATCTGTAACCATAAAGTTCAAGATATTTCAATTTTCGGACTCAATACTATACGCTGACTAAAATAATTGTTCTTACCTTAGGTTTTTAGGGAACATATTATAACAGCTGCATTACAGAAGTTTGTTTAATGTGCTGTCTTTCTACAGTTATATCTGCTTCAATGGCAAGTTTCTAGCAATGAGAAGATAATGATCATATGTGAAAATATAAGAAATTTAAAACAATCACTCGCTGAAAAGATAGGCACTCCAAAAAATAATTTGATTTTCTGATTTTTTTTTCAGAACTGAGCATCCTTTCAATATGGTTTATGAAGAAATAAGTTTATTAACCTCACCAGTTATGTCATTTCTCACTGCAATGGCTTTCTAGAGAGCCCTTCCAAGACCTGCTAAGCTGCCTTTGAGATCTCTTGAAAGGAAGTGATATAGATAACTTTGGTCTCAAAATCTGCCTCCAGGACACCCCTGAATTACACAGCAGATGTAGATGATGTGAATAAGTGTCTTCAGGAAGGAAGAAGAAATGAATTAACAGATCTCTGGGCTGGATTAACTATTGTAAACTGGAACAAATTCCTATTCCAGCAATTTATTTCATATCTATTGTTTTTGGGAAGGTCATATAAGAGGGAGACTCAACAATAACCTTGCTAAGAGTTCTGTCTGAAATGCAATGGCAAGATTGCCAGAATCATCTGAAGTGAGGACTATTGGATTTGTCTTCTCTGTGTCAATGTGGAATCTTATTTTATGAGTAAAATAAGACTGTCTGTTTTTGAAGCTGCTGAAGATAAACTTGACCTGTGTTTCCAAAGTTAATCCCTATAAATCCATATCCATGGGGTTTTTTTTCAAAGCTAAAAATGTGGTTTAAGTCTTCTAAAAAACAACATACAAAATTCTTATGCATATGATATAATTACTTGGCCTAAACCTGTGTGCAATATGTATGTCCTTAAAGATCCATAACAATGGATAATTTGTTCTAGGTGTTTATTTTCTAGGAAAATAATGAGTCTATTTCTTGGTTCACTGATTTTTGCTGGGGCTTTTTACATAAGATAAAATTCTGAAATATTGTCTAGGTTTTTTTCATCTATGAAGCATTATTCAAAATTCTAGAATTTTCAAAGGATGGAAAGTCTTATTTTCAGTATCTCTGCTTGCAGAGGGATGTTAGGGGAGAGAGTCAGTCAGATTTTTATTTTTATTTTTATTTTTATTTTTATTTTTATGATAAATGGAAGGACTGTTTTCTTCAGGGTTTCTTTCAAAGAGAACCTTGATTAGAGGACAGTTTTATAGGTTACTTTATGTCATATTAACATAAACCAATCTTTTTGAGGAACCTTGGTCTTTCTGATGTAAGTTGGGGTTTTTGAATGTACAGAGAACAGACCTTCAGAAAGCAAGGAGATCTCATGTTCCTATCACCAAATCTGTCTTTCAGAAAGTCAAGTTTTGGGTATGATAAAAAAAAAAATTATGTTAAGTATAAAGATGAGTTATAAAATGCCATTGCTGCAGAAGATACCAACGAATGTGTACCCAGTATTCCGTGCCCTAAATGCATATGTTCAATGTATATGTGTCTGTGTATTAATAGGATGGACGAAGTTTTACAGGACGCACTCACAGTTAATTTTTTAACAGGAGGAGCATTAACACAGTCTGGTACTGGGGACTTGGGTTTTATTCCTGGATCTGTGCCACTATGAGCATTTGCTCACTTTTTTCCCACTATTATCTGTCTGTTCCATTTCTCTTCCTCTCCTTTATAGTCTGTAAGTCTCTTGGTGCAGAAACTCTGTATTTCTTTGTGTGTGCTCAGTACCTATATTCAGATCTTTGCCTGGACCCTTAAATGCACTTGTAACATAAAAATGGAACCCTAATTACCTGATAACCAGTGAATCATTGGGTGATCTCTGCAGCATCTGAAAGTAAAAGACATCATGCAAATTACAATTACTGCAGTTAATGGAAGAGATGTTCTCTTCACACCAGCACATTTGGTTTCATTGACAATAATTCTAATAATACTGCACACAATTTACAAAGAGTAAATCTGAATTATCTTTGGATAGTACCAGAACATATTCCCAAGTGAAGGTGTCAGTGTCATGGAGTTATACAGATTGTAGTTCAAATGTCTGAAAAGAGAAGCTACTCCTAAAAACCTTTTTATAGGCAATTGCCCTAAAGCAAATGACATATTTGAAATTCTAGACTTTCTATTATGGTCAGTGTAATGCAATGACTGTATTTAAAGAATAAGGTATAAAAGGTATAAAACCCCACAAGCATATGTGTCTGAAGCAACTTGGGCAATTACAATTCTTTCATTTTAGATTGCCAATATGGCTTTGAATTCTATTGCTATAACTCATCTTTTCACCAAGCTATTTTAGCTTTTCCTTTCAGTGATGATTTCTCCAAGTGAAATCAAAATTCTCACTTCTGCAGAGAAACAGGGGTAAAACTCCATGCCTGATCCTTCCCTCCCCTCTCCGAATCCCCCTTACATGGATTCTCTATTAAAACCTCTTTAAAAAATGTAAATTTTAAAAAATTTAAGAGATGGTTTCTGGCTGCCTTACCCTACTAGGGCAATAGGAATAAGACCTTTCAGCCATAATCATTGCATTTTGGGCAGTACAAAGAGGGGTTGGCTTTACTGTTCTGCAAGCCTCCCTATTGAATTTAACCTTTGCCATGTTGTCTATTTTTCAGCCAGGAAAAAATCTAAATGTGTACATTTCGTAGGAGAATATATGTGTCTCATCTATTCAAGAATGACAGAAGCCCTCGCTGCAGCACTTGCTTTTTTAATAAATCCATATTCTACTGCTTGTGGATAGCTCAAAGCCAGAGATACAGGTCTAGGTAATCTTCATGCCAGTTGGGTATATCCTGCCCCACTTCACATGTATCACTTATTTTCAGAGTAAAATCAGTCTGAATTGAATTTATTTAAAGTCAGGTTAAACCACAAGAGAGACATTTATTGGAGATTTAATTTTACCAAACCAGATGCTTGGCTCAGTGATTTAACTTTAGAGTAATCTCTCCTTTCTAGGGGGGATTAAAATTAATGACTTTATAATAGCTAGATCTTACCGTTCACAGTTGTAGCTCCCATTGTTATTCAGGAAGACTTCTAAAATCAAGATGATATTAATGATCAAGTAAAAGGAACTTTAGACTAATCTTTCAAGCATTTTGTGAAAACAATTTTCCCTGTTAAATCCTTCCAACTTTAAATTCAATAGCAAAGTGCTCACAACACCATTAGTCATAAGTAACAAAAAAGGCATGTTTGCTAGGATAGACTTGCATTGTGTAAAGGTAAGTTGTTGTATTTAAGCTCTTAGTGTAACCTGTAACATATATTCCATTTCACTAATGAAATTCACATGTGCATTTAATGGTGAATATTAAATAAGACATGAACATTGACTGAACATAGTCACATTTGGAGAAAACTGATGGCTTGGCTTTAGCTCTAAATATTAATATGCATTATTTCTGTAAATATTTATTCTGTAATTATTAATATAAAATAATTTAAAAATATTCTGTAAATATAAAAGGTTTGTAGTGAGATGCAAGGGCATGTAAATGTATCTATTTCTATATATGAAGGATTGATTACAAGTAAATGCACATGATATATTTTCTTTACTACAGCTGTAATATTAAGGACTGCCAGGAAAATCGTGGCATAAGCTCCACTGGTGATCATTTCCCCAGCATGACACCGTGATTGTCCAGGCATAATTCACTGTAAATAACTCATTCTATTGTTGCAAATCCATTATATAAACAAACAAGTTACTGTAACCCTTATCCATATATTTTTCTTCTTAGTACTGTAGGAATTACATTTTAAAAAAGAATTTATTAATAAAATTTAATGTTTGATTACTCTCATAATGTGCTGTTTAAACCATTTTGCATTAAAAATACTAATAAGGGACACGTGTAAATATGAGTCAGAGGTGAGAGTTGTTTGCATTTTTGCTGTTATGCGTGTGGCATATTCAGTGAGGAAAACTGGTTAATGCTCACACTAAAAGAATTCCAAATTATTCTGAGGGAAGTTATAATAGATTAGTTCCCTTTAAAGTCCAATTAGGGCACATCCAGATGAATAAAGCAGGTAGCACTGGAGGGAAAAAACCCCACAAACATTATGTGTGTTCTTTAAGGGAAATTAATTTAAAAATTTAAAAGGAAGTAGAAAGTTATATGTAACAGGGAACAAATCTTAAAGATATGATAAATAAACCACTTCAGTTCAGTGTTCTTTAATGTCCACTACAAGGAAATCAATTTAAGATAAACAGCTAAGCACTTCAAAAATATGTACTTTTTAAAACGGAATCCAGCAGCTTGTAAGGAATTCAGGTAACATTTGGGGCAAACTACTTTGGATAAAAGAAAAACCCCTTTTTTTCCAAATCAAGATTTAAGAGTTTCTTTGAATTTTTGCTACTGGCAATTCAATTAGAATGTACTTCCATATCTAAAGGAAGGGCAAAGACAGGTCAGTTCAGGTCAACCTAGATTGACTTGCTTTTCTCATCCCAATTAGTTCATCCCAAAGTCTTCTCTTTTCCAGGCTGAATAATTCCAGTTCTCTCAGCTGGTCTTTGTTGGAGAGGTGCTTCAGCCTTCTCATCATTTTGGCTTTCTCCAGTCTCACTCCAACAGGTCAATGTCCTTCCTGTGCTGAGACCCCAGAGCTGGATGCAATAAAACCTTCATAATCTTAACATCAACCATTGTATTTTGTTTCTTTGAGTTTTTGCTTTAGTTTTTCGTCAATAGTGGCTGCATAGCAAGAATGCATGACTTCCATCAGAGAAAAATCAACACAGAAATAAGCACTAAGATTTCAATGCACAGAAAAATCACTCTGATTTGATGGGAACTTCCTTGATTGGAGAGTCAAGCTGCTGTCCACAAATGAGAATAACTCCTACTACTTACACATCACTTTACAGGAAGTGATAAATTTAGACTTTCCTTTAAGGATGGCCTGTTTTCTCTTTTAGAAATTAGAAAGAGAATTCTGTATCAACTACATTCACTGGGAAGAGGCCCGTTTTGTTCTTTACCCTGGTGAGTCGAAGGAACAAGGAAACAAAATTGTTCGAGGTTTTGAAGATGAACTATTTATTTTACCAAAATAATATCAAAAACCAGTTGAAACCTTATATACAGGAGGTTATCATTCTGTGAATTACACCAAAATGCAGTGGTAACACTGCTTTGAAAACTCCAGAAATGATTATAATAGTTTTAAATTGGATCCCAATAAAACACACAGTGAAAGCTATTGACCATGCTTGATAGAGGTCAAAGATAAAACATGAGAGGTAGAAGAGAAAGTCCTGAAGATGTGAAAAATAAGAGATGCAATTAAATATGAAACTTAATAACCTGCTTGGGCTGGGAATACTGGTCTCAGTGGATATACAGCCTTGTGCTTCTCCTTCTGCTCTACCTCCCAGTGCAGGTGAATGAATTTTAATTTCTTGGTCCCGACAGCCACGGCTTTCAGGTCGAAGCTGACAGTAAAACAGTGACAGTAGTGAAGGGGAGTGGAGGGAAAATAAAGAAGCAAGTAAGTGCTGTGAGACTGAACAGTGGTCAGAAAGGGAAAGCAAGAAGTTTGAAAATTATTTGTTTGGAAGGCAGCTATTCGTAGCAGCAAGGTGTTTAGCCTCAGGACATGTTCATTAGAATTACAGCAGTGAGTGAGATAAAAAAAGGACTTAAAGAAAATGAAGTTTATGACAGTGTGCAGATTTCTAATGACAAACTAAACAAGGCACATGTTAAGAGGTTAGAAAACTTTAAATGGAAAAGTTGGAACATGGGTGCAGCTCCTTTTTGACTTTTTCTGGAATCAGTTTGGATTGACTCAGTTTGGAGAAGATGGAAAGATTTAAACTAGTGAACTGACTGGATTTTATTGATTAAGATACTGAATCAGGTGCTTCAAAAGGCATTTACAGATTAAGACAAAGGATTTGCTAAAAGAGATCGAGTACAAGAACGATTTGTAGGCCACCAGAGGTACAAGACCAGGTGGATGGTAGTGAGAGGGTTAATAAAAGGGATAAGTAAAGCAAGAGTAGAAACATGAAGACTTCCTTTGTGTTTGCCATTCTTGTTACCTACACAGTGTTTCCTGCCTTTTGCATATCATCCCAGAACTTCATGAAATTAAAACTTTATAAGCCAAAAAGTAGTTTACTATGAAAAGAAGGAAAATTAAAAAAAAAAAATTAAGAGAAAGCAACTGAAGATGACTGCCTTACCCTGCATTGAGTATCATGTACAAATATGTCACTGAGATAAGAGAATATTGCTTAAGAGAAATTCCATGTTTCTGTTTTGTGCACTTACGTGCATCAACACACACCATGGCAGACCAGAATGGGCACTCAGAATTCATGCTTGGGAATAGACACAAATGGATAATTTTACACACCAGTTTTCCACACTTTTCATGGATTTATTGTAGAGGACACAAAAGGAGACAATACAAAATCTGGATGAAACCTGATAACAAATTATAATTTCCTAATCCATCATTACAATCTTTCATGTGTTATAAATTCTTCATTTATTCCAGCTAAGAGAAAAAACCATAGGCGCAGCCTATGGTTTTTTCCTCTGCTGCAGAGATCTGAGTAACGTGATGCTTCAAAGTGAGTGAGGAAAGGACTGAAGAACAGTTCCAGAGGGGAGGGTTTGGATGTTTATCAAGATGGTGTCACTCTGGCTCTCTAAAAATGTGTTTTTAAAGAGTAATGGGATTGTTGGAATGGAACTCTCTCCAGGTAGAGTCCAATCTGACATGAGGTTTTCATTTTTATCAGCTTTATAGATGAATGTCAGTACACAGTCTGTGCTTGTAAGAACACAAATTATGATTAGGGCAAACTATGGAGACATTAATTTCTGAGAGATAAATGCGCCATTGTGAGACCAGTAATAGAAAGAAATCTATATGTTGGTGAAGACTCCTGAAAAAACAGTAATGAGGAGAGCAAAAAACTGAATTGTTTCAATGAATACACAAAGCTGATAATCATACACAGTCTCCAGGTGTGTTAGTTTGTGATTTTTTGGTTTTGTTTTTTTTCTTAGATTTGTGTTGTGCTTGGTTTTGTTTTCAATGAAACAGAGAAGGTTAAATTAGAGCTTCAGTATAGCTAAAGATATGAGAAGCAAGGTAGGCTGCATTGTCTCAGCTGTTAAGGAACCCTTGTACATGACTGAAAGATACTGTGATACCATCTGCTTCGAAGCTTTGCATCAAAAATCTATTTATGAAACACTCTTTCATTTTCACTTTTCTTGATGGTAAGAATGTGAGTTATCTCTCTTGAATGACAGGTTATATAGTTGAGGAGCTTTTCTATGTAGTAGGTATGGATTTCTCTATTTTCATAAATGAGGCTCAGATGTATGTAGCCATATAATATGCTGCTGCTGGCAGTGGAAATCAAGCTACAGTATTCCTCTTATCCTTATTTAATCGTGTAATTTCCTTTCTATACTTCAAAGAAAGACATCAAGGCATACAGGAGCAAGAACCAGGCAGAACTGGGAAATCAATCAAACAATTTAAGGAACTGCTTTGTGGAACTGGAAAAGTAAAATCCATAGATGTTTACAAAATTGGTCTTAATAACAGGCAACGGGGAGATATATCCCACCTTTACATGAGCCTTAACAAGGCACTTAAAGCTCACTATAGCACAGAATATACGCAGCTCCAGCAGTCTGGTAAAAAATGTTCTTCAAGCCCTGTGTTGTGGATGGTTTTGTACTGCCAGAGCCGATCAATTCATGCCAAAAAATATCACATAATAAATGGGCCACGGCATTACTTTAGAAAAGAGAAGTGAGCTGGGCTACTGTCCTGGGTCCAGCCAGGACAGGGTTAATTCTTGCAGTAGCTGGGAAGAGGCCTGACTGTGGCCCAGAGGGTATTCTCCACCACCTCACACCATTGCTGGATGAGGGGGTCTCGGGGGTCTCTGTGGTCAGGATGAGCCTGAGATGTGCTAGAGAGTCTCTTTTCCCAGCCCAGCAACTAAAGAAGGAGTCAGGATTCTTCTGTTCTGGTTCTCAAGGTTGTTTATTTTCTGTTATCTATAACATTCTTTCTCCGACCCTCCGAGGTCTTTCTGGCCGGTCAGTTCGTGGCGCACCGACCGCCTCAGAGGTGGTGTTACCTTTTTATAGTAAAAACTATTACATTATTTACATTAATTTACATTATTTATAATGTACATTACTTACAATAATTTTCCAATACCTATCACCTATGTTAGACAGTTTGCCTCTACCCTAAACCAATCCAAAAGTGCCACCATCACCCAGAACATGGAGGCTAGGAAGAAGCAAGAAGGACAAGGCACACCCAAATCCCTCCATCTTGGGACCCTGAGCCCCCATTCTAAAAACCCCAAAATTCTACTTTTCACCCTGTGACAAACTAACTATCACTCTACTTAAATTTTCATGGCTTGCAGATCCTCATATAAGGTTGGTAATTTTTTCCACGCGTCAAGATCAAAGGCACAGGGGTCCTGGGCTCTGTGCCAAGGTCTCTGAGCCCCCTGGCATGGGCTTGAGCCATCCAGGACAGCCAGAGGGATGTCCTGGGTTCCAACAAGGGGGTGCAGGGAAAGGTTGCCTTCCAGGACCCTTCAAGGCAGAGGGAGTGGTCAGGTATTGTCAGGGGTTTTCTATGGCTGGGGGAGCAATCACATTGAAATAATTCACCTTTTTCTTGTACTCTGTCAGTATTGTTTCTGATACTGTTTCAGTATTGTTCCATTGCCTTATTTCATTGCTGCTTCCAGTAAACTGGTCTCATCTCATCTCATCCCATGATCCTTTTTTGTGCCTCCAGTTCTCCTCTCCATCCAGCTGCAGGGGAGGGATGGGAAGATGGGGTAATGAGGGAGAGGTGCATGACTTGGTGTGGTCTCAGTGAGAGCACTAAATTGGGGAATTATCCTTTCCATGAAGAAATTCTTTCTGATTTCTAACTTGAACCTCCTTGGCACAGCTTGAGGCTGTGACCCCTTGTTCTGTGCATACATGGCCATGTGCAGGTACGTGTGTGCAAGCACCCACAGATATTCCCACCTCCGTCTCCCATCCCAGCTTATCTCCATGGAAAATACATCTGCACTCTTTATTTATTTGTTTTACATGTTGACAAGCCTTTTGGTAAAGTGTTCTTACCATTTCTTCCCGTTTTATCTTACCTGTCTCTGGATTTATTTTCTATGAATTAAATGAATCTTTGTCCTGAAGATTTTATGTAGGAAGGTCACACATCATCATAATTGCATACAGAACTCTCAATATTAATTCAACCCTCCACAACTGATTTTAAAACAAACCATCAGCAAGATCCTACATCCAGAATGGCTAGGAACAGTGCTAAATTGAAGTTATATCATACATGATATGAACCACCTGTGGGTTGGGTGGCATAAATTGAAAATAATTAAACAAATGTTTTCTGTTCTGCATGGACCAGACTAGTTTTACAGTCTGGAAGCTTTTAGGTGTGTGAGTTGCTGCTCTTCAGTATGCTGTGACTAACCATGCAGAATAAAGTATGTAAGTCATAAAGCTTAATTTACTTAAAACCAAAAATCTTTACATCTTTTAACCTCTATTCCAATTAGAGTGCAAAAACTATTTTTTTCT
>JAWWEY010000001.1:13683857-13712435 GCA_035582745.1 Loriotus luctuosus | reverse complement strand
GTTTGCTTCTGAGGCCACAGCTGCTCAGAAGGAAAAATCCTAAAAGAAGGATTTTAGTGAAAAGGTGTCTTACAACAAGGTGAATGCATTTGAATAGGGCCATGTTCACATACTCACATAAACATGTGTAATGTGGGAATTTAGGACCTGATTATTTTCTGGATAGATAATGCAGGCTTTCTGTTTCTTATTTGATCGTGATCATCATTATAGTTCAAGGTTTTATCTGTGCTGGTTATCATAAATATTTCCTTGATGTAATAAAGTAATGCTTTAAGTAGGAAACCAACTTATGAAATATTTAAAGCTGTTAAAACATCTCCTGGACTTTGAAACACTTAAACACTTAAACACAGATCCATAGATTAAGGATATGATGCTACAGCTTATTTAATTCACTCTTTGAGAGTGAAATTATCCAAGAATTTCTGTATAATTCTCTAAACCCAAGTGCATACTTTGTGCAGGATATGAGAAAGAAGAAAAAGGAGAAGGTTTTATTTTTGTTACCAGAAATATTGGATGAGAGGAAGTTTGAATTTTGCTTTATTTAGTGTCTGGTTTTGGTCTAATAGTCAGACACATAATGCTCAGAAGGACTGTGAATGGTCATTCTTGCTTTTGTTTTCTAAGATGGAAGTGGAAGTCATGCAAGCAAATTTACTTGTTTAGTGATGAAGAGACCATAGCAGAGATCATAATGGATAATTTGACCAGAAAAAGGAATGCAAGCAATATTTTTTAAAAGAAATGTATAATTTTTATAAAAGTTTTATAATTCTATTGTTGTACTGAAGTAGCATGGGTGTCATGTGAAATTATGACCATGAAATTAGGTCTAGGCTGTCTATTCTGTTGAAATGAATTTTATTAGATGAAGAGTTTTGGTTTAGAAAGGCTAAAATGGGTACTGATCCATCTCTGAACTGGTCAGACCAAACAGTTTGTTTCACACTTACATCTTCCTCCCATGCTCAGAAATTGGAAACAAAGTAATTTTTTGTCTAGTGCCATTTGAATCTGAACCTATGTACTCTGTGCTGTCTGTACTGCTGACATTGTTTTACCTTGTGTAAATCATTAATCATTGTCTGAAATTATATCAGGACTCTTACCTTCCTTATTTATGATAATTTTGTACTGAATATTTTTCTCTAGAATCAATGTCACATTCAGAAAATTTTAAGACCTTATTGGATTTTCTTTTTTAATACAAGATTAAAAGAAAAACAGGTCAGTGAAGAGTGACCCAGTAGAGGCTACAACCTCCAGATGAACATCTTTCCTCTCTTTTGGTTTTTATACTCACCAGCAGGATGAAGGTCTGTTTCTTTAGCTGGCTTGTAGAAAGTGTCCTTATTGCTTTTATAGGATTTAAGGAAGTGCCACTTGGCTTGCTCCAGCTCAGGGGGGCTTTTTGCCAATTTTTTTAGCTTGATTGCTGAATGGAAAGAAAAGAATTTACACAGGTAGAACAACTTGTTACCACAATTAGTTGCATGTATTTCCTAACAAAATGTGAAACCAATGCACATTCAGACAGTGAGATACAAAATATTTCTTTAACTTTAATCCCAGTTTCCTGTATTTCAGTTTGTGTTTTAGTATGTCCAGTTCTTGTCATCCCAATGCAGAACCTGAGACCACAAGTAAGGTCTCAAAGACCCAGCTATTGTCTCAAGGGACCAAATAGATAACTGGTGGTTGAACAAGTGACATTAAAAAGCTGGGAAAGAAAGAGATGAGAATTCTACTTAGAGTGGTTGAACAGTGAGAATTTTTTTGGATGATTGAGCTTTGTGGATGAAGGATATTTACCCGTTCTTCCATAAATACATAGAAACATTCAGATCCAGTGGCTTCTATATTTGAATAAATTTTGGGTTAGCACTTTAATACACTGAAATGAATTAACAGAAAGGTGGTCTTGTATAATATGACATTAAATATTTCTAAGTAGTAGGTTTTCTCTTCAGGAAAGAGAAAGGATTATTTAAAAGAGATTAAAACACTCTGAGAGTCCTGAGAGAGAAATATGAGGAAAGAACTTCCTTAAAATAAGGACGGAAATAATAGAGCAAATGCAAGAAGAGGTGTCTGTTTTCTTCACCCAAATCAGTTAATATTCCACTCTTTTATTCTTCCAGACTACTGATCAAATCCTGAAGTATAGAAATTGATCTGGGGGTATGATATATTCTGAATCTGCTGTGTTAGTTACTCTGTGTGGCAGGATACGCCTGGAGAATGCAAATGCTGTAGGTCAGATGGAAAGCGACCTAAACTTTAGATGAGTTCTGGTAGCCAAGAGAATCCTTCTTGTTAGGGAAGCCTGCTGGATTAGCAGCGTCTTCAGCAGAGAAGAACATGATTTCCTTCTGAGCATATGCCAGCTGGTCTTCTGTGGCAGTGGTATTCCACCAAGAAGGACTGTATTTTACTGTGTGGTATCTGGGTGGAATGGGCTTCAGTGACAGGGCTCCCACACCTTGAGCTTGTGATCTGTCTGTGCTTTCTGTCAGGTCATGCCAGGAGCTTAAGTCTGAATAAAAGCTATGGAAAGCAACAGTTTCAAGCTGGCAGCTATGCTTTCCTCCTTCTAAAAGAGGCCTGTGCATTTATCTCAGTCTATTTTTTGAGTAACAAGTGCATGGAAATTGGTCACAATATTTATAGATACATCTGTTCCATGTGCTGCAGATCTCCTGTAATATGACTTAAAATTTAGTGAACAGCTTGAGGCGTCTGATTAACTGCCTGATATTTACTTTTAGGTTCCCAGGCCAGATAGCCAAATCTTTGGGTGGGAATTCTAAAAGAACTAGCATTAATTGCTGGGATACTATTGACCTCTAATGGGAGGTAGATGCACATTTACTCTGTGCTGTCACAGCATTAGTCACTTAGTATGAAAGTTACTAAGAAAATGATCAGCTGATCAATTAACTGATGGCAGTAGAAAACACTTCTTTGGAAGAGTGGATGAGATGACAAATTGATGTAAGAAAACCAAGAAGTGAACAAGTTTTACTCGTCACAAGTAGATGTTTCTCTTTCAGAGGTGGAACAGTGTCCTGTGAAGGCCCTCCTTAGGGCACACTATTTCAGACAACAGGATCAAGATGTCACCAAGGTGTTTTCCCAATTAGGAGCACTGTGATAAACAGTAACAAGGAAAACTAACATGTATATCCAGTTGTGCAGCTGTATTGTGGAAGTCAGAAGATGGCAGTCTTTGCTCACTGTTGAAATTGATGCCGAGCTAATCCTCATAACACCTGAGTAGTGAAGAACAAAATGAATATGCATCTCTCTGTGTATTTTTAGCTGTTAAAATTTAATTTCAAGTACATCTTGATAATGAAAAAAATGTTAGCTCTTTATTTTTTCCTCAGAAATCATTCGTGTTGATGGCAATCAAAATATTTGTTTATATTCATTACTCCAAACAAGAAAAGAAAAGCATTTTTTAGTGTAAAAGTGCTCTAAACACTGTCTGAGACAGCTAAGAAAGGCATAGGTGAGCATAGAAAAATGTGTCCAAAAGGAAGATTGACAGAGGCTGCTCTGTAACTGTGTATACCTGTAGGCATCTAAACCTCAGCATCTGATTACATTCTGCTTCTGTCCAGGTCAAAAGCCTCCTCATATAAGAAGCAAAGAATGTAATACATTTTCAAGCCACATAGGGATCCAGGAATTGGAAGGAAATGGGCCACTATTCCCTGAAGGTTTGGTCCAATAGGAAAATGTTGAACACTCCTGGTGTGCACAGTAGGAGCTGCACAGGTATGCACCGTATTGTCTGGAATTTGCCACTGATCAGGGCATATAAATTTGCAAATCTATACTGAAGTCTTCCTGGCACGAAGGGAGACTGAGCTTTGATCTGATCTGTTCCTGGTTGCAAAGCAAGGAAATGCAAGCAGTTCTACCCCTGCTGGTAAAGGCACTCCATCATCATTAGGATCTTTTGTTCTGATCTCCTCACATGAAAGCAAAAAACCCATCTTAGTTTAGGAAATTCTTACAGTGATGAAACAAAATGCATAAATTTCTTGCAACAATCTTTGGAAAGAAAGAAATCACCCCATCACCTGTGGCATTGGAGTCCCTGGGTTGATAGACAGGGACCTGCACCTATCACGTTCCATCCTGGGCGGCGGGTATCTCATTAGTCAGGAGCTGGGCGGTGTGAGGATCAGACCAATGAGCTGTCTAGACCAGGGAGTTTTGGACTCCCCGTAAAAGTAAGCTTTAAACAATAAAACAGTTTTGTAACATGAAGCTCTGGTGTGTGTGTGTTGTCCCTCCACAGAACCCCACAGAACACGCGGATATTAAACATGATATCATTAAACCAAGGATAATTACCCAAGGACCTTATGCAGTAAGACACAACACAGTAATTTTCCAACCTACTTTTGGCATAGAAATTGTGAATTTTGAACTTTTTGCTTTCTTGGCAGGTGTCATGGTTTAACCAAATCAAAACACAGCCCTGTACTAACCACTATGAACAAAATGATCTCTACCCCAGCCAAAACTAGCACAGCAGACAGCAAGGTGTATCCTATTTTTGAATAGCTGATAGTCTCTCCTGTAAATAGATCGATGTCATTGGGAAGGGACTAGAGTTTGGATGTCTTGTATTTTGGTGAGTGTCCTGACCATAAATCTGCTGCAGCCCAATGTTTCCTCTTACCATTCTAGCAAGCCTTTGTCAGGTATATGTAAAATAAACCTTCACTTTCTATGAAAGGACTAACAATTTCAACACTGGGGGACTCTGTAAGTCCCTTACAAGAGACGTTGTCCACCAACACCAGTGATTTAGTGTTGCAGGTTTCCTTTTGGGCACAAATTAATTCTGTGTGTGTACTAGGAATCTCACAGCATCCCTTCAGGACCATCATGGATGGGCTGTAAACATCTTCCTTCCTGGGGGAACTAAGGTTGGAGGGATGCTTGACTTTGTCAAACACAGAAGGGATGTGTCAGAAAGCCCTTCTTATGTTGCAGGAAAGGAAAGGTCTTCCACAGGCAGTTGTCTGCACCGATTTGGCCTCACCTTGAATATTATATGCAGTTTCAGTCACCACAATATAAGAAAGATATTAAACTATTATAGAGCATCCAAAGTAGAACAATAAATATGGTGAAGGGTGTGGAGAGGAAGTTCTGTGAGGGCCAGCTGAGGTCACCTTGGCTGTTCAGCCTGGAGCAGAGGAGGCTGAGAGATGACCTCATTGCTGTTTGCAATTTCCTCTTCAAGAGGACTGGAGGGGCAGACACGTATCCCTGCTCCCTGATGACCAGTGACAAGACCCAAAGGAATGGCTGGACCTGTGTCAGGGGAGGTTTAGGTTGGATATTAGGAAAAAGTTCTTCACCCAGAGCATGCATGGCCATTGCGTGGGCTCCCCAGGGAGTGGTCACTGCCCCAGTGCTGACAGACTTCAAGGAGTGTTTGGACAATGCTCTCAGGCCCGTGGTGTGACTCTTGGGGGTGGTGTTGTGCAGGGCTGGGAGCTGGACTGGTGATCCATGTGGGTTTCTTCCAGCCCAGCATATTCTGTGATTCTGAGAACCTGGGCCATCCATACAAGCTTCACTGCTAGTCAAGATGCAACGTGGATATCCAGCCCTGGGATCACCATGAGCCACATCATATTGGTCCTTAACTCTTGTACCTCACCTGTCAGGGACATGTAGGTATCCGTCCTGCTGATAACAGTTGTTTTTCTGCTCTTTTATTAAAGCATTTTAATCTCAGCTAGCACTCTTTCTATCCATCATACAGAATGTTTTATTTTCTCATTACAGACGATAAAAAGGCAAGTGTACAGCAAAACTTTTGGTTCTGTATTCATTTCTGGCATCCAATCATTTAAACTTGGGTTTAAAAAGCTCTAAATTTGAAAATATTGTTGATTCTGGTCCCAGTTAATGTGAACCAAATAGCAATATCGCTACTTTGTAACTTCATTTCTATCAAGGCTTGGTTACGAGCTAAGCTTTAAATACATGAAGACTTCTTATATGCTATGTTAAATGGGATAGAAGAATATCCTTAGCAAACCTTTTGGCCTTCCTTAAGCCTAAAGTCTCCAATTTGCAATTTAGAATAATTAATCAGATTAACAGTTATTGAAATTCAGCTCTGTTGACTTTAGAAGAGACACATACATTTAAATCAACTGAAAATCCCAGATATCAAATGATACAAGCTGGTCGATTTTTTTTGAATCAGTTTAATATTAAATATTAATAGGTTTTTTTATGTCAGATTTTGAGAAAATGAAAAAGTATATCTTACTGTATTATTTCCATTATTAGAAGTAGCTGTGATAACTAATAATAGCACTATGGTTCTTAAACAGTTTTACCTTTGCTTGCAAAGGAAACTAGAAGGGTCATAACTTTAGTTTTGAGCAAATTTGAAGTTAGGAAAGCAATATTTGCTTGACAATTCTCTAAAGGCTTAAGACCAACATTGTACCTAACTCTCTGTTCAAAGAGAGTTAGTGTCCCACTTGTATAAAATTTGATAGAAACATTATTTACTAATTTTACTTTTTTCCATCCCTCTTGTGCACAATTAAAAAAAAATCCCAAAATGAAATCAAATCAAAACCCAAAGGAACTCTATTCCCTGTTCTGTAAATACTATTTTACCATTTTATAGAAATCTGTTTCAGATCATTTAGCAGTGAAACATGTGATGCAGCAGGTAACATTTTAACATGAAAATTAGTATCATAAAGAAAACAATACATTGGAAAACGCATATTTGTGTCTAAATTTTACTTCAATTTGTCTGTTTTATTGGAAACAGAAAGTTTTCTATTAAAAGACAAAAAATCAAACCCGAACCCTAGACTTGCCTGATTAAATAGTCTGGTGCCATCTTGATAAACAATGCATAAGCACTGTAATTCATCTGAGATTAGAGACACTTATTTAACAGTTCATTGCTCAGGCTTTATGCTGCTGACATTCTATTGATGTAATTAGTTTTTTTTAGAGGTGTTTTGTGTGTTGTAGGTGTTTGGAAGATGCAAATTCTACAGCTATTACTTACTTTGAATTAATAATTTATCCTTTGAAACTTCTTAGTAGTCTTTGCAAAATATTTTTGTCTGATTTCAAAGAATGTCAAAGTGCATAAATCTAATTTTAGAGGATGCCAATTCTTTTTCTGAGTGAAACTGAGCTGAAAGACTAGTCTGCCAAGGACTCTGACACCTTCCGTGTCACTTAAGCCCACTGAGTAAGTCAAAATGGAACCTATGCAGAGGAACTGGTCTCAATTTCACATAGTGAGAAATTAAATTTTACTTGTCCATGTAATTCACAGAAGAAGAAATTATAGTTGTAATTTATGAAAGGGTATAACTGAGTTAATACTGTTCAGCAAGACCTATGTTACTATCAATTACAAGAATGTTTCATGAAATTGCTGTTGAAATTATTTCTGAGTTTCCTTTAGTAGATATTTTTCAGAAATTTACATATGGTTTTAGAGACAATGATTTTTAAAGTCTCACTCAACCCAACTCCTTTTTTGAGAAGGAAATTTTTGTCTAACTGCATGCCTCCAGTGATAAATATGAGATGACAGAACAAACAGATGGAGGCCCAGCATAACTTTTCTTGATTGTCTGTGGAAGAAATGTCTTTACAATTCTTGCAAGATGTTTTGCAAGTAAGTCCTTATTTGAGATGACCTGATCTTAGAAGGCAGGTGCTAATCTTCATTATGACATTTATCTACAGAACTCACACAGACACGCAGAGGACACGTGAGGGACTTCCAGAAACTCTGTACAGGTTAATGATTTTCTGCAGTATGAGTACCTGCATGGTTCTGAGTTGGGTCAAAAGATTGAGTGAAAACAGTAGTGAAACTATAAGCAGGAGATGGGCAGAGATTGTGTCCATATTCAGCAGAAAAAAATGTCAAGGTCTAAGTAATATTTGACAAAAATTCTACCAATCAGATCAGATATTATATATAGGGAAAGGAAGGTCAATGGACTAACATACAATTTGTCTTGTATTTGTGGCAAAAGAATTATGTACTCATTGCAATAGTTTGAAAAAATATTTGCAGATCTTAATTTCAATTTCCAATTGAAATTACCTGCCAGCACATGATATCATATTTGATTGCTTTTATTTTCAGAATTTTTATCACTTCCCCCCCACCCCAGCCACCACAGTGGTTTATAACTTGATTTAGAGGATTAAACACAATTTTGTAGCAGCTACAGAAAGTCCACAATTCTCCCATTCAACTCTTCATATTGTCTTGCATCTTATATATTTAAAATGTTCTGCTAAGACCATTGCAATGAAAACACCTTTTTCTTTCAAAACAGAGGTGATCTGCAAGGAATTGAGATTTCTCTTCAGGTAGGTGACTCAACACTTGTCCATGCACTAAATTTAGCCATCATTTAGTGGCGTGCAAAAGGGAACTTACTTTGCCTACTCCAGCAGGAAGGGTTCTAGATCTTAGAATAAAAAAATAAGGAACAATTTTTCCAATTCATCAGTCTTCTCAATATTTAAAAATTTTTCTTCAGATGCACTACGGTGAAACTGAATGTTGCTCTTTAAAGTTGTTATTTATAGAAGGTTTTTGTATCTTGACAAGGTTAGTGAAGGCAGAGAGGCAGAGATCAGTTGGCTGACACTCTTTCTTAAAGAGGGGTGCAAAGATAAATGGAGCTGTGACAGGCATTTGTGCAGCTAAATTGGCATACTGCCAGTTCCTCATATCCCCAGTGCCTACCTCAGCCACCTTTCCATTGTCTCTTAGTTGAGGAAAAGAGTTTTCTACTCTAGAGATAACTGAGTTCCGTTTGAAAATATGACATACAGCTAAATTTTCCAACCACTTGAATATCTCTAATATCTTTGCCCATGGTTTCACTTTCTCTCTGTCCTAAGCATTTCAGCAGCTATGTAATTGAGTCAAGAAACAGGCAATGCAAATAACCAAATATGTACCCTAATGTTATGAATTTTTAAAGGGTAATTCCAGCAACTCACTTTCCCAAAGAGACTTTTTAAGGCAGTAATTCTATGAAAATTATCCATTTGAAAAATTGTTGTTTTCCACTCAAAAAAAACCCAAAAAACCTCTTCAATGCCTCTGAGAATATGGCAAAAATATGTGTTCTTAGAAAAAATGAATTTGAGAAATTTCACTCATCTTAAGAGGATTTCTAGATTCCCACTGCAGAAACTGAGCAGAAGTTTGCTGTCAATTTCCTTCTGCTGCTTTTTTTCTGGCTATTACATCTTTGTATGTATGCTAGTTTGAAAGCAAACCTGTGGGAGAGTCTAAGAACTATAATTTAATAGGAAGATTAAAATAAAGGCAGAAAACACTGGTTTAAACTGGCAGTCAGGATACATCCTGACACCCTGTAAGGCAAGGTGGTGGATTAAATGGTGGCTGTATTCCTGTTGAAATGATAGATGTGGTTCTGTTGAAACAGTGATCCTGTAGAAGGGTCTGGTCCTCCTCTGAAGGTCCAGTGGTGATTATGTAGCTCTTGCCCTCTGGCAATCCAGTGGATAAGGCTGCTTGTGGTGCTCCAAACCTCAGATTTTATCCAGGTAGGAATGCTTGGTTCCTCCCCCTGGCGGAGGATTTCACAATGGGATGATGCAACTTCATGAACCACACACTGTGACTCGATGGCCCACTAACAGAAGTTAACTTCCCCTGGAGTTATCAAGGATGTGTCAAGCACAAGAAAAAGATCGCTGCCTCACCTTGCTTTAAAAGCCTATGGCAATGGTGACAGAATACATACTTTTGGTTACATCTTACACTGTAAGACAATATGGCTAAATTATTTTTGCTTGTTTGTTTGACCCCTTATTCCTTGGTGTTAAATAGGAATTCTTTGTAGCTGACTCGTCTGCATATCACCAGTTCTCCTATTAGGTTAAGTAGACATGATGTGCAACTACTACAAAAGTGAGGCTCACTATAGATAAAGC
Source organism: Loriotus luctuosus (assembly GCA_035582745.1). NCBI lineage: Eukaryota > Metazoa > Chordata > Aves > Passeriformes > Thraupidae > Loriotus > Loriotus luctuosus. Next base: position 13,702,412 of record JAWWEY010000001.1, on the reverse strand, counting down.
TCCTCAAACAATCTAGGATGTGGCATTCCTTGGGCAAATGAAAAGAAACCCCAATCAGAAAAGCTAAACCTGTACTTTAGAATAGTGTTATTTAGTCCAATTTGGTACTAAGTACATTTTGGAAAAACTACTGAGCACTGCATACCCCTCTTTCCATGTTCATCAAAGTAAGGAACATTTTGCCATGATTATTTTTCCACAGGTAACCAAATAAAAATCTAAAAGACAAGAATTAAGTCATTGGATAATTTGGCAACTTAAAATAACTGAGACCAATTTGGAACCAAAGCACAAATTTGCAGCCAACACACAGTGTTTGGATCAATATTGGAACATGGTGTGGATATATGGAAATGTGCTAATATTATGACAAGAAATAATGAATCTATGTGTACATGTATTTGCATATGTCTTTATATGTTTCACAAACACAAAATGAGTCCATTCAAGCTCCCTAATTCTGGCTCTTCAATGCTCACCTTGGTCTCTGCATAACTACAGTCTTTATCAACATGAACACTCAGTACATCTAAAGCAGTGCAAGGCACAGCAATTAAAGAACAGACACTTATCCAAACACAGGATGTCTTTCACTTAACCTCTGTTTGTCCAACCAATGTGTAATGCTGAGCTGAGTAAATGAAAGGAGAGGTAACATTTTACATAGCTTGAAGTGTTATGACTACAAATATAGGCCATTGCTGGAGAGGTTAGCTGTATGACCTTTTTTCTGGCTCACTATTAATGCACTATTGGACAATTTTTAATCTTTTTTTCCTTTCTACTGACTGTAATTTGTTGTTTGAAGCAGAAAATTCAGCTATGTGATCAACATTTTTCTGGCACATTTTGCCTTAGTTTAGGGCATGTGAATTTAATCCTCTTATCAAGATAAATAGAACAATACTCTTTCACAATGAATTCACTTAATATACTTCCAAAATATCTATCTGCTTACTGAGAAACTACTGCATATATTGTGTTTATTCCAAGTGGTGATGCTAAAAGATGTGGTCACATTTCAAAGTCTGCAACAAAATAACAAACATTTAAATCTTTCGCATGAACAGCCTTTGAAATTCTTTTAGTATCTTGAGATAACATATACAAATATATGTATTTTTCAATAACACAGAAAAAGTCATCTTTTCTAAATAAAATTTTGCAGTTTATTTATTCTCAGTCTGTCCTTATTTCGAAGTTGTCTTTTATACATCAGCTATTTACAGCATTTTACAAGCTTAGGTGCTGTTTCTTAAGCCATAAAAGAAGAAGAAAGAACATTCAGATCTATAAGTTGATTGAATTTCATGGGTATTTTAAGTTGCATTTTCAGTGCAGCTCTTTTTTGCTACTTAAAGGATCCTGATGATGCGGAAAAATAAAACTGATACCTTATATGGACTCTTTAGGTTTTTGGAACTGACCAAATATTGCTCTGAGAAACTCAGACCATTTTATTCATGACAACATAGGAAGAAATGTGAAGATATCATAGACAGACAAGGTAAGCAATAAATCGAATCCAAATCATCTTCAACAGAATAGTATTTTGTCTTAGCAAAGCTTGATTTACGAGGGGAAAGGTTTAGATAAATGGAATAACCTGATAACATAAAGGATTGACATTTCAATTAGATTATTTAAAAATAATCTATAAATTTTCTATGAAACTATGTAACTCCAAGTGCTGTATTATAGCACTAACTGATATCAATTATATGTTTCCTGAAAGTAGTCAGGGTAGATCCATACTTCGAAGGACTTCAATGTATAAAAGTCGCTAAGCTGTTACTTATTTGTGGACATCTTTCAATCCTTGCATTGATGTGGAATAGCAGATTTGATAAAAAAGATGGTAATCCTCTTATATTCTTCCTGAAAAGACAGGTTTCACATTCTTGAAACATGTGCTTTGATTTTTATGGTATTTATCTCATCTGTCCATTGTTTGGTAGAAATGGGAGGAATCGTGGTAGAATGGTTCCAGTTAAGAGGGACCTTAAAGATCATCTCATTCCAAACCCCTGCCAGGGGCAGGGACACCTCCCTCTAGACCAGGTTGCTCTGGTCTCCACCCAATCTGGCCTTGAGCACTTCCAGGAATGGGGCACACACAATCTCTCTTGGAAAGTTATTCCAGTGCCTCACCGCCCTCACAGGGAAGGGTTTCTTCCTAATATCCAATCTAAACCTGCTCTCAGTTTGAAGCCATTCCCCCTTGTCCTCTCCATAGGTTCTCTCCATCTTTCTTGACAGCTCCCTTCAGGTACCCAAAGGACACAATTAGGGTACCCCAAAGCCTTCTCTTTTCCAGGCTGAACAACCCCAGTTCTCTCAGCCTTTCCTCCCAGCAGAGCTGCTCCATCCCTCTGATGCCCTTGGTGCCTCCTCTGGCCTGGCTCCAGCAGGTCCCTGTCCTTGCTGTGCTGGGAGCCCAGAGCTGGATGCAGCCCTGCAGGTGGGGTCTCAGCAGAGTGGAGAAAAAAGTGTTAAGCTGTTTTGGTTAGGAATGTTTAGAAGCATGACTTCAATGAATGAGGTCAGCTTGGCTTCAAGAATAAACTTTATAATATGTTTAATTTTAACTGTTACACAATAGTATTTTTCATGGAAAGAGATACAGTTAGATACAGTATTTTAGTGATGAAATATCTTCACTATTTCAGCTATAAGGGACCAGAAGACTTATCTTGTCTCATCAATATTCTTCTCTCTGAAATTGTTAAGATAATGAGACTGAACTCAGGAAGATCCTATTTAACATCATGGTAATACTGTCTGCATTGCACGTACTGTCTCCGTTGCAAATGGTTACTATTTATAAACATGTATATATATTTTTCTGTGCCACCATGCAATTAAAATAACCTTTATACTAACATTTAAGAAGCCTTTAAAATATATTTATTTGTTTATGGAATAATAGCATTAACACTATGCCAAAATCATGAAAAAAACAGCTTTTGCAAATGACATTTTTGACAGTCTTTTTTGAGTAATTTCATGCTGAACTTTCTACCTTGAAAGTTAATAGGAGTTTAAACATTAATGACATAATAGTGAGTTTGTTCTGTGAGCTCATTTAGCTCCATTTGCTATTCTACATGCCAGATGAGGAAGAGGTAGAGAAATATAGAAGGAAGGTCTCTGGCACAAAGTAGAGACAGGTAAAAGTAGCAAAAAAGGATATGAATTCCAACTCTATGTATATTCAGTAAGGGTGAGAAATAGACCTTTTCCTACACTCAATAATTTGTAGAATAATCGTTGTCTGTGTAAATTTGAGGCTCAAAATTCTCACTAGGGTAGCAGGTTTTGCCACTCAGGAGCCAATAAAAAAAAGTTAGAGGACTTGAAGTCTTTTAAGTGAATCATAGCTGTGTTTTTTTATTCTCACCTCCTTCAAATATCCGTAAAAATTTGTCATGGAAGAAGTCCCATAAATAAATATGGCAAATCAATACAGTTTCTCAAGGTAATGTCAATCCTCACTGAACAATCTGCAAGTCTGTTCTTTGTAATGCTTTTAAGTGAATTTTAATTTCATCAGTCAATAGCAGAAGCAGATGTTGTAAATAATATCACTGCTGAGTGCAGGAGCTGAAACTTAGAAACTAATGACACAATTGAGGAGATAAGAGTCAGAAATAGCACAGAAATGTTTTAAATTATCTCCTAATATGTTCTCTTTGGTAGCATTTGGAAATTAGCCCCATTGTCAGTTGTCAGTCAAGAGATCTGCCGTGGAAGCAAGAGGGAATTGTAACCCTTGTTTCATCTGTTCATCTGAAGTCATCCCTGTTTCTGCATCTATACAGGATCAGAGTTCTCTCTTTCTTTCCATCTTTCCATTTTACAATTCTATCTGTCCTTACACCTGCCCATCCTCACCCCCACACCCCGCAACCCCGCCCCCCCCCCGGCAACACTTTTGTCATCTATTTCAATATTTCTAAGCCTTTTCCTGGCAAAATTAACATCTAATTCTCCAGTGGAGTTTCTGGAGCATTAGATATTTTAAGAACCCATTTCACTTTTAGGGAAGATAAAGGAGTGAGGATAAACATTTGAATTAAGGGGAAAAGTAGGTAAAACCCATCCTTAAACTGAAAAAAATCCCCAAAAATAAGCATGGAGGAGGAGGCAAGGTTAAGATGTCTGCAAATGATTTCTCTTGTGAATGTTTCTATCAGCTGTTGTTCTTCTCTTTCAAAATGCAATCTTTTCCAGTTACCTCTCCACAGGAGAAAGTCTTACCCTGTCTTTCATGTTTTCCGTCTTTTTCTATTAAAAACAAACCAACCAAGCTCAACAGACATGTTTAAATCCTTCTTTAAAAGGGAAGGATTTGATCAGCTACACTGTATAACCCCCCAAGCACTGCTAACCTGGCAGCAGAGGGGTGTTAACCTCCTGCACAATGGGACTAAAACGATGGCGTGATGAGGCTGTTGCCATCAAGGGCGGCTTCATGGACTGTTTGGGGTCTGAAGGAAGAAGCAGAGGAGCTGTACATAAATGTTTAAAGATGGTGAGTCAAGTGAAGAAATGGTACAACACAGCTAAATTTGTAACAGCAGATCTTGAAGGCCCAGGGCAATGCTTGCAGTTGTATTTTCCTAGGGAACTCTAAGGAGGTAACCCTTGGTCACTGCAGGAAAGATGTGGATGGGTCTTGGTTAAAGAGAGAGTTTAAAAAAAAATTTATGCATGAAATCCAAATCATTCAAGGATTGAGTAACTTTGGGAAACCTGCCTGCCAAACATACATTTTTAATCCATTCTTTTCAAGTGACCTGGAAAAGAGAGGAGTTGGCTGAGGGGCCACATAAAATATCAGAAAAAGAAGGGCTGGAGAATTCTAAAACACAAGATGACTCTTAAAACAAATTTAGATTCTGAAACAGTGTTGCATGTGTCTCACACAAAATATAAATTGATATAAATAAAATAAGGTGTACAGAAGAATTTCCATTGAATGAAATTTGATCATAATAGTTACTGTAGTTCTTCTAACTTTCATAAATCTTAAGACATAACAAGGAGTATTGCCAACTAGAAAAGCAAAGTGCAAGCAATGACAGAATAAAAAATACGGCTTGCAGGTCAGCTGCAAACACAAGTTCTAGCTCAATTCTGTACATTCAAATAAAGTGTTATTCCCGAAATCTTCATTTGTTTAATTTCATATTATTTATTTGAAGATTTTCTAATTCTTGTCCTCTCTTTGAGTCATTTTCAGATCTTAAATTTGCTATTCTTGTTACTGTCTTATTTTTTTTTCTTAAGTAAAGCCTTTATTTCAATGTGTTTCAGTCTATGCTTAATAGCTCATTTCTTGAATGCAATTTCTTTCTAGAAAAGACCAAAACTGGTTCTTTTCTACTTGTTTCCCACTCTCTTCCTCTCACACTCTTTCACAATTCCAATTCCATGCTTACTTCCCATTTTTTCACAATGTATCCTAGAGTAAATTCAAACACAGATTGGAAGGGATTTTTAACAGCTGATTTGAAGTAAAAATTTATATCACAGTAAGAAGTCCAGAAAAAAAAAATCAAGTCAATCCAAACTACATTTATATCCTGGTCTCCTACTTTAGCTATTCTTAATAATTCTCAATTAACCAAAGACTTTCATCTAACACAGATTAATAAAACAAAAATTGTCTAATGCTGATTGCAATGGAGATACAGTATATAGATATGTAATAATTTATATTTTATTTTCATAACAATAGTTTTGCATATTCCTACCATGTATATTCAGGTTTAAATTTCTAAAGAAAAAGGTGTTTTAATCAAATAAAAAGTGGGAAAATCCACTTTTAAATTATCTCAACCTATAGCAACCAACAGATCAAAATCATGGCAAGATGATTAACTCCTAAATTATTGTTGCAATAAATGTACATATCTAAGAATTGTAACAAGCAGTATAATTTACATTTCCATGCCAATTCATGTTTGAGCTTTATAGGTTATAATGTTCATTCCAAGATATATTACTTACATATAAAATTTTTGATTGTTCTTTTAGCATGAATGAAGAACTGCAGTGTATATTCTTTATTTTTTAAAAAACCCAAGATTTTAAATATAATACAGGAATCTCATCAACACCACTTTGGGAAACCCTCATTCTCATTCCTCCACTGATCCTATTGCTTTAGCAGCTTCCAGAAAATCCTATAATTTCAAACATTTCAAAATCATTTAAATAGCCATAAGGCCAGTTTCTCCTGTGGCAACCCATTGGCTTCCTCTCCTTGAGCTATAACTAACTGGATTCTGTAACTCATTAGCAGCTGTGTTCCTTAGGCACAAAGAGCACTCAGTCCCATCCAGGGCAGCTCAGCACTGAAGGATAGTTTGGAATTGCATGGCAATATTGCTCCAGCTCTGCCACTGGAAGCAGGAGGAGAATCTCAGTATCATCTCTTTGCTGCACCTGTTTTTTAACCATCAGTATAATTTGGGTTTGTGTGTCTGATCTTGTATTCCCAGTTGAGAATCTTCCTCTGCCTGCAAACTCTTGTTGAGAAGGGACACCTATTTCTGTGTTTGCTGTGAGATACAGAGACTTGCAATGCAGAAAAGCAGGTCTTGGTCTCCAGAAGTGCCTCAGTTCTACAACCACCACCTTATTTTAGCATCTCCTTTTCTCACTAACTTTTCTCACCACTTTTCTTACTTTAACTTAATTTAGCTTAAAATTTTATGTTTACAAATGACATTTTTCACCTTTTATTTTTATTCAGGGTCTAACATGCTAAATAAATCTACTTTTATTCTAGGGAGATGCTATAGTAAAGTCTGCTGTATATGTCTGCATTCAGGCGAGACTCCAATTGTCTTCAAAATTCTTTACAACTTCCTTTTTATTGTTGCTTTATTTCAGTGTCTTTCAGTTTGGCATATATAATAATCCTCAGAGTCAAACTGCAACTACCTACTCATGTAGAAAATATATATATATTAATTTATTTTTTTAAAAAACAAGGACTTTATACGAGAACAGACAATTGTAGACTGCAAATTTGGAAAAAAAAACCCAGCAAAAATCTCTTCAATCAATAAAAATTCAGGTATTGTTTTTAAGTCAATGAAGAAAAATGTACTTTAGAATTAAGTATTCTTAAGAGAATTCGTTGGAAATTCCATGTCTTTTTCATCTTTTCAAATGAGATTATTATTTTAGAATAGAGAAGTCCTGTAGAGTATTTCAGAAAGAAAACCACTATGTAACTGCAGCCACAATTTACAGTTTTAATTTACTGAACATTGAAAGAACCTTATCAGCTGAAAATCAATATTGATCTGAAGTCAAGCTTTTTCAACTTTGGAACTACAAAAATATATTGAAGAAATGCCACAAAAATGTGAATGTTGCATAAATAATTTAGTAGATAAATATTTCTTTATGTTCTATGTTTAAATCGGACCAATAGCTTTGTTTCTATTATGTGTTTTTATAGTTATAACACGTTTTGTACACAACCTAAGATAGGATAAACAATGCATATCATTAATTTTACTGACTTGTTCAAACTTTAGTGTTTGCATGTGTTTGTGGGAACCCAGGACATCCCTCTGGCTGTCCAGGACGGCCAAGACCCCTGCCAGGGGGCTCAGAGACCCTGGCACGGAGCCCAAAACACCTGTGGTTTTGATTATGACCTGTGGAGCAAATTACCAACCTTATATGAAGATCAGCAAGCCACAACATTTTAGGCAGAATAATAGTGAAGCTATCACAGGGTGAAAAAGTAGATTTAGGGGTTTCTGGAATGGGGGTTCAGGAGGCAAGATGGAGGGATCTGGGTGAGTCCGACCTTTTTCCTTCTTCTTTTTCTTGGCCTCCATCTTCTGCTGTGATGTTGGCACTTTTAGATTGGTTTAGAGCAGAAGCTCACTGTCTAACATAGGTGATAGGTATTGGAAAGTAATTGTAAACATTGTGTATGTAGTTTTTAGTATAAAGACATAACACCGCCCCAGGGGCAGGCAGAGTGCCTGGAACTGTCCTGCTGGACAGACCTCAGCAGGGCAGGAGAAAATTTTTTATAGATAAGATACAATAAACAACCTTGAGACGGCGAACTGAAAGGCTCTGACTCATTCTTCAAGCACTCAAGCTGGGAAAAGATACTTTAACATCTCTCGGGGTCACAGCGACCACCAAAAGATCCTGAGATGTGTCCTTTGAGAACCAGTTCTGAAGTTTGGACTACAAAACTGAGCTGAATTTAAGAGGCGTTTCCAGCAAGGTGTTACCTTGCCTGTGTTGAACTTCAGGCTGAATGCTGCTAGGGCTGTACCCATGGGGGCATGCATCTATATAATATCCCAAAGATGTGAAGTGATTGTATATTGCGGCACTGCTCCAGGAAGGGCACACAGAGCAGGTGTGTCAGCACCCCATGTCCTGTACATCAAAACGAGCATTTAGCAGGATAATGTGTCACACACCAGGGAGAGCAGGTATGTGGAGGCCAGACTGCCTGGGGAGGGAAACACAGAAAGCTCAGAGGTTCTGCTTCTCACGCTCAGGAAAGGGCTGGGTTGGTCAGAAAACTGATTGTCAGCACAAGCTAATACAGTGAGTTTTCGCAGCAGCATTTACTGTCACAGATGGAAACCTGAGCATGTGAGGATGGATTTGGTGCTCGTCTCATGGGACCTCTCACCAATAGCAGAATTTATCTTCCCCAGAGATGTGAGACATGAGCCATTTCAGACATTTTGCCAGAAAACACATTAGAAACTGTTGTCACCAGAGCAGTTATAAATAGAATTTCAGGAGTTTCAGGAGGTAATGGTGGACTTTCTGTGGATTTCTATGAAGTCAGGAAAATCTTCCAAAGTGCAAAGTGTTTTGGAAGGGTACTTAGTTATGTTTTATCATCCTCTTATGCAATAGGTCTTGTAAAACCACAAAACCAAACATTTTTTAGTTTCAGCATTAACATTTAGAACTTATTGTCAGAAAACTGCCTGAATTAACACTGTTCTTTGAAAGTTTTCTTTAATACTTATTGATTGTTTGAGTGTGTAATTTTTAGTCTGTCTAGAAATAATACATGGTAGTGGTTTATATGAGTGATAAAATGAGAATAATGCAAGAAATCTTATGAATACTTAATGCTGTTGAGCGCAGACTTAATTTTCCTATCTGTCTTTGAAAATCCTGGCATTTTGACCAAATGCCTTGAATCACCTCTGTAACAGCACACTCTTTCTAACAATTTAGATATAAGCTCTCTGGTGAAGAGGCAATCTTTTCATCCCAGATGTGCACAAGCCGTAGTACAATGAGGCCCTAGCTTTAATTTCTAAGTTCTATTCAGAAAAAATAATTATGGAAATTGTGTGCAGTGCACTTCCATGAATTTGGATGGGAGAGAATAGTGAATGTCTAACAAAAGATGAAAAAATATGCTAAAATTTTGGGTACTAATAGATCAAAGCTGGCTTTTTAAACGTGTGCCCTACAGAGGGGTTACTGATTTTATTGTGGATGTGCTTAACTGTGTTTAATGGGTTGTGGTATGTTTTTTCTGTGGTGAAGAAGATTTCAGAGAGCTCTTCCTAGCAACAGCAAAAGACCAGTTGGAAGTAACACTTCCTCAGCACCAGTCCTTCTCCTCTCCTTCTAAAGGGAGACCTCCATTCATCTTTTGATAGTTGATAATTCAGATGGAACTGTGAATGCATAAGGAGAACTTATTTTCTTTGTTATTTCTAGCCCTAAACACATTTCCTTGCATCAGAATAATATCAGAATCCTGGTAGGTGTCTTTAATGAATATTTTTTACTAAATTCCTCATCTTGTCAATGTCTGAAAAGAGCACAAAAAATCCCTTCCTAATCTGGGGATAACATTTAAGTTACATTTCTCAAGACTCTTCTGTATTCATAGGTATATGTTTAAATCTCAACAAGAATATTTCTTCGTATTAATGATATCGGAAATGATAGTGCTAGCTGTATTTGTTCATTTTGACACATTTTGTGAATAACAGAGGACTGTTATCTTAGAACATCACTAGAGGTGTTACAGACAGCTCTAGAAGTAGAACAAATTATTTGCTTCTCTGTGTTGAATGCAAGAATTTTGCCTGTGTCACATACAAGAAATCCTTGAGGTTGCACGACCTTGTGTTTTTCTGACCACCTAAACACAGTAGTTTTGGTTCGGAGAAGTTTTGTTGCATATATAACTCAAAAAGACTTCTCCTGGTGAATGCCTAGCAGAACTAATAAGAGAAATTTTTACAACAGGAGATTTTCCTTTTCCTCTCTCTCCCTGTGACATTAACATTGGAGACAGATATGCTCCTGTCCCCAAACCTCGTTTAAAGTTTAATTATATTTTATGTCTCAGTTAATGATTACTGGATATTTCTCGTCAGGAAAGTTTTAGGGAGGACTATTCTTTGTTTTGTACTTACAGATCAATATTAAGAAATCTCTTTTCTCTCTTTGTCTTTGAGGTCTTAATATTTGGGTAAGTTAAAATAAAAAATATCAGAATTATTGCTCTTCAGTTTGTATACATCTTCAAACTCTTTTCTGTTTCTTCCAACAGCTTATTCAGTGATACCATCAAATGTTTTGTTATTCTGAAAGAGATGCTTTTAATCAAAAAGTTGTTTTAAATCTGTTCAGTTATGCAGTAATCTAAATATGTACAGTCTGGCAATATTTGCAAAATTAAATTTTCTGAAGTTCCATTAAATCATACTCCCTTCAAATGAGACTTGAATTTTCATAGCAGTTACAGCTATGAAAATATTCAAAGCTAGGTGAGTGTTGGATGGTTAAAGTACATTTCAAAAGTGTTTTCAAATATTCTTTTCTGGAGACATCTATTTCCTTACTGCCTCACAGAAACCATTATATTTTCATTAGAAAAATTAAGCCTTATTTGGGTATTTGCCAACTTTAGTTCATTGGGCCTTTCATTTTGAGAGCATTAAGAAGCTTTAAATGACATTATCTACTTTCTACATTGTGATGGAAAATATGGTAGACAATGACATAAAAAATAGTCAGGGTTAACAGTATGAACATGTCCCTAATTTTGGTCTTACAGCCCTGTTTTGCTGTCAGCCTTGGGAGAATTGTTCCCATTTTGTATTTCTGCGAAGAAAACCAGAATATTTCATCAGTTCAATCAAAAATGCACCAATTTCCATTTCTTGGTGTAAGTATTTTCAGAGGTGTATCGAGTGGCAGAAAACTGTAATGTGTTTTCACATTACTGCCAAGAAGAGTCCAAGAGGCCAGGGAGGGACAAGATAGAGGGAGTAGACTAATTTGTTAATTGAAATCGCCTGAAAAAACAGTGTTTTACCACAAAGAGATTTCATGAAGACAAGATATTTTCTATTAATTTAGGGTCTATCTACTACTTTATACAATTCAGTCATCCAGTAACAAACGTTGCAGATATGGGCTTCTTTTTAGTTAGGTTGATTTTGGGCATTTTTTTTTGAGGTGGATGTTTGGTTTAGTTTGTTTTTTGGTTTTTTTTTCAGTCAAACCTACCAGCAACAACATACAAATTTTCAAGGTATTTCTAGCTAAAAGAGAAAGCAAAAGAAAAGAAAAGAAAAGAAAAGAAAAGAAAAGAAAAGAAAAGAAAAGAAAAGAAAAGAAAAAGAAAGAAAGAAAGAAAAGAAAGAAAGAAAAAGAAAGAAAGAAAGAAAGAAAGAAAGAAAAAGAAAAAAGATTTTCTTTAGAATATTAGACTTCACATTTATATAAGATGCTCTACCCTGTCTCTCTTGCTCATGATCGAGTACCGGGACAGGGAGCTGAAACCTACAAAGTGCAATTCCAATTATATTTTCATCTCAGTTCACAGTTCTAAAATATATAGAGGGCAAGCTTTGGAGGAAACTCCCAAAGAAATTGCTGAGAAAATCTGCAATCGAGAAGAATGTTAGGCTATCAAGTTTATAAATAGCCATGGCACTTCAGCTGGTGAGCAAAGAATTGCTAACAAAATTCTTGTTAATTAGATTAAAATGAAGTTTATTGCATATGGATTACATGCTTCCTAACATAATGAAAAATATCCAACTCCTTGTAGTTATTGTTACAAAAGCACATACATTTTTTATACTGCTTAACATATTTTTTTCCCCTAAGGTATTAGGTTCTGGTTTTTTTTAATTTTAAATTCAGAAGTGTATAGTAATGTTGGAGTTAGAATCAGAAACCAGACTAATTTCTGTTGACATTATTGTTTTGACATATTGATCATGGACATGTAAGTGACAGATGGGGTAAGAGTTATGCTAGTGACCTCATCTACTTACGGATAACTGTTGTCTTTTATTTGGTCTTTTATTTTAATTTTTAAAAAAGAACCAAAACCAGAAAATGTTTTGACAAAACTTTATCAATTTGTTGACCTTACTGTATCTTTAAGCTCTGAAGCCTGTTTCCATCTTCTGAGGAGAATCCTTAGCCTTGTGATTTTTAAACTCAATATGCAAAACTCTACTGTACTGTAGTTAATTTGAAAATCACAGAACTGGAACTCGTGGCAGTGGCATCTATAGCAAGATCTCTGTGCTCTTCAGCCCAAGTGAAATTCCTAAGGCACTAATCTGACAAAGGATTATAAGGAACTTCAGGAAATTTGCAGAGAGTTCCATAGGGAAGTGCCACCAATGCATAGTTGAAAACTATAGGAACTTTCCTTCTTGTTAGTTGGAAATTAAAGTAATATTAACAAGTAAGCTATATATGGGTTTACATTGCATAAAAAACATGTCAACTGCAGTTTATAAGTAAATGATGGAATTTCGAATCAGGTCATTTAATTATTTATGGAATAAAAATCAGACTAGATTTATTTTTCAATAATGCATTAACTTACCTGCATACCAAGAATAGATAATGGACAATTCTGCTGTGAAGAAAGCCTGTATTCAGTATTTTAAATATAACCTTTTATGTTACAGAATGTGTTCTAATTAGTAACTTCCAAATATATTGTGTATGCATATTGAAATTAACAAATATGGATATTAGAGTATTTTCTTATGTCAAAGTATTTCTTGCTCTTTTCTCCAGTAACTGACAGCTCTAAAATTCATGAGATTGGATATTCTACCTCATAGAATGTAGTTGTCATGTCATATTTATGAAGTTGAATAATATAAATCTGTACATTCATAATGCCACATTTTATCTTAATTTTCGACAATCATATGGTAATTTAGAAAAGGAAAATAACAGCTTTAATTATATGTAGTTTTACTTATAGATTATTTGAGTATTTTTAAGAGATGGGTTGTAGAAAATAACTCTGGATCCCAGTATCCCAAGTATCCTAAACCGGTACAGTGGAATTTACAGAAATGTGGTAGACTTTTAATTTTTCATTCCTAATTCCTATTTTTTGAGTTTGCACAGTCTGCTACAGAAATCTAATGTGATGTGAGAACCTTTTTCTCTTTATGTGCCCAAGGAGACCACAGGTGTGTTAAGACTGTGTTTGTCATAGATAAACCTGTTTGTTATGGTTTGAGAGGACTTCATTTCAGGGAATTTAAAATTAAATTAGGCAGATGGATTAGATTAGGGCTAGATCAGGAACCTGTTTTTACTTTAGCTGGTTTTCAGGTTATTTCTGTGGTTATTGCACAAGAACACAAACTCGTCCCATTTTAAAATAACTGTTCATGTTAGCTGGTGTAATTTTTAATCTGAATTTGCCTTTTGTAATATTAACTGTATCCATCAAACATTCAGATTATTAAAATTGAGCAAGAGATCTATTTTCTTGTAAGAAATTAATGAGATAAAGGAAAAGAGGGCTCTTCAGGGTTTAATTATGATCTTTGCTTTACTTTTCACTAAAATTTTGTGATATATATAGCTTAGCTTGAAGAAATCTATACTAATTCTAGAAATAAGTTTTCCCAGTCCCATTATTTTCATTTAAATTATTTTTATTTATCATATTGCCATGGAACTTATTAAAAAAAGTGGCCGTGCTGCTAACCTGGCATTAAGACCCACAGGTCTTACTCCCAAATGTAAATCCCATGTATCTTAAGATATTCAGGAGAATTTAGGACTTATAAGCAAAGATGAGTTATTCCACTTTTTGTCTCTGTTCAGAAAGCTCATTCTGATGCAGGAGAGCCTTCCAAAGTGCTGCAACTTCAAGTCATTTCTTTAGCATAAGAAGTGGGGCATATTAAGATTCCTAAGAAGAGATTTCTGACAGGAGCACCTTGATCCTGCGGCAGAATTCAGTTTTCTCTTAATGATGTGCCAGAAGGGACATATGCTGATCTTCACTTATTCTCTGTGTGACAAATGCCTGATCTTATCAGAGAACTCCAAATTACACAGTTTCAGGACATCATATGTGAATATTGTATTCTGGAAGTCATCCCACACATTTGCACATATTTGGAAATAGGCAACCAAAAAACTGAAGTTCTTATTTGTTTTGTAATAAATGATGATTTTAATCACTGTAATTGTAATATAGAAACTATGATTTGCAGTGGGTTTTTAAAAATAAAATACTTGGTGCAATTTTTGAGGAACAAATTTACATGCTATTAAAAATTCAGATGTCATTAAAAATTCAGATGACCTCTTCATAGGGAATACTGATATATTGCTGACTGCACATTGACAAAATATTTAAATACAAAAATTGATATGTAGCCTATCTGTTGCTAAAAATGGTGACAATAATGTGTTTGCACCTGTAATCTAGCTGCCTACATAGTTTAGCTGATACTTTATCTAATATTTAAGTCCTTTCCTCATTTTATTTGTTCAGAAATCATTTTAAATCCTTACTAGATGTATAATGTCTTTTAATAAATAAATGAACATCTGAAATGTTGCTAGACAGTTTATAACTTTAAATGTCTTAGATGAATTGTTGGTGACCTTCACACATGGTCTATTTTCCTGCACTTCAGCTTAAAATCCAAATGTCAAATTCTGGAGTAGCTTCTGAGCTACTTCAATCAGGGAATGTTAAGAAGCTGAAATTGTTTATTTATAAACTATAGAAATGTTCTTCACCAGAATAGACAGTTATTTTTTCACCCATAGGTAGATTTATATATTTCTAAGTTATTTTTTGGCCTCTAGTACTTTTCTAAATGAATTTACTTTCAGCAGCCAGAAGACAAGGTTGCATTTCAAATGTGCTGAAAAGGGAAAAGCAATATAATATATGCAGGTTCTTGAGATCTGCACTATCAGTACAGTGAAAATTTCCAGCCTATAACATGCCACTTACTCCTTCTAAGATGTATGCCTCCAAAACTTTTATGCCTATAATGATGCCTTCAAAACTTTTTTCCACTCCATTTGGCTAAATAGTCCATTTGCAGCCATAGTGTTCCAGTGATTTAGATCAGCTACAACTCTACCCATGTCCACAAATAAATGAATGGTTTGGGTTGCAAAGGGCCTTAAAGGTCATCTCATTCCAAACTCCTGCCATGGGCAGGGACATCTCCAACTAGACCAGGTTGTTCAGAGTTCCATCAAGTCTGACCTTGAACAGTCCTAGGGATGGGGCATCCACAACTCTTCTGAGCAATCTGTGTCAGCGCCTCAACAGCCTCACGGGCAAGAATTTCTTCCTAAAAACTGATCTAAACCTACTCTCTGTCAGTTGGAAGTCATTCTCCCTTGTCCTGTTGCTCCATGCCCTTGTAAAGAGTCCATCCCTGTAACCTACTAAGATTTATGAGAATCATAGCAAGTTGGACTTGGTCTACTGATGCCTTTGCAAACCATTATGCTCCCTCAGCAACCACTAAACAAAACCAATTAGAAAGACATGGTTATGTCTATTTGCTCCTAATATGGCTGCTCAGAGCTACAGCCTAAGGCGTCCTAGGCTGACATCATGATCCTTGTATCCCCATTCGTGTGTTCTGTTTATGCTGGATATTATGTTCTGTGCCTTTAAGACTGGCTCTGAAGAGTGAAAGTTGTTTTGGTTTTGTTATCAGCCTGCTCCCCCACGGCTGGTGGGACACACAGACGGGGCAGTACATGGTGCTGCTTTTGCTTTTTGCTTAGCTTTTTGCTTTGCTCTTGCTTTTCTCTTGCTTTTTGCTTCTGCTCATTAGTTAGTTTAGCTAAGCAGTCCAAATTTTTCCTGGACTGTTTCTCCTTTCCCTTTTTTTGGACCTACTCGAACCTGATCCGGACTGGGACCTGGGAAACACCGAGAGTTTGCACCTTGTGGCTACAGCAGCTACCCCAGCGCCGGAGGGACTGATAACAGAGCAACCGCCCCCAAGAGAGACTTTCTGAATTTGCCATCTTTTTCAGAGTAGTGAAAGAGTGGTGTCATCCGATATTGTTCATTTTGTGTGCTGGGGGGTGCTGTGCCTGTTAAATAAACAGGTTCTTTCCACTTCACTCTGAGGAATCCTTCCTGAACCAGTTGGGGGGAGGGGCCGTGTGGGTTTGTTTTCTGGAGGGGTCCCCTTTTGGAGGTTTTCTCCCAAATTTTCCCTAAACCAGGACATAAGGAAAAATCACAGTGCTGGGTGCGCCCGTGCCTATCAGCCACGTGCTCGTCTTCGAAATGGATGCTTCACCATTTATACCTCTAGCCTCTCTTGAAGTCTTGTCAGTCGACTCCTTTCTTGCCATCTAGTGGTCAAGATCACTTTCTTACATCTTGATTGGAGGTCAGGTATTACTATAGTAACAAGCCAACCCTCCCCAAATGCCCCGACTACCAAGGCCATTCCATGATAACAATGCAAGTGGGAGGACATATTGCAGTAACATAACTATACATCTACAAAACTTCTCTTAACATACATATAATGTTCACCCCTTAATTGTGAGAGCCAATCATCTCATTACTCATCTATAACAATATTAGAAGAGAGTTTGCATTAGGCAATTTGGGAAGTCTGTACCTCTCAAATACCTCAACCAATGGGGAAAGAGCGAGGGAAATGTGACCCGGAAATTAGGATAAAAAGGAGGCTGCATCCTCCAAAATTTTTTAGACACCCTGTGGGAAATGCCCCATGACATCTCCCTTTATTCAAATAAAGTTACAGGACTCCTCTGTCTCCTTTTTGGAAATAAACCTCTGGTATTTGTGGATTAATTTTCCTGTCACCATGGGAACAAAGAGAGGCTCAAAATGCCAGAAAGACCCTTTCCAAGAAGGCACCTGCCAGAGGCAGCCATGTGACTTGAAAGACAAGGGAAAGATGATGTCACACCGTTAAACTCCAAGATGTCACCTTTCAGACAATCGCCTGGTCCTGGGAACAAAGGGACAGGACCGTGGCAAACCCTACCCAGAAAAGCAGGAGACTACAGAGCAGTTCTAGTGGCAGATGAAGACTTGCCAGCTTGCGAGGGGGTCTGTACAGCTGTTTGCCACCTTCTCCTGATGTTTGCTGGGCTCTGCTGGTGCTGCTGCTGTGCTCTGCACTGTGGCAGTTGGGGGGGATGGACCAGTCTGTCGGTGCCAGCACGGTGTGACCTGAGCCCAGGAACTCTCTCGCTTCTATCACTGCTGGCAGAGTTTGCAAAGTTCACTTTGAGACAGTTTCTAATTGCGAAATGCAGTCTTTATGAGTGACTACAGTTGCAAACACAGAACAACCATATCCGAAGTAGAACTCCCATCTCCAGCAAAAGCTGCCATGAAAGAGAGAGCATCTGCTTTCGTAGTCTCCTCTCCTGGAGTGGGGGTTGATCGATCTGGACTGGCTTGTTGGAGTGGGGCTACCCTGCTCGGTGACATGCAGGGACCTATGAAATTTGCCGCCAGGCAGCTCAAAAATGTTAACTGCAGTCTCTTCGAGATGAGGGGGAAAAACTAAAAATATAACCCAAAAAGGAAAAAAAGTTTCTGCCTAAGCAAAGACCGAGAAGCCAGCAAGGCAGAAATCGCCCCACAAAAGTACACGAACTGCCTGTTGGAGCAGGCTTTAAAAGTCCCCACCGTACCACCTGGCCCCAGTTTCCCAGTTGCAGGGTCTTACAAAGACAGTAACAACTTTGGGTACAGATAGATACAGAATACAATAACCTTTTGAGTTAGCTATGGCAACAGATGACCTGTGTGATAGTGTCCATGGTTAAGTCCACCCCTTGATCATGAGCCCATCTATATGTTGCATCTCTTCCTTGATGGCCCAAGGTGTCATAGGCCCACTGAGCCAGAAATAATTCACCCTTATGTTGCCAACCCAAATCCACCTGAGTCACTTCAATCCCAGCAACCTGATCCACCTGCTGGTTGTTCCAATGTTCTTCAGTGACCCGTCTCTTGGGTACATAAGCATCTATGTGACTTACCTTCACAACCATGTTCTCCTCCTAGACAGTAATATCTTGCCACAATGCAGCAGCCCAGATAGGTTTTCCCCCTGTACTGCTAGTTATTCTGCTTCCATTGCTGCAAACACACCCACAGAGCATTTGCCGCTATCCATGAATCAGTATAAAGTATTGGCCATTTTTCTCATTCAGCAATGTCTAAAGCCAGCTGGGGAGCTTTCA
>JAWWEY010000001.1:13662042-13683757 GCA_035582745.1 Loriotus luctuosus | reverse complement strand
ACCAATGTCTCCAATGGCCAATGCAGGCGTCAATTAAAATCTGAACACCTAATTGGCCTCTTCCTCAAACCACGACAAAACTCTTGCCAATTAATTAATGATGTTAATTGCTTTGTACCAATAAAATACAATAAGTTATTGCTTTGTCCAATGAATATAATGAGCTGTTTTGACGTAACTAACGACTTAAGATCACACTTTGTTAGGGATATAAAACTTAGGAACAACTCATAAGGAAAAAGAAGAAGAAGCCATTGTTGTCACTACACAAGTGTATATGTGCCATGTGTCCATCTCTACAGTGACAGTTTTCCATGGAGATGAGGTAGTGTTGGCTTCTCCAGTAGATTTTCTCAATGTACCCAACATAAAATACTTGTATCACTTCATAATCACCTTGCACTGGTCCTGTAAAAATGGAAAACCAATTTTCTATCTCCAGAGAGAGATTGTCCTGGTCAGGCTATAAGATCTTAAATTGCACATTTGTCTGCGGGACTGTGAGGTGGGATTCCAGCAGGGGAATGAACCCTGTGTGTGTGCATGTGTGTGTGCAAACCCAGCATGGGAATGGGCAGGTCTTCACTAGGGAAGACATTTGCTTCATTCCTTGGCAGTTTTTCTCTGGAATATTAAATGAATAGAGAGGGTTTGCAGTTGCCACGGGGAAGCAAATTGCAGTTTCTTGTATGTCATCTATGAAGACGGCCATTCCAGGGATCAGCACTGAAAAGGCCGGGAGCTGCTGCTTCACCACACAGTGTCAGCAAAAGAGAGAAAATAATGATAAAACAATTCCTCCTGCTTTTAGAGGGCCCAGGGCTAATTCTGCCCAGGAATGAAAAAAGGGCATCTCCTTCAGACTCCCAGAGATCTCTCAAAAAGCCAACTGCAGCAGGTATGGGAGGAAAAGCACTTCTGCCTGACCTGATAGGGGCAGCACACATCCTGCTGCTCCTGGGGACTGGGAATGTGTCGGGAGCCGTAAGCACCTTCCCCAGGCCAGAGGGTCTTTCCTAAAGCACCACTTCTGAAATGCAAAAGGTTATGGAAGAAATTAAGTGGGAATTAATAGTTATAATAACAATAATAACAAAAACAACATCACAACAACTTTATTAGAAAATTGCAATGAAGGGAGGAATAATACTGCATAATACTTCCGAGGGTGCAGGAGGGATGCTCAGCTTTAAACAGGGTTTGAGTGCGGCAGCATCTCCTGGAATTTATAAAGCACAACCCCAGGTATAGGATTACAGAAGCAGTGCAAACTCCTGCTGTCCAATCCCTGTATTTGCCTTCTGCCAGCACTTGGCACCTTGGGCATGTTTGGATACAAGTGCTCCAGCACTGCTGCCTGAAGATATCAAGAAAATGGTCATTAACTTCTTCCCACAGGGCTGACTCTGAGCTCTGGCTGGGGAAAGCATTTGGCACCTCTGGCATTTCAATGAAAACTGTTTCCATCATTTTGAAAATATGTTGAATAAACCCATGGTAGACAAATTAACTTTTCTTCAAAAGTATTATGAACACACAATTATTTCTATGCCTGGTCAAACAAACCAGCAGCCAGTTTTCAGGAAGAGATTCCAGACTCCTGTCTCCCTCCCTGGCTGTAAAACACTTGCAGAGGCTTTGGAGTTCATACGAGCTCATGAGGATTTGGATACTCAGGCCTTAATTTAACTTCCATAGATACTAAGGAATTGAAAGTGTCCTAAAGGCACCTTTACTCAAACTTTAAATTCAAGCATTCTGTCACGGATTAATTTTGCTGTTCGTTTTTAAAGAACACTCCACTCCCTGTTTCCTTAGCCATCTCCATCTAGGACATAAAATAAATGTGGAAAGATGTTTGGAATGCTGCTTCCAAGTCAAGGAAATTACCCCAGTTCTCTTGTATCTCAGTGTGTTTTAAACACAGCCTAGCTGTTCATGGGCTGGACTCTCAAATACAGTTTCTGAGTTGGAAAGTAATATCAGCTGTGGTCTCATCCTAAATGTACACAAAAGCATGGATTTGAGGTTGAATCTGGATGCAGGCAAGTTTGAGTCACTTCAGAAAGCTTCAATTCCTGTTTTCCAGTGATTCAGTTAGTGACTGACTGGTGGCAAGGCAAAGAGTGGTAGGCAAGGCAAAGCAAAGCAAGAAAGCTCTTAGTAGGGCCAGGCAAGGGAGACTTAAGTAAGCAGGCAAAGCAAGGGTAGGCTAGGCATGGTACTGGAAGGCAAGGCAAGGCCTTGCCAAGTGACACCGAGTGCCTTTTCTTGGGAAGTAAAAGATCTAGTGGCAGTGTTGGTAGGGCAGATTTTAAGGTACCGTGCTGCGGTGTGGGATTTCTTTGGCCTGACTAGCTCCCAAGACTGTTGGCAAGAGTGGGCCACCCCCAGAAAGCTGTTGAATACAGAGTGCACAGCCACTCTATGGCACAGGTACACTGCATCAAGGGGAGGGACAAGGAACAGGGAGAGAGAGGTCTTCTGTATGTTTTCCAAAGCTGTTTATTCCCAGGAGAGTCAGGAACAGAAAGACACTGTACAAAGGCATACATTAATTTATATATGGCGGAAGTCTTAAGGGCGGGTACAATCTTTAACCAATTGGGAGAAACTGGGGGTGGAACACAAGGCAGGGGATATAACATTCAAACCAATGGGGGATTACAGGGGAGGAGAGCTACGTAAACAAACCAATGGTGTTATGAATAGGCGAAATGAGGCTAAGATTCTTTAAAAAGCTCAAACCTGTTTATTAAAAGTTAAAGCAACTGAAAATGAGACTCCAGGATAAGCCTGGGGCCTACGGGAAGTCAGAGATACAAGTAACAAGCCATGTGCTGCACAGAGCATTTCCTTGGACACAGGGTCTGCAGAAACACCGAAGTACTGGGCACTTGGGGGCTTTATAGTCTCTTAAAGGTGCAGGATTGGTGTGCTTCCACTCCATTTGTTGATTGATCCATTTTCTCATTGCTGGTTGGTCCATAAGATGGTGCGTTCTTGACCAATCATTCTGGAATACTGGGATCTCATTTGTTGGCTAGTCTTCCAATCATAGTTCATATCGATGTCATCATTTCATGAGGTAACTTTATAGAAAATTCTCTCACCCAGTTCTTACTACCCCCCTCTAGTGGGCACACACTCATACTACAGTACATTTAACTTCATAACTTGTTGCTCCATAAGTTATTATATTAATTATGTATAACAACTCATTATATTAATTAAAAATTTATAACCCCACCTACAAAACCAACTCATTTATAACAATGGGGCCTTGAAGGATACAAAATTGATAGGGAAGTTTCTAGAAAAAGGAGTAGGCATGGGAAGGGATTGACATTCAGTGGGAGGAGGAACAGGGAACAAAGGGGCAGGTCTTTGGGGAGATGGTCAACTAGGGCAAAACTAACAATACAGATGGAAAGGACCAATCCATTGAGAAAAAAATATGCCATAACAATACAAAAGGTGGTGGTGGAGGGGTTATAAAACTGACTACTAGGACCTAATTACAGTCAAAAACACGCACTGCAACAGTACCGTGCAGAGGTATAGTCCAGTAAGGCATTTCTGTCCTGACCCCTTCTGTGTAAGAACCATTGCTGGACATAGTACTAGATGTGGTATGCAACTTTCAGTCAATAAGTTTCTGGACGAGAATGGCAATGCTTTCTCATGGGAAGGAAAGCACATAGTCCCAGTGTTGGAGGTGCAGAGAAGAAGCAGCATTGTGACGCCAGCAGGGGGGCTATTTACAAACCATGAACAAGACGGGGCTGCTGTAGAACGCGCCTTGAGCTGTTTTATTTTTCAGCATCAGTCTCATTACATGATTATGACAATGGGAAGATGCTTGCAGCTCACATTCCAGGCAGCAGACACAGAACTTAATGTTACAACTTATTTTATAAGCTTCTTGACCAATCACACAAAGCAAAAGCATATTGACAGTAGTTCTATCCAATCACCATAAGCACACATTGGTTAAAACATTGGTTAAAACAATGCTTGCTTATTTAGAATACAATACCTACTTGTAAGCCTTAAAACACAATGCACAGAGCTCCATTATTAAGTTTTAACCTTTCTAATATCTTGCTAGATAAACTTTCTGTAGCTTAGAGAGCTATTCAGACAAGCGTTAATACACAGACCATTGTTCTATTTGCCCTTGCTTTTTCTACAGTTTAAATAATTTTTCTGCTGACCTAACTCATGGCTGCTGCATGGCTCTGCTCACAGTTCTGCTGTCTCTGAGGCCTGCATCTTGCAACTTTCCCAAAACACTCTAATTTTGTGAATTCCTCCAGGTGTCTACTTGACAAGTTTCCAAATTCTGTAATTTCCAGGAGAAAGTCCCTTCTTACACCATGGTGATGGACCCTGCTATCCATGAAACTACAAGATGCTGCTATCACCACTCATTGTCCTTGTCACAAATAAACATGTCTTGTTACAAGTCTCATTCTAAAGAGTAAGCTATTTTCCTACTTACAAATTGTAAATGCATATTTGAAAGAGGGTCACTACAGCAACAGTATCTTGTCAGGTATGTTGACATTTTTTCTAAGAATTATAGGAATGGGTCTTCATAGCAATTTGACTTAACAGAATTACATTTTACAGTAGATGTAGGCTTCACATTAAATTGATGCAGGCACAGGTAGAAAAAAGGATATAGAAACATCTAATGACCACCATCAACCGTGAACTAAATTTTAGTGTTCATACAAAATGAGAAAGTTAGAGATTTTCAATCTGCAAAATTCAGAGCAGGATTACTTATCGCAATTCAAACTTTCTCCAGTCTTTTTTTTGGTCAGACTTCTAAATAAGATCTTGATTTCCTTTCTCCACCCTGACTTGAATTACTTCCAAATGAATAAATCCCGAATCAAGCACCAACTATCAGTCTATTGATGTTCCTGCAACAGCTGATGCAGTAGAGAGTTCCTAGTCAAGTAAGTACAGAAAGGTCCAACACAACTCTGTACCAAAAGTAATATTGCTTACATTGTGTGGTCTGAAAGCTGACTGTTTGATGTGATTACAAGATACATGATCAGAATTTTAATGAAATATTTAGCATAAATAAATTCGTAATTGTCTTGTATATGTATAACTGTTTTGACACATGCCAGACCAAATGAAATAGTAAAATTTCTTTGGCTATTGGGACACTCCAGCTCACAAATGGACATACCTGAATAATGCCACTAGAATATCATTAAAATATTACGTATCAAGGGGAATAAAATCTCCATTCTCTTCTTCAGTGTGGAGTTTTTTCTCACGTGATAGATGATATACATAGCAACATGAATTTGCACATTTTCTTCTTGCATGCCAATAACAGGCCATATAAAGGTGACAATAAGATTCAAATGAGCTCATAATAACAGAGCAAATTGCAGGCCATTTTTTAGGAGGTTTATCTTGAACTTCTGAGGTAAAACCTGCTGCAGGTGCTAATGAGTGGCATTGATACACTAGGAAAAAACTTCCTTAGCTCACAATCAGTCTAGCACACACGTTATGTGTTTTGCCTTAGAATGAACTCAATTCTTTTATCCTGGATTATAATGCTTGTCAATGAAGTGAAACCAAGGTGATTGTTGATCTTTGCTTGAGTGAGTTAATGAAAGTAAAGCTGACAATGATTTGCTGAAATTATCCCCTGAAGGTACAGTGCTGTACTGCTTGCCCATTGGTATCTCATACTGCCTCAGTGCTCCTGAAGTTTTTATGGATAGTGATACAGGAAAGCTGTAGCTAAATTTATATTTATGTGAAGACCATCAGTGATATATATTATTGTAATCATTTGGCATGTGAATGAGATAGAAACACTTCGGATGAAAACATATGTGCCCATTTTATTACAAGAATTGGAACATAAATTGTTCACAAACTAGCTCTCGTCTTGGTTAATGGCAGTGTTATTGCACCATCTAAAGCAATGAGTAGAAGAATTTAAGCATTGGTAGAAATCTGTGGCATTTCAGTGCCACCTATCACAGCAGTATTTGGCAGGGTTCCTTTAGTGTTGTTTTTCATGTTCTGTGCCTTTGCATTTTGTAATCCTTGAGCATATTCCATGCACTCAACACAGAAATGGGGGTAAGATATAGTTGAGAGAATAGGACTTTGATATACCCTAATGGTTAGCAATGATAATCATAATTTGAAAATATGAAGACTATGCCTTAATATTTGCTGTTGGAAGTAAAAATTTGTGAGGCTATTTACTGAAATGCAAATTTCCTCTGGAAAAATAAAACCACAAATAAAAATGTTGTTGTTAAAGCAATCTTGAAGATTTCACTTTGTCTTCTGAAAGGATCTAAAATAATTTTAGTAGCCAAGTGTGCATATTTGAAAAGTTGGCTGTCGGAATGAAGTTTATTTTATAGGGAAATGACACATAGTTGTGGGAAAATAATGATCTCACAAAGTCCTGGAAAGATTTCACTGGTCACGGGGAAGGAACTCAAGCAGCATGAAAGAACAAGCGCTGAAAAGTATGAGGTTAAAAAGTAGATTTTATTCCTATTGTTGATTCAAATTGAATCTTGTAGACTTCTTCAGCAGTAGGAAAAGATACTTGAAAATAAAAATGTATGTATCACAGCCAGGATGAAGACTGAATCTAAAATGTCTCAAATGCCTCCTAAGATTAGCCCAATAAAAATTCATTGTGATTTGCAGCAATGAAACTTATGAGATTGACAGTTCTTTATCAAAAACATCGAATATGAACCAATTTGCAACAGTTATTTTGTTTAGAAACAGCTAAAAATGTCTTTCTTAGAAATATTTTCCAGTATCCTGCTAACAGGATTACAATCTTCCCTGTGCTAAAAAAGTAAAGGCAGAATTATTGTATACGGATTAAAAAGGAAGAATTTATATACTTCTCTTTATATACTATACAAGAGTTTTTACAGTATAATTTTCCACAGTCTTATTAATTATTTTCATATGTCTTCACAGAACAAATTAATTATAATAATAGATAGTATAATTACTTGTTCAGTGACTGCATAGTAAGATTGCAGCCTAGACAAATTCGAGCTATATGCAAATTCTACTCTTTGAATGCTATTAGATTGAGTTGCTGTTCTGCTCAAAATTCTTTTCCATTGTTGATTCCGAGTGTATAAAATGCTCAGATATCTCATCCGAAGCTCTATTATTATGGATATTAATATTAACAAGATATTAAAATGTGTTATTGTCTAATATTTGTCACTCTTCTTGAGGTTGCATCTGTGACTCTGATCTTACAGGGATCTCCAAATTTGTTATGTATAATCATTAAGACTGTTTTAAAAAACATAATCAATCAGCTCTGCTCCAGAAAACTCTACATCAAGGTCTACACCACTTAAAATTTAAAAAAAAATGCAAGTTGGATGAGAATACCAAACCTTAACTTTAGGAAATGTAAAACATAGTAAATATGTCAAAACTAGTTGTCATCTTTGATAAATGCATGTGTCTTAAATTTTGTATATGACTGAGTGTTCCACAGAATATTTATCATTTTGTAATGTAAAATTCAATATTCTTAATATTGATGCTTAAAACTTTAAAAATATATTTTAAAGAATGAACCCAAATATGAAGTGTTTGCCAAATAGGGGTGTAAAGAGCTATCAGAGATGGTGTCTCTTGTAAAATCATCAGTGCATATCTAAGGGAAATTAGAGTCATTATGTTTAAAATCTACAATCCTAATAGCAAGAAGCAAGTTTTGCTTTGTTCAAAAATTTTACAAATGCAATAACTCTTCTGTAGTGTCTAAAGATTATTAAAAATAAGCTTATGTTGTCAACAGCAATCTTTTTCCATGAAAAGACACAGAATATTCGAAAACACAGATGGAAAGCTTCAGGTCTAAACATTACCTCCAAAAATATTAGCTTCTAGTTGTATAAAATAGCTAATAAAATATAGGTATTTCTACATGTTCTCATCACTATTCTACTGTGAGAGTTACATATGTATACATACTCTAATCTTCATATTACATTGGGAATTCTCTTGGTTTTGCAGGGCCTCACATCAGGGTTGAATTCTGTTTTCAGCATTTGTTTTAGACAACCTTTCTTATAGTTAATCCCAAAACACAGTCATTGAGTGATAGGTTTAAACTGTACTAATAGCTCTCGGATGAGAAAACAGGCAAAAGCTTAAATTATAAATAGGTAGCAGTAATGCATATTGTGCATTTTTCATGTTCTTTAATACATCTTTATTGCTGTTAGAAGCTATAAACTTCAGTTCCTCATTTGTAAATGGACTGTGCCAGCTAAAAATGAGAAAAATATTTTCTAGTATATTTACCTGCAAGGAAATTTTCTGTTCGGTGTGTGTGTATATTTTATTTAAACAATATACTAATAGCAGTTTCTCGGTCCAGCAAAATAAAGGCAAATTATTTTATTCTGTAAAAAAAATTGCATAAATGTGTAAATAAATAAAATTTTTATGCTCAGACTCCTAGAGATGAGTTTTTATATGATCTCAATTTCTATATGCAGACTCTGAACTGCAAAACTGCCTCCAATATCAACAAAGTGCACAAGCACTATAAGTAAGCCGTGAAATACTAATTTCTAATCACAAGGTTCAATTTGCAATCATTTTGCTGATTGAAAAAATGCCTCTTTCCCCTTTTCAAGTAATTTAGGTCTCTCAAAACAGCAAGAAAAACGTGCTCAATGGAAAGCATTCTACCTCCATACACAAACTGCAACCTTTATAAGGTGCCTTATCATTTTAAGTAGGGTTGGCTACCTGCAGTTTGTTGTGTTTTAATGCTGTAGTATGGACAGGTCTTTCTGTATCCATTGTCATATGACATACGTCATATGTCACCTATATGAATTTTTGGGGCAGTACAGTGAATAAACTGTGGCCGAGACAAGCAAGTGTTTCTGAATATCTGAGACATACCAGAACAAAATACCCATTGAAAGGAGGATTATGCTATAGGATATGGTCAGTGGGGTCAGTTGAAACTTTAAAAAAAAATTGCCTGACAAAATAAGGCTGGTGTTTAGAGAGAAAGAAGTAACACAGAGAAAAGATGGATTGCCTTATTTTGTCAATATTAGAAACATGAAAGTGGAATTTTTTCTTGTGGCAAATTAGACACAAAGTAACAAAGTTGAAGCTCCTTCTTTGGCTACAAAACATTCCACCTTTTCACCTTTTTAGTTTCTAACTAAAAAAAAATGCTGTGAGTGCAGATTAGGTATTGATTACTGAAATTGTTTAAGTTAAAATGTTTTATTTGCTGCTAGAGCAGCAAATTCAGGATTTTTTATTTCTCTGAAATTGTCTAGGTTTATGTGGACTGTCTAGTCCTGAAGCATCTTTCCAAGTTGTAGTAATCCATTACCTGTCTCTAAAACATAAAGAAAACCCTAATTCATTTTCTTGTTGCCATTCTTTTAAAGCCAGAGAACATGAGCTATTGAACAACTAGCACTCTAACTAAAGGCTGTAAGGAGTAAAATTCTTCAGCAGTACCTTTTAAAACTAGGTTTTAAAGTTCAGTTATCCTATTTCATTGATATTGCCTAACCTGCCTGGCATTAGAATTGATAGACCTCAATTATTGCCTTTGTGAAGTTTTATTTATCTTCAAGATATATGCTGAATATCTTGTATCTATACATTTTGCACTACAATTTTTAAAGCACACAGCAGAGGGTTCTGAGTAATTTTCTCATTGAGAACAACTGCCTTTCCCTGAGTTCATCAAGCCAACAGAAAAGTAGGAAAACATTATAATATAAACAAGATAGACTTCTAGGATGTAAAATAAAGAGAGAAGAGCTATTTATCAGTCCCCTTCTCCCAGAATGATCCCGGGCTTGGATGAGAAAGACAGGAATTGAAACTTTTCCACAAAACACTAAAGGCAATAATGACAGGTTGGTACAGGTACAAAAACCAGCAGACTTACAATAGGCTTTTCTGTTGTCAGAGACAAATATTCTTGTTAATGAGGATGGTACAGACATAGAAAGATTGGGTGAGCTTGTAAAGTCTCTGTTTACCTTGTGATTTGCAATGACTCAGAGGAGATCCTTCACTTCAAATCTTCATGATATTCTCATAATGTTCTCTTCTTTTGAAATATTAGTAGGCATTTGTATTAATGTACTTGCAGGTATTGGTATTAACCCTAGGGTGTGAAGTACTGACCAGCCAGCCACACCTCAGTGCCTTTAAAATCATGGAACACATGTCCAAGCATATGGAAGACAGGGAGATGATTATGTACAACCAACATGACTTCAACAAGGTCAAATTGTGCCTGACTGATCCTGTGGCCCTCTACAGTGGAAATGGCAAGACAAGAGCTGTAGCTGTCAACTGTCTTGACTTCTGTAAGGCCTTGGACTGAGTCCCACACAACATTCTTGATACTACATTGGAAATATATGGGTTTGACACATAAACTCTTAGATGGATTAGGAATTGGTTGGATTGTCACACCTAGACTGCGTCAATAATTCAATATCTAAGTGGAAACCAGTAACAAGTGGAATCCCTGAGGGGCACACACTCAGATCAATACCAGTTAATATTTTCAGTGGTGATATAGTGTGATCAAGGCACCCTTAGCAAGTTTGCTGCTGATGCCAAGCTGTGTGGTGTGATTGATGTGCTGGAGGGAAGGGATGGCATCCAGAGGGACCTGGACAGGCTTGGAGAGTGAGCCTGTGCAATACTCACAAAGTTTAACAAGGAAAAGTGTGAGGTGCTGCAGCAGGATCAGGGCAATATGCAACAGTAATATAGGCTGTGTGATGAGTAGATTGAGAGTAGCCCCATAAAGAAAGGCTTGGAATTTTTTGTAGTTAAAAAATGGACAAGAACTGGCAATGTGTACTTGCATCTCAGAAAGTCATCTGTATCCTGACCTGCACGAAAAGTAATTTGGCCAGCAGGTTGAGGGAGGTGATTCTCCCTCTCCACTCTGCTCTCATAAGACCCCACCTGGAGACTGGCTCTGGATCCAGCACGAGAAAGCAGACCTGGTCACATTACAGTGGGTAGAGAAGATAGATAGAGTCAGAGTGTAGGAACATGTCTCCTATGAAAAAATGCTGGAAAAGTTGCATTTATTTAGACTGGAGAAGAAAGGCTTTCGGGAGACCTTACTGTGGCTTTTCACTATTTAAAGCAGGCATTATAACAAGGAAGGTAAGAGACTTTTTACCACAACTGTAGTGGTGAGAGTCAATGTTTTTGAACTTGTAAGAGGGTAAATTAAGATTGAACATTAGGGAGAAATTTTTTAGAGTGAGGGTAATGAGGCACTGGAACAGTGAAGTATTTTCATAGATGAAGGTAGATTTTTTCTGCTGAAAATAAATTTTATATTCGTATACATGTTAGCCTTCTCAGTATTACTTTATCCTATTGACATTCATAACCAGTAAATGGGTGTTGTGAAAAAAAAAACCCAGCAAAACCCTGAAAAACCTATGCAAATGTGGGAATTTAGTTTGAATGTTTTATAAATTGAGTTAAACTTGTCAGTTTTAGGTTACATAATTTTAGGAAAATTGAGAAATACAAATAAAAGTGAGAGTGAGAAAAAAGTATTTCACAGTAAACCAATTTACACAATGTAGTGTAAACATTAACCAACATAACTGATGTGATGGATAGGTGGTGTCAAAAGGAGAGAATATCATGAGGAATTTTAAGTGAAGTAGTATTGTTAGTTTACGTTAAGTAGGAGCTTATTTATCTTTCATGTGTTATGTAAAAGCAGTAGATCAAAGCCCTTAAAAAGCATGGCATGACAGGGGTTTAACAGTTTCACTAGTTGCTATGGGAGTTTTAGCTAACAGATATTCTGAAAAAACAGACTTTAAAACTATTAAAACTACTATCATAGAATCATAGAATGGTCTGGATTGGCAAGGACCTTGAGAATCATCATATTCCAACCCCCATGCCATGGGCAGAGGTAACTTCCAGTAGACAGAGTGCTCAGAGCCCCATCCAGCCTGGCCTTGGACTCTTCCAGGGATAGGGCAACTACAGCTCCTAGGAAACCTCTTCCAGTGCCTCACAACCCTCACAGGGAAGAGATTTTTTCTAATGTCTAATCAAAATCTTCTGTCTTTCAGTGTGAAGCCATTCCCCATCGCCATGCCGCTCCAGACCCTTGAAAATTGTGGGTTCTCTTCAGGTACCAGAAGGATGCAATTATGCCACCCCAAAACCTTCTCTTTTCCAGGCTGAACAATGCCAGTTCTCTCAGCCTTTCCTCCCAGCAGAGCTGCTCCATCCCTCTGATGCCCTTGGTGCCTCCTCTGGCCTGGCTCCAGCAGGTCCCTGTCCTTGCTGTGCTGGGAGCCCAGAGCTGGATGCAGCCCTGCAGGTGGGGTCTCAGCAGAGGGGGCAGAGGGGCAGAATCCCCTCCCTGCCCTGCTGCCCACGGGGCTCTGGATGAGCCCAGCACACGGGGGGCTCTGGGCTCCCAGAGCACATGGCTGGGGCATGGCCAGCCTCTCACCCACCAGCACCCCCAAGTCCTTCTTGTAGGGCTGCTCTGTTCATCCCCCAACCTGGACTGACGTCGGGAGTTGCCCTGACCCAGGGGCAGCACCTTGGATTTAGTTGTGTTAAACCTCATAAGACTCCCATGGGCCACTTCTTAATCTTGTCCAGGTCCCATTCTGGAGAAGACTAGAAAATATCAGGCACTTAAATCCTTTGTATAACAATAATGAATAAATGAGATTTTACCTCTTATAGGTTCAGAAGCAAAGTTCTATACTGTGCATCACTATTACAGACCAGCCCTAATTTGGGGTGCCCTGGTGAATGTAGCTCAGCCTTGCTCAGGCAATAGGTTTCTCAGCCTCCCCTTGGGATCTGAAACAGCCCAACACCTTCCCCCAGCTGTAGCAAATACAATCATATTTACTGGGCCACACCTATCAAAGCTGATATGACTTCACCTAATTAGACGTAGCAATATCTTTGATCTATGGAATTAATGAAAAAAAAATCTTTGCAATTATCAACAGTATGTGTTTAGCTTGTTATAACTGACTTTAAGAAGTCCAAACATTTGAAAAGATATAAAACTTTTAACTAATGGAAAATATTGAATCTCTACTTTTACATTTTTGTTGAGGGGAAGCTGGAAGAGCAATTTACACATTCATCCTGGCTTGTAGCTTCACAGTCTCATTTAAAATTTATTCGGAAATCACAGGTTGACACCTATTTATTTATTTCAAAGCATGTTTGAGGATGATGATAAGAAGAGGGTAAAAGTAAAAAACTGAATCATCCAGATAGTGAAAGTTGAATTTATCATTAATTACATCTCCTGGGACGTGCATGCACTATGTAAATAAGAGTTAAGTATTTTATAAATAACATTTGCAAGTATAAGCCTGGCTTATTAATGATCCAGAATCCTTGCTCCAACAGTTTTATCTAGGGTCAAACATATTTTAATCTAGATTTTATTCCTAAAAAATAGAGCATGTACATGTAACTACTGACATTAAAGATTTCGAATCCACACTAGAGTTTGCTTTCTTAATCTTCATATCAGCTAAACATTGTAAAAGAATTTTGCACAACACCTGGCTGAATTTTTTGGAATGTCATCTTCTGAGGGTGAAAAGCATAAAAAAGGTATTTTAAGTGGCTAGCCAAAGGAAAATACTGTTATAACTTTCATGATAGAACAGTATGCTTCCAGCTACGTTAACTGTTTTTTGGTTCCCTCTATGCTCTTGGCCACATTTCTACTTCCATTGATTCATGTTGTGACTTTTATGCCTACTTTGTTAGTATTGAAGCTGCATGAATGAAAAATTCTCCAGGAGAAGATGGAGGAAAGTGTCCCCTTGTCTCTGGGGAGACTTTGCCTGGTCACCATTTCACACCTCACATGGGACAGGCAGTCAGCAGGAGACCACCAAGGACGCTGCACTTCCCAGAGAGGTTTCTCCAATCAGATGGCAAAAGGACTCCAGGAATAGACTGCAGTGGAAGGTTGGACTGGGCCAGTGGTCTCCTGTCAGCAGGAGAGACTTTGGGAGGAGCCAGGGGGTATAAAAGTAACTGTGACACAAACTCTGGGGCTTTTGAGTCTTGTGTTTTTTGCTTTAGCTAACCAGTTGAGCTTTTTGGCTTTGGGCATTTTGGTTTTAAGCTTTTTGGCTTGGGCTTTTTCAGAGTTGACTTTTTGGGGCTTTTTGAATCTGGGGGCCTTTTGTGTCTTTGTGTTTTTGCTTTGGCTCCAGCCTACTGAAGTCTGCTTCCTGTCCTGGCCTTAGCCTGTTTTTGTCTTTTTGCCCTGTCTTCAGCCTGCTTTTTGGCTATTCTGCCCTCATTGGCCCTTGCTTGCCTCCACTCACTCCTCTCTCTTTTTTCGCTGGAAGGAATGTTAAGCATTGTAACAGCACTGTCCAGGGAAGTAGTGGAATCACCATCTCTGCAGATGTTCAAGAAATGACTGGATGTTGCACCTAGGGCCATGGTCTTGTTGACAAGTTGGTGTTTGGTCAAAGGTGGGACTCAATGATCTTGAAGGTCTTTTCAAACTTTAATGATTCTATGAATCTATGATTCTATGACTGTACAAACCACATTCCCCTGCAGTAGTAAGATGGTATATTAATTAATATTTTCATGCACTTTCTCTATACAAATGTGCTTACATCACAGATAATTTTTGAATTCCTTATAGCATTCCTTATAGCTCTGTACGTATCCATTGCACCCTAAATACTTGAGAGGTTTCCCTCTAAAAGTTGAGAAGAAAGTGTTCTCAGACTGATAGGTAATTTCTAGGGCACCATGACACACAGCCACAATTTTCCTTCAGAAAGACACAAAGGAAATGAGCTGGTATAACAGCTGTGGTGTCTGCAGACATGATATATTTGAAATAGTTTGCTGAGGCATGTTCAGCACTCCTCTGCATGGTGAAAATGAGGTAAAACAAGCCTGACCTGAGGATTCTTTACACTGGAGAAGAGAAAGCCTGTTTTGATCAGAGTCAAGATTGAACTGTTGTCTAAAGTTCTGCTCACCCCTTCTGCACCTTGACAGGATGATATATTCAAAGTTTTTCATGCTGCTAAGTAGTTTAACCTCAGTAAGTTGGCGAGCAATTGTGCTACAACTCATGTTAATTCTATATCCATATGTTGAGTCAATTTTACGTGGTTGTTACATGTTATTTGTCCCTGTACCATGCATTTGTCTTCAAAATGTCATGCAAAGTCCAAAAACAAGCAGACTATAACCTTTTCATAGTTCAATTAAAACAAAATACCGTATGTAGGGTAAATCTGATAATACTGTTGTGAGGAGAGTAGTTTTCTATAGTCCTTACATGTATCACTATGAAAGGTTTGCAAACAACTTAATCACAGGAGAGGTAAGATAGTGGTCTGAATATGCAGATAATCTGGGAAAATGTATTTATCATTCTAAGTTGTTTAGAATAAGGAAATTTATAGTAAAACCTATGCATTTTTTTCCTTTTAGATATTTATTTATTATTTAGATATTTATTTACCCTGCCTTTCCTATGACACTTATTATATATTTCTTAGAGTAGTGAATGAAGAATATAGTTTATTCAACGCTGTGAAAATGGGGTTTGACAGCCTTAAGTGTAAATGTTGCAGCTTAATATGAAGAAACTGTATTAATTAAGACAAGGGAAAGCACTAATCATCTTCATTTCATATGTGGAAACTAAGTTACAGAGGGTTAGATAGAATAAAGGTTATTTATGTACTTTGCATTAAGTCACAGAACAAAAGCCATCTTTAGATCCAGGTTTATGATCATTCACAGGAATGTAACTATCAGGTTACAGAGCTGTGCACTTTTTTTTCCTTTCTGCTGCCCACTATGTAGGGAATTATTTATTCCTAATGTCTTGCTAATTCTATAGTTAGGACATCTTCTATGGAACTGAGATACAAGGATGATCTCTAGGAAAAACCCAAAGCCAGGCCCATTACTTACAAGAATCAAGAAATACTTTTTTTGATTTCTAAACCAACATTTTTTTCAATATTTCATTTCAAGGAAAAAGACAAAAATCCAGTTGTCCAACTTTAATATTAACATTTTCATGTGTAGTATGCCATAGAATTCAGAGAATGGGTGAATTCTGTGAATAGGTTGAAAGAGATCTTAAAGATCATTGAGTCCAACCCAGCCCCAACACCTCAACTAAACCTCAGCACCAAGTGCCACATCCAGTCATTTTTTAAACACATCCAGGGCTGATGACTCCACCACCTGTCCAGGCAGACCATTCCAGATCACCCTTTCTGTAAAAAACTTTTTCCTAATATCCAACCTACATTTCCCTTGATGCAGCAAACCGAATTTGCTGATCAGAAAGGGTTTTGTTCTAATGATTCTGTTTACATCTACATCAGCATCTACATACAGGATATAAAATGGATGATTAATACCCCACTGAAGTCCCTTATAATCGACTTCACCAGCTGCTGGGTTTCATGCAAACATAGGCAATGTCTTAATTTACATCCTTGGGTCTATTTTGATTATTAGGTCTACTTTAGGAGGTTAAATGATAGCTCTTTTTCAAGTTTGGTGTAAGCCATAATGTATTCTCAGGATTATCCAACTTCAGGGAAAATACTGAAAAAATCATGCTATCTTTAAAAATTTTGTCCTCTTTAAATGTGCTCATTTACTGTCTTATTTTTTTTGCCTTCCAACCCTGAATTTATTATCTTAGTGAGTACTTTGCTTTCCTGGGTTGCAAGATGTGGGTAGAGGAGTGTATTCTATTATCATCTGTTAGAGATGGGGCAGTTACCTTCTGTTACATGGGCAATTTTTCTTTATCTCTTCCACAACCAATCCTCCTGGGAAATACCTCCTGTTAGTAGGCCATTGAGTGTCACTGCATGGCTGATAAAAATTACATAATCTCATTGTGAGATGCTCTGCCCAGGGGGAGGAGCCAAGCATTCTTTACTAGATATAATCTAAGGTTTGCAACGCCACAGTCAGCCTTCTCCACTGGATTCCCAGAGGAAGACCAGGCCCATCTACACCACCATCAGACCTTCAGAGGAAAATTACACCCTTCTACAGGATCACTGCTTCAACAGAACCACACCTGCCACTCCAGGAGGATTGAAGCGTTTAATCAGACTGCTACCAACACCCTGACCAACAGAGTGTCAGGTTGTATTCAGACTCTGTCAGTGTTGTTTTGTATTAGTGCATTGTTTATTTTATTTTTATTTTCTTGCCTAATAAAGAGCTGTTATTCCTGCTCCCATATCTTTACCTGAGAGCCCAAATAATTTCAAAATTATAACAATTCAGAGGGAGGGGGTTTACAGTTTCCATTTCAGGGGAGGCCTCTGCCTTCCTTAGCAGACACCTGTCTTTTGAAACCAAGACAGATTTGAACGTCTAGTTCTATAACAGCCACACTCAAAGCACATCATGTGGGTGAAAAGGGAGGAGAAAGAACTAAAGCTTGCCGATTTGTATCAGTCAACATGTTAAGAAGACTGGTCTGCAAATTAAATGTCTCTACTGTTACTTTATTCTATAAAGAACTGTAAATAAACCTGCATCTGTTCCTTCTAACGACGACTCTAGGAAAATAAGTCAATAGGGAATGAAGGTATTCAGAAAATACTCTTAGTTTTGTAGAAAGTATATATATTTTTATAAATAACATTTATTTTTCTGAACCTTTAAGTTGGATTTTGTCTGTTCTACAGTGCAGTCCCATCTAGGGTAGGAGGATCAATATCAATGGATTGTGAGGATTTTTGTTTTTCTCTTTTCTTCATACAATTCACCTAAAGCCCTAATGTAGAAAAACAATTCAGAAAGTGTTTAAGACCCACTGAATTTAACAAAATTTATACCACTATGTCTCTAAGAGAAGAAAACTCTGAAATAACTGACTCAGAGTTTGAGGCCAAGTTAGGGTTGCATGGGTTATGCATCTGCTCTGAGTGTGCCAAGACATGTGACAGGACACAGTTTCTCAGGAATAGCACATGATATTTTTTGCTACTGTCAAGGCTGGTTCCTGTCGCTGTGACTTCACTGGGTGCTGAAAACTCTCTTATTCAAATTGTTTCTGAGAACTGGGAAAGTTCTCCCTGCCAAAACAAGTACCCCTGTTTCTGTGGTTCAGTGCCTCAACATGCTCTGGAAAATGTTCCATGCTTTTCATCAAGGAGAATTTTATCTTGTCTGACTTTAGAGAAGTCTTTAGCTGATCATTTAATAAGAAGCTTAGACTATAAGTGCATTAAGTCCACAGCTTTTTCTTCCCACTAGCCAGTGGTTAAACTGTTAAATGCCAGAAGAACAAATCATAACTATCATTAACATTTCTCCAAGCTACATAAGGAAAGAAAGCATATTCTTTCCTTATTGCATAGGAATTTGAAATTTGCATAGTTGCTAGGTAAATTTTGTTATTTGGTAAACCAAGGCCATGTTGCAGCAAGGACAGCTGAAAGGAGGCCAATCAGCATGTTAACTCTCTAGAATGGTAATACCATTCAGGTTGTGAGCATCCTTTACACAGACACACAGTATCAAGTATTGTCATGTCCAACCAGTTTCATCTGGCTTAAAAAGAAAAATCTTCTCTCAACTGTCCACATAATCACTTCACCAAAACTTTCAAATTAGTGTGTCTAGAAAAATTCTTTTTATAATTTCACGATTTTCTTGTATCATTTGTCTGAGATTAATATTTTGGGGAAAAATATTTTAATGAATAACAAATATAGTCTTATACCTTTGTTTTACATACTATTGGACTGATGGGGTCTCTGTGGTTGAGATGACCCCGAGGTGTTAGAAAGTCTCTTTTCCCCAGCCCTGAGATCGAAGAAGGAGTCAGGCTGTGGTTTTCAAGGTTGTTTATTCTCTGTTATCTATAACATTCTTTTTCTGACTGACCTGCTGAGGTTTGTCTAGCAAGTCGGTCCGTGGCACACTGACCTCCCCAGAGGCAGTGTTATCTTTTTATACTAAAAACTAAATGTATATTATTTACAATAATTTTCCAATACCCATCACCCATTTTAGACAGTTTGTCTCTACTCTAAACCGATCCAGAAGTGTCACCATCACAGCAGACGATGGAGGACAAGAAGAAGAAGAAGGACAGGACACACCCAGATTCCTCCATCTTGCCTCCTGAACCCCCATTCTAAAAACCCCAAAATTCTACATTTTCACCCTGTGATAAATCCACTATCATTCTATTCAAACTCTTTTGGCTTGTAAATCTTTACACAAAGTTGGTAATTGTTTCCATGGGCTAAAATCGAAGGCACAGGTGTGTTTGACTCCATGCCAAGGTCTCTGAACCTCTTGCCAGGGTCTAGAGCTATCCAGGACAGCCAGAGGAATGTCCTGGGCTCCAACACTGCCCCATCTCTGTGTCCCACCAACCTTTGGGGGAGTAAGCAGACTGATAACAAAACAAAACAAAACAAATTTTCACTCTTCAGAGCCAGTCTTGAAGGCACAGAACGTAATATCCAGCATAAACAAAACAAAAACTGGGGATACAAGCATCACAACATCACCCTAGGACACCTTCTAACCCAAAGCATTCCTTGATTCCATTCTCATATGCTCCTTTCTAAAGCATGATGGGCAGTCAGGATGTTTAACATCCACAGGCAGGAGGGTCCTTGGGAAGCACCACAGGAATCCTGTCCACACTAAACCTAGGACAGGTAGAAGAAGACATATGGTGCTTTTAATTTCCCTACTGATGCTGGTAGTTCCCTCAATCTCTTCAAGAATCAATGGAAATTAGTTTCTTAAAGAAGTGCATTTTGCAGCTAATGGGAGTCCTTGGTTATGATTATTTCCTCAATGAAAAAAAAATGCACATTAACACGAAAATTCAAATGAGACTGCGAATCATTAAAGACCCATTTGTTCTACAAATAGAGCTGCAGTGGCTTTTTTAATAAATTCCTCAAGAAAAGCAGTTTTCTATAGATGTGAGAGGCCAGAAATTATTTACTTACTCACAGAAAAGGGGGGGGTATCTGTCGTTTTGAAAGAGAGCAACTAAACAGACCTAGGAGATCAATCTGTTTTTCTGCCTAGGTTTTCATAATTGCTGGTTTTTGCCATTTTCAACAGGATAATCAAATCCCTAGGTGAACTTGAATAAAATTCTGTGTTCTTTTGAGTTTGATGGACTGGTTATTTTTAGTCAAGTTTAGATGCTAGAAGGAAACTCAGATTTTTTTAGAGAGTTTGCACAGATCCTTAAGGATTTTTATAACACTTCAGAGGCACAGGGAAAAGCATTCTGCTGCACTTATGATGCTTTCAAAGTATTTTAAAATGCTTTCATTAAAAACTTTACAAAATCTCGCCAAGAAACAGGGAAGATGCAAGAAAAGTGGAGATTATTTGCAAAGGATGGAGTGACAGGACAAGGGGGAATGGTTTCAGACTGAAAGAGAGTGGGGTTAGGTGGCATATTGAGAAATAATTGTTCCCTGTGAGGGTTGGGGGCCCTGGCACAAAAAAGTTGTGGCTGCTCCATCCCTGGAAGTGTCCAAGGCCAGGCTGGACAGGGTTTGAAACACCTTGGGATAGTGGAAGTTGTCCCTGCCCATGGAATTGGGTGATATTTAAGGTCTTTTCCAACCCAAGCCAGTATTCCATATCTCTGTATATACATATATGAGTATTTATATTCACATTTCCATGGAACTGTAATATAAAAAAATGTTGTTAAAATAAGGAAAAAAATAAGGGAGCACAGGTCAGCATCCTCAGACTATTTCAAAGTATTTTGGTCTGCAAAAATGATAAATTTTGGTTGTACCCTTGCAAATCCAACAGTGTTTCTATGCAGCCTAAGGCTCTGGGCATTTGCAAACCACAGTTCTCAGCTAATAAGCATTGCACAGACTCCTGGTACACCCTGCAAATTTCCCTTCCTATTTCCTCCTCCTTTTCCTCCTGATTTTGCTGGGGAACTTTACACGTGGATGCTGAAGCACTAAAACACGAGGTTTGCTCTTTCCTTCACCAAGGCAGGCTGGAAGTGCATGTTTTCCTCTTTTGATGGCTTTTAAGGCTTGGAAAATGGATATTGCACTCTCAGTGCACAACTGATGCACAGATGCAGAGCCTTGGAAAACATTTGCATTGACTATCATGATGCTTTCCTAATTAGATGCCTCTGAATGCAGATCTATTTCCAGCACGGTTTTTACGTCGAACTGCACAACAAATTCAGTTCAACTGGCAGTTTAGCTTATCCAAATGCCATCCACAGGAGGTAGCTGAAATAAATTAAAGAGGCAGTAATGTGCTCGTGGCGTTAACATTAGCATTTGGTGGCCTTTAGCTAGCTCAGGCAATAAACAAACCCGAATTGGGAAAAGTTTGCTGCTTATATGGACAGAAGGGTGTCTGATGGCTGAGGGCTGAGTGCTGCTTCTCATCAGCACTCCTCTCTCCTGACAGGGCTCCTGAGAGCCCTCAGCACGCTCAGATATCACATTCATATTTTCTGAAAAATCCCTTCGCCCAGGATTTTTCTCCTGGGAAGCTGAGAAGCCTCAGAGAAAAATGAAAACAATAATTATCTGATTTGCTTCTCCTGTGTTTTGCTGCT
>JAWWEY010000001.1:13625255-13657081 GCA_035582745.1 Loriotus luctuosus | reverse complement strand
CATTTTGGTTCATCTTGGGTGCAGCCCTGGCTGGGCTCTTGTGCTGCCCAAGGTGGATCCATGGAGGAGATGCTTTGGATAAATCCCTGCTTTATTCTGGAACTCTGCCCAGCCTCTGCTCCAGCTCAGCCTTCTCAGGGTATCACTGGGTGATGGGTCTGAAGGAACCAGGTTGTGAGCAGAGTTATCTCCAGGATTACCAGGGACATGTGCAGGTCAGGGGTTCCAGTGTAGATTTCCTACAGAATTTTCCAACAGATTTCCTACAGAAAAAGGGCACAGCTGAGGAAGTGTCCCTGGAGGGCCATAACTTCTCCTGAGAAGGGTCTGGGATGTCCCTCAGCCTTGGACTTGCAGCCAGACACCCTTTGCTTGTGCCCTGAAATGTGAGATTTGAGCCCTGCTTTCACAGTGTGACTTCAATTTCCTCAGTGGTAGAAAAGCTGAATTGTGGAGCATTGTCCAGCTCTGATAGAGTTTTCCTGAGGCAGGACCAGCCCTTCCATGGTTTGTCCAAAGGCAGAGCAGAGTAGAGCAGTGATTTTGTTTCAATGAGGGGCTTGCAAACAGGCAAAGAGGAATATTTTTGCCCAGTTAATATAATTCTCTAAATTATTGAGACTCGCAAAAGTTTGTTCCTCAGCAGTTACCTGAACATCCTCAAAGCTCCAGTTTCACTAAATAACCCTTTTTTTCCTCCTCAAACACTCTTAATGAAAGGACACTGCCTCCTTCGCTTCTTGAGCTGAGTCTGAGAGGGACTTTTGAGTCATTCCTGTTCCTTATCTGAGCAGATTTGTTCATCAATGTCATTTCTATTGTATGAAAACATCCATATCATTTTGATAAGGGCTGTCTTGCACTGCACTAGGTTCTAAGCATTACCATCTATTTAGAAATTGAATAAAACCTGGTCTAATTCAATTTTGAACAGAAAGAACCAATTCAGAATTAATCTCTAATCAAGGATGAGTTTGCAAATCTAAACTGGTAATAGAACTCCACATCCTGGACTCAGTAGGAATATTAAAAACCTCATCAGGAATGGTCAGACTGACAAGAGGGAATAAAGGAATAATAAAAATAATGAATATAAAATATTCAAATAACAGAACTGAAGATGCACAGAAGGAGCACAGAGCTCACCCAGGAATCTCTCCAAGCTGTGGTGCTCCGTGCAGACACAGCTGGATTTCCTTTACAGATGTTTTCATGCAGGGTTTTTTGGAAGGGATCAGGAGGATCCTGGTTTTTACAGAAATCTACAGGCACAGCAACAGGACATGAGATTCCTGAGGTCAACTGGAGGCAAAGAGCAGAATACAGGAGACTTTTATTCCCTGACTTCTGTCTATGTCCTAAGCATTTTTTTTATTCCATGGATTATGGTCCATTCACTCTAAGACAATTTCTGAAATAAGGTGAGAGCTTGTGCCCTGAAAAAGATGGGAAATCTTCAACCACTTCCTAAGAAATCAATGCTAATTTCTCAAAAATTAAAGCTTTTCTTTTCAGTTTCTTGCTTTTGAAGGAAACTTCTCAATCTCAATTTGATTTTTTCCAGCACTCATTTGTCTCCCACTTGGCAGGAGGTGAGTGCAGATTCAGTGGAACAAATCCCCATTTACATCCCCTTGCTGTATTTCATGGCAGCTGCCAATTCGGAGGTGGGAGAGATGAGCCAAAAACCAGGTGGTGGGCTCCAGGAGCAGATCATTTAGGAGTGACATTTATTTGTATAAAAAATAGTGCCTTCCCTTCCCTACCTGTAAGGCAGGGCCCTTTTCACGACTCTTGCCCACAGTTGTAAGAAAAGCAAATTGGAATCAAAGGAGATGCCAAGAACAGCACTTGCTGCTTGGGAACATTACTGGTTTATTATAGGAAAATACCTGTATCACACTTGTAAAGAAACTGTTAAAAATGTAGGTAAGGCTCCCCTTTCTACCTCCTTCCACCTCCCCACACCTCCACACAAACCCTGCCTTTCTTCCCAGCCCTGATTCCAGCCAATTTCTTTCCCTGAGCATCAAGGAAATCCCAGACAAAGCACTGTTGGAGCAGGAGGAATCTCTCGTCCCGCTCTGATTCCAGAAGATTTCAACCCCAAAGGTTTCAACCCCAAAGGTGCAGTTTGGGGTGCAGCAGGAATTTCACTCCCAAATTCTGCTTGGGAGTTGCAATCCCAGGTTGGTGTCCCTTGTACTTATCCTGCCATAAGCTGATGGGGTTCTGGAAGGTTGAGTTGGAGACACTCCCAGATGTTGCTGGGAAGAGGAATTGAGGAGGAAAATGCACAAATCTTTCCTCCTCATCCTTCCTGGGGTATTGTATTTGCAGTGATCCCTGTGGCAGAAAGGAATGATGAATGTGACTCCATGTTCAGAAGGCTGATTTATTATTTTATGATCTATATTATAGTAAAGAATGCTGTGCTAAGCTGTGCTAAAGAATACAGAAAGGATACAGACAGAATGCTAAAAAGATAATAATGAAAACTTGTGACTCTCTCCTGAATCCTGACACAGCTTGGCCCTGATTGGCCAAAGAGTAAAAACAACTCCCAGCAGAATCCAATGAAACAATCACCTGTGGGTAAACAATCTCCAAATACATCCCAAAGCAGCAAAACGCAGGAGAAGCAAATGAGATAAGAATTGTTTTCCTTTTCTCTGAGGCTTCTCAGCTTCCCAGGAGAAGAATCCTGGGTGAAAG
Organism: Loriotus luctuosus; assembly: GCA_035582745.1. Classification (NCBI taxonomy): domain Eukaryota; kingdom Metazoa; phylum Chordata; class Aves; order Passeriformes; family Thraupidae; genus Loriotus; species Loriotus luctuosus. The sequence continues at coordinate 13,654,366 of JAWWEY010000001.1, read as the reverse complement.
GGATTTTCCAGAGAATGTGAATGCCCCAGGTGGGGGATGCAGCCCTGGGCTGGTGGGGGGACAGCTCCACACCACAGACACACCACGTGGAGGAGCATCAGGGCAGCTTTAGCAGCTGCACTGGAGGAGGAACCCTCCTGCCTCAGAACTGTACAGCTGAGTTTATGGGGCTATATTTTCTTTGTCTGCCTAGATTTGAAAGATTTAGAACAATTATTCTGGCTCCTGAATGTCAGTGAGCTGGTTTGAAGGGATAGCTTGGGTTGCCAGGTGTGTTGAAACCCCAAGCACGTTCCCTGCACAAATCAACTCTGCACATCATGTGCAGTGAATTTAATGATAACAAACCCATGCTGAAATCATTCTGGCTGTGCTGTATAATGCCTGTACACAGAGCCTTGTTTGGGAGGTCCTGATCACAGAAGTGACACCATCCTGATCCCTTCTCTTTATTTGTAAACCCATGGCAAGCAGACAGAGAGCAGACTCTGCTTCTGGTGGCTTTAGGCTGTGCTCCCACACTGGCCTTGGCACAGGGTCACTGTACTCTGCTCACAGGCACTCATCCTATGTCACAAATTTCCTGAACAACTGCACTGGCATCACTCAAGACCTTTATGGAGGGTGCTCAGATATCTCTTAGTAAGGTTTCCAGTAGAGGAAGTGAAACATCACACTCCAGCCTTGGCTGATGACTTAGATTGATGAAAGAAAATTAAAACTTTCAACTCCTTGCCCTAGAGGGAAAACATAATGATCCAGACCAATCCCTCTTACCTCTTTGAAATTATTGTTATCTTTTTAAAGGAAGTCAATGATTTATGAGATGTTTAGTGGGCAAAACCCTCTGCAAACACTGGGCTGGCTGGGTTATAAATGAACTGTGCACAACCTGGGATTTTCCTACCAATTCACATGCTGTCTAACTATGACTGGGGCTTCTTTCTCGGAGTTGCAGAGCATACTGAAATCAAAATGATTTGCTGGGCTTCAGTACAGCTTAGGCAATAATAATTGCTGCACAGAAAAGTCTCCTACTTAATCAATGAACTGATGCACAGTATGTTTAAAATGTCCTCTTTTGCTCCAGCATAAGCAGGGAGAGCAGATATAGAGGAAACAACACTGTCAGTGATGGAAATTCCGCAATAAGCAGGATGCTTCCCAGACCCAAGCTGGCACCAGTGGCAACTCGGGCTGGTTAGACAGTGCCAAGTGGCTCCTGCAATCTGCCATCAAGAACCGGGGCAGGTGAGTTTTCATTGCTAGGAAAAGGGCCGAGGTTTGTGTTTGGGGGCCAGTCGGTGGGAGTGGCCGGCTGGCTCTGGAAATTCCACGACACACAGGATGCTTCCCAGACCCAAGCTGGCACTAGTGGCAACTCGGGCTGCTTAGACAGTGCCAAGTGGCTCCTGCAATCTGCCGTAAAGTGCGTGCCAGCAGGTATATACAAGTTCGAACAGGACGGGACCACTGACTGTTGCGTCGAGAACTGTTCTTTTACAGAATCTTTATTATACATAGCTTCTGTCTATGCTAGAGATCCTGCAAGTTCGCATCCAGGCAGCAAGCCAAAGAACTTCACTTGTTACAAACTACCAAATACTAATCCTAGCCAATTACATAAAACAAAACAATATTGACAGTAATTCTATCCAATCAACTTAAGCACACGTAACTTTGGTTAAAACAATGCTGACTTGTCATTATAGGAAGACAAAGCATACCAGCCTATTCATTAAATATAACCTTGCTATGGAAACTTTTTGCAACTTAGAAAGCGATTCCCAAATGCTAAAACATAGGTCTATTGTTCTATGCCTCATGTATTCTTAAGAGCTAACAAGATGCATCAGCAATATTTCTAATTCTGCTGTAACTGAGGCTTGCATTTTTTCCCATCATCTAAAACCCTCTAACTTTATGAATTCCCACAGTCCACCACTAAACCATGTCCCTAAATGATATCTCTACACACCTTTTAAATACCATCAGGGCTGCACACTCAGCTACTTCACTGGGTAGCCTGTTCCAGTGCCTGACAACACAAGTTAGAGAGGAAAAGCTCCATGTGATGCTGAAATAGCTTTCATGATGCCATCATTGAACTTAGCTTTGAATTAAAATAGCAATTGTACTGGGCTCTCTTTTTTCTAAAGAACACCTAGCTAGATTGGCTACCAGTACTTTACAACATGCAAGGAGTTGAATAGACCATTAAGATTATGGCATGAGGAGATGTGTTATAAGGGTGAGAAAATATAAGGGGTTTGGGTGCTTTTGTAAGCCATTTGGTAGTTACCGTCACATGAAAAATGTTCAAGCTTTGCACAGTATAGACAGAATAAAAAAGCTTAAAGGTTAACTGAAGTTGTCCAATAGAAGTAGAACAAAAGATCTTTCATATGAATAGTTTGTTTGGTTCTGGTAGTTCCTTTTAAAGTAAAGGTCATTATATTTATTTTATTCAAAGAACTGTAGATTGGCCCAGGGATATGACTAGAAATCTTGATGTTCAGAGGCTTGTGCATATAACATGAATGTGAAGATGAAACGAAGGAATATAAATTCTCTATTCTGAAATGTCTGACTTGGCTGAAGAACATATGTGAGAGAAGATATCAGAGAAAATGTTTTGCACTTCCCTATTTGGTCTTTTAAATGCCTTATATAAATCAGCGTTTAGTTAGTTTACAACGCATCTTAAGCCTTAAAGATTATGATTTTTTCTCTGTATTAGATTATGACTTCGAAAAATCACCTCACCAAAGGAACTGCTGCAGGGACTTCTATTCTTCTGTATCTTTTCTACCTTTCCATTCTCTCCCCCTCCCTAGAAACACAGTACTGATTTTCCTGTGTCATAAGTTGTGCTCCAATATTTTTGATCCTTAAATTGAGCAAATTAAATCAAGATGTTAATTGGTTGCTCAAATTCATGTATAATTTATCTAGAAATGCATATGCATTTTTCTGATTGCATGTGTGTGATCTCAGTGGGAATCCCAGTGGGTGACACTTTAGCTTCAGTTCCTATCTAAATATTCTTTCTGATATGAGCAAAAGTAAGAGTTATTAAATGTATTCCAATTCCAATTTACTGGGAGTTTCTGAACCCCTATTTGAATGGAAAGTTTTTATTTCCAGTCCTGTGTGCAATTTTTTAAGTTTCAGATTCTTCCAAGTCTGTTCATAGTACAGGATATGCACATTCATGTATTTCAAAAACCTACTTCAAAAAATGGAGATAAAGATTATAGAAAAACATATAATTTTCTTTTGAATAACATCATCTAAAGATTACTAATCATATAAAGATTTACTGAGACATTTTAAATTTCCCAGCAGGAACAATCAGCTGTAAATTGGGAAAATTAGGAAGAAATTCTTCCCTGTGAGGGGGGTGAGGCACTGGAACAGGTTTCCCAAAGAAGCTGTGGTTGCCTGTCAGGGACTGGAGTGGTTCATGCCTTAAACATTGTTATGAAGGAGTTTTGCCCATTATAGCAAAAACTGTATAAAGAAGCTACAACCTCAGAAGCCCACCCCTCCTTGAAAATGCCTGACTGGAACCTTGGACTGTGAGTTAAGCTTGATAAGATAAAGGGGACACTTTAGTTCAGTCATCTCAGGTCTGGGGAGAAACTAAGGAGGTTGAGGGGAAAGGAATGCATCCACAAGAAAACCAAACACAGCAAGGCATCATGTCTGGCTGGGTTTAGGGTGTGGGAGACCACAGCCCACAGAGGTCGGGTTTGCACAGACTCCCTCATGATTCAGGAGTGAGGAGGAGATTTCAGTTGCATGGTGTAACCTCTGGTCAGAGGCAATGAACACCCATCCTCCCTCACACAAACCAACCCAGCTCTGAAACCCCCAACCCCACAGGCCACATCCACAGAACATTCACATGGGAAGTGGCTGAGGGGGTGTCAGAATTCATCAAAGATCCCCAGAGCACTCCCCAGACTCATTCCTGAACCCTTGAACCACAGCATTGCATGTGATGCAAAGAGATGCAACAGATCCAGAGTCTGCTGAAAGAGACTGTGTCAAACTGTGCCTCACCCTCACCCAGGGAGGAGGTACCTGGGCACTCCCACCTGGCCTGAGTGTATATTAATCCAATGGATCCTATGGTTTTTTGGGGGGGACCTTCACTGCCAAGAAGACCAGTTGGAAAGGATCATCACACCACTGGTGAGATCCATGGAGTGGCAATATTTTCTTTAATCCGACTTTGTCATTCTCTCTCTGTTTCCCCACCTCTTTCATTTTTCATTTCTTTCTCTCTCTCTCTCTCTCTCTCTCTCTAATGTTTGCCATAAAATAAAAGCCATATTGTTGACATACAGTCTCATTTGCACCTTATTTTGGGCAGAGGCATTTCTAATAAATTTAAAAACTGGACCGTAACACTGCCCCATCCTTGGAAGTGTTCAAGGCCAGGTTGGATGGGGCTCTGAGCAACCTGGTCTAGCGGAAGGTGTGCCTACTCATGACAGGGATATTTAAGCTACACATTTAAGATCCCTTCCAACACAAACCATTCTGTGATTCTAAAAAATATCCTATTAGAAAAGAGATTTTCTTTTAAAATAAGATTTTTCTTCCTAATTTTTCCCCTTTCAAAAAAAGAAAAAAACTCAGCTTGCCTCAGAAAAAATTATGCCCTAAACATGGAAGTGTCAAGACTCAGAGATTTTCTAATAAGATGCACCTAATCAATTTCAGGAGGATAAACATGACGTAGACCACTTGGAAATGTGAACTCTTTGGAAACTAATTGCTGCTGACTTCATCTTGTGAGTCTTTCTCAAGGAAAATTCTTACAGGGATTAAAGAGTTTAAAAAGTTGAACAGCATTGACTGGTTGCTTTACTGGCCTTTTAAACTCCTGGGAGATTTTCTTGCATTCTACTAGGGCAAAAAAGTTTAGTGTGCAGAGCTCAGAAAGCAAAAAACAAGGCAAGGAGATATGCATTGTAATGTGAAACAAAAATACAAGCAAAAGTAATCTTTAAATAATTGAAAAGGAGCAGGATTTCCCTATTTTCCTGACAAATTAATTTTCTTTAGTTTAGGTGAGATTTGTTTTTTTCCCCTCTTGCAATAATTTACTTAGCAGAGGTACAAATTGAAGTAATAAATATCACTGTGTTTGCTGTGCATTACAGGTGGATTTTCTGGAGTGACAATGCAAAGATTTTGGGTCCATGAGCACTCACATTTTGAATTTCTGTTTCAATTGTTCTGCAATTTAGACAGGACTTTGACATTGGACTTCTAATGAAAAAAATAATTTAGGTATTTCTAACTGAGTGCAAATAGCACTTCAGACTCATTGAAAAGGGTCCCTTTCCAATATCTTGAGTTCAGGTAGGAGGATAAGATGATCTGACTTGGTCAAGACAACTGACTTTGTACACAGGTTTCACTTGGACTAATCTTAAATAAATGTGAAGCATGAATCACAGAATCTCAGAATTTCAGAATAGTTTGTTTTGGAAGGGACCTCTCAAGGTAATCTAACACATCCCCTCTGCTAAAGTAGAATCACCTGCAGCAGGTTGTATAGGATTGTGTCCAGGGATATTCGGAATATCTTCAAAGAAGGAGACTCCATAGCCTCTCTGGGCAGCCAGTTCCAGTGCTCTGTCACCCTCACAGTAAAAATTTTCATCATGTTAAGTTGGAATTTTGTGTAATTTATTTTGTGCTCATTGCTCCTTGCCCTTGCCCTGTCCCTGGGCATGATGGGAAAGTCTGGCATCACTCTCTTGACACCCATCCTTAAGATATTTGCACGCATTGATAAGATCTCCTCTCAATCCACTCTTCTCCATGCTAAAGAGGTGGAGAACCCTCAGCCTTTCCTCATAAGAGAGATGCCCCAGTTTCTCAATCACCTCCATAGCCCTCCCTGGACCCTCTCTGATACTTTCTTGTGTCTTTTGCCCTGGGGAGCCCAGAACTGGGCACAGCACTTTGGACGTGGTCTACTTGGGCTTAGTAGAGGGGAAGGATCACCTCCCTTGACCTGCTGGCCACACTCTTGCCAAACACTCCAGGATCCCATTGGCCTCCTTGGCCACAAGGGCACTGCTGGCTCATGGACACCTTGTTGTCCCTCAGGAGTCCTAGAGGCTTCTCCCCAGAGCTGCTCTCCAGCAGGTCAGTGCCCAGTCTGTGATGGTGCCTGGGGTTGTTCCTCCCCAGGTGGAGGACCCTGCACTTTCTTTTGTTGAATGCCATTATCTCCCTTCTCCAGCCTGGCCCAGCATGGCTGAATGGCAGCACAGTCTTCTGGTGTATCAACTGCTCCTCCCAGGTGTGTATCCACAGTAAACTGTCCCTTCACCCAGGTCATGGCTAAATGAGTTAAAGAAGACTGGTCCCAGTACTGGCCTTTGGGGAACACCACTGGCTACAGGCATCCAACCAGACAGTGTTGCTGATCACAGTTCTCTGAGTTCTGACATCCAGACAGTTCCAAATCACCTCCCTCTCCACTCACCCAATCCACATTTCCTGAGCTTTCCCATGAGTATATTATGGGACACAGTGTCAAAGCACTTGATGAAGTCAAGACACAACATCCACTGTTTTCCTCTGCCCAGCCAGCCCTGCCACGACAGAGGCAATTGGATTGGTCAGGTATTGGTGAATCCATATTGACTCTCCCAATAACCTTCTTTTCTTCCACATGCTTAGAGATGACATCCAGTCTGAACTGATCCCTCAACTGCCCCCTCAACTGCCCAGCGACTGAGGCGAAGCTGACTGGCTTGTAGTCCCCTACATGCTAGTAGGGTTCTCCTACTTGCCCTTCTTGAAGACTAGAGTGACACGAAATTGCAATGAGATCAAGTTGCTGCAAGTGCACCCAGTTCTCTAATGCTTCCTGTGTGTTCCCCATGCCATGTGTGGTGGTTTACAGGCATTTCAGAGAGGGAATTGAGCATGCAGGTGTCTGAGGAAGGATGTGAGAGGGTTCACCACAGCCACAGACACCTTGAGGTTCTTGGCTTTCTAGTTTTCACCTTAGGAGGCAGCTGAGGAACATTTGTTGCTATTCTGGTTGGCCTGGCTTATTCCCCAGCTGGATTTGATTCTCTCTTTGTTCTACCCATACATTACCCAGAGAGATGAAAAATGTTTTTTGCCTTTTTGTGTTACTGAACTTTTACATCACATGATCACATACAATAAAATATTGCAACTCATAAATATTTTATATAATAAGTATATAAACCCAGTGCTAGTGAAAATCAGATGACAGCTTTGTGCATTTAATTCTGCAATGAATATTTATCAGATGCTATCTCAAGTGATGCAGTGGTACTTTTGTGATGTAATGAAAGACATTTTACATACTTTATCTGACATTCCTCACAGAAGAATTTAATAATTATTTTTTTGCTTTTAAGATTGTCAAGAAGGATCTTGAAAGTGCCTTTCACCCTCCTTACCGGGAAACTGATTCACAGAAAGGAGTGACATTGAATAAAAATGATCATATCTAATGATTCTGAAAACAAATATCATGGGCATTACTGTTGTTATTATTTTTAATATTAGACTCTCAATATGAAGTCTTAGATTTTTTTTCTTGACCATTACAAACCACTCAAACCATTAAACTTTTAAACTTTTCAATAGCATCTTGTACATCTCATGAACTTTTTCTGCTTTATCCACTTTTTCTCAGTACATTCAGCATTTTAGGAGATTTGCAATACCATTTTCCCTTAAAGCAAGAGTACTGAGCAGGGTCAACATATCTTTCTTTTCCAGGTTAACTTTTTCCATTATTTTTCACTTTATTTTGGTCAGGAAGAGGAAAACATGCTAAGTTGCTACACATAGGCCACCTAGCTGTCTAATTTTTCCAAAATAATCCCAAAAGCCCTTAAAAAATAGGTAGTATTTGGAAACTTCTCATCTTTTTTAGTAGAAACTGTTTTCAAAGAGTTATTTGTATGCATGCTGCTATTACATCAACCCGTTCATATTTAAGTTCTCTCTAGTTTAGAGCATCGTGTTCAGTTCTATCATCATAGTTCTATTTTTTATTGCAACAGTTTGGTCTGCAAGTTACTTCTACTAAGCAAGCCCTACTTTTATTGTCTTGATGCATGACATATAGGAACAGAGACTGCTGAAGACAGCAGGAAACAGATACACAGACAACTCATCAGGGAAATAGAAATATGATATTTTCCAGAGACAAACACAGACTATGTAAAGTTTTCAACCACCTAGAAAGTAATTGAGATGGTGGGTTGAAAACAATCCTGAAAAAATATATCTATTTGTGCATATATAGAAGGTACAGCTTATTTCTTTGTAATGTCTTTTATAGTAGAAAAAATCTTCCATTAAAACATTGGTTCATATGTTTAGGTCAAAGTTGATTGTCCAATAAAACTGACTTTACAGCTGAAAAGCATTTTGGAACCTAGTTAGATGAATTCCAGATCTCCAGCTAATGTACCAATTGAACCTTGAAGATTGAATGAAACTTTATTAATTTTGGAAAATTAACAGTGTTCTACATCAGCATTAGGAGTAAATAGAGCTTAGACAAATTTCTCTGGCACAACAGAATTTTTGCCAGAAATGATTCTTCCTTTCAATTCCTTGGAATTTTGTGACTGAAAGATGGAGTGGAGATGCAGAAAAGTACAAGACTTCATGTCAAACCTGACTGTGACTCACTGCAAATAAATCCTTTCTCTTTAAGGGTTGTAGTAAATGCATTACTTGCATTTGTGTTTTATAAGAAAATAAATCTATTTTTAAAATTATATATAAGGTCAGATATATGCAGGGGAGAAAGAGGACCAGCTTAAAGGAAGGAGTTGTAGTGGTAGTTAGACGCACACCACTTTGTACGTAGCACGTTTACACATGTAGAAACCAGCCTTGGAAAGTCTGCAGGCAGAGAGGAAACTTTACCATTGTTTTCCTGTTTAAATTAAGCTATCTTTTAAATTTGCTATTTAATATACACAAATTACTCATACAGTAGCTGAAAAAGGTGGGATGATGAAGAACTGATTTTATTTCACAAAGTTATCACCAATGCCTTGTTTGTTTTTTGACTGATTTCCAGTAGAGTTGGAAGTGTCTATTACCTAGAGCATATTTTCTCATTTCTTGAATATAGCTTCTGCTCAGTTCTTCATTGCATCTAGAGATATCAAAGAAGTTTGGGGATGGGGTAGGGGCAAAAAAGTTTCCCAGTGTTTACAAAATAATAATTTTGTTCCTCTAAAATATACACCCATTTGTACAACTACTAACTACTATAAAATTTTGGTTGCTGCATCGGAATGGAAAATGACCTTAACACAAGAACTGAAGAAGAAAGTATGCTTGCGTCTAATGTTAGCATGCTGTAGCTATTATTTCAATGGTGTTTTATGAAATTATAAAATGAAACATTAGAATTTATAAAATAAACTTACTGTAAACTATTTATGATTCATAAATAAAAGCTTTCACATGTTTTGCAGTTTTACTTCTATTTGTAAACTACTGGATTGTTCAAGTTTCAGCTGTTTGTGTGAAATTGCGTAAGTTGAAAATTTTTTATATCTTTCTCAACAATACTGTATAAATTCTTATTATAAAGTATGGGGACATTAAACATCATGAGGACAAGAGGCTTATTCTCCTCTTTTTATTGTTAACTTTTACTGAGGACTACTGCTTGGTATTCAAGAAACTCAGGATACATTAACTGACAATTTAAACTGACAGCAACTAAAATTTATTGAATTAATGAAACTAAAAAATTAGTATTTTCTAACTATATATTAAAGAAAGTGCTCTCCATGTCAATTACAAATAGTTCTGATTTAAATAAGCAAACTCTTTTCAAGTGTAATTTCTTTTTAAGTTACTTTAGAAATAAATTCTCCTGAGAGAAATAGTAATTACTACGTATGTTTTTATCCTGTCATAACATTCTGAAATGAAAATGTATTTTACTCTCTAGTTTGATGAAGATTTTTGATGTCTTCATTCTCTGATGAAGGGCTGTGTTCTTATATTTTATTCACATTTATTATTATCTGCTAGTGAAAGTCTTGATTTCAAATGAAACATTTTATTGAATAAATTGCTAAGAAACATAAGAAGAAAGATATTACAATGTTGCTGACAGTAAAATTTGTTAAAAAGATATGTTACTTTTTTTTTGCCAAAATCTAGTTTTGTTTTAAATGTTTTTAGCATTATTTTATATATAGGCATTCAAGGTATTTCTTAGAATCATAGCATCATGGAATGGTTTAGTTTGAAAAAGACCCTTAAGAGCATCAAGTCCATCTGTAAACTAATGCTGCCAAGTCCACCACTAAACCATGTCCCCAGGTGTCACATCCACATGTGTTTTAAATGCAGGGATGGTGACTCTACCATCTTAATCTAAAAAAATCAATTTATTTGAAAATAAAAATATCCATAATATGAAATTATCTTCAGAGCTAAATACAACTCTTGGTATAGGGAGAAGTCACAGTCTTCCAATAACAAAGGCCATCTAACATCTTTTGCTATTTGACTCCATTTTTCAGTTCTTACATTTAGTCAAGTCATAATTCTTTAGCTGCATTTTTCATGTCTTTAATTTAATATTGCATTTGATGTTGGCTGTAGCTTGACTATTTTTTTTTAAGATTAATTACAAAAAATGAAGAAAACGCTAACTCTTTCCAGGAATCAGATTAGAGGGACATAAGCTGGTTTGTCTCTGTCAACATTTTTCTGTCTGTTTCACTGAGAATTTTTAACCTCTGCATTTTTAAGAAGGGACTTGTGATTTAGTTGGAAAGGGGTCAGGTGTTTTTTACTGGCATTGCTCTGACAAATTTCATCTTTTGCAGGGCAATAGTTTCAGTGTCTGGACAAGGGCCTATGTTATGAAATTAGTGGGAGTTAGGATGGATAGTAGCAGACACACTGAAAGAGGCAGAAGAGCAATGAGAATTGGGACAGGAAATATTAATACTACAAAAAAGGTCTTGTAGGAGTTGATCCTGGAAGGAATAAATAGAAGGAGGTCATAAGATGGAAAAAGAGTGAAAGAAGTTAAGTTGAAAGGGAAGTATAGTTGTTTCCAGCTACCAAAACCCAAAAAATATCCTCCCACTTTCCAAAAAAACCCCAGCGAACAAAAAAATAGAAAAAACCAAATGAATAAAACCAAAAGTCACCATACTAAATCAATCAAATAAAAGCTAAAAAATAACCCTCCAAAATGCCCAAACCAATTAAACTCCACCAAAAGAGAAATTAAGACCATAAATGCTATATGCATACAGCAAACCTTTGTGGAACAGTCAAGATACATCTTATTTGGCAGAATTTTTCAGCTCAGAAACGTGCCACCTATGATGAATACCATTAGGTCTAGTTGACAGGTGGCTTGTACTGTGTAGCTAATCCCTGACACTAGTTGTTAATTATAATAAATTTCTTCTTATTTCTTGTTACTGTTAAGAAAATTAAATCCCAACTAAGTCTAATTGCAAGACTGTCAATTTAAAATTGTATTAATGCTTATATCTAATTTCTTAATGCTTGTCTTAGCACAGTAACTCCAGAATTATAGCATATGTCAAGTTGGAAGGGACCCGTAAGAATCATTGATTCCAACTCCCTGCTCTTCACAGGACTGCCTAAAGCTTGATAATTTAACAAGGGCATTGTCCAGACACTCCTTGAACTCTGACAGTCTTGCTAGCATGACCACTTCCACAGGGAACCTGTTTCAGTGAACAACCACCCTCTGGGTGAGTGAGCTTTTCCTAATGTCCAACCAGAACTTCCCCTGATGCAGTTTCATTCCATTTTCCCATATCCAATCATTTCAGAAAGGAGACCAGCACCTCCCCAGCCACTGCTGCCCTGGAAGGAGTTGTAGACTCTGAAAAAGTCACTCCTCAGCCTTCTCTTTACCAAACTCAGCAAGGCAAGAGATCTCAGCCTCTCCTCACTAATCTTGTCGTCAAAAAAAAATCATTATATCCTGAAAGAAGAGATTATTGCCATGTCTAACAATACAATGCAGAGAAATTTAGCCTTTTATCTTTCCATGGAATATTAGCCCAGCATTTATATTGCTGAATTCAAGAGTCAATGTCAAACTCATACCTGATTTGAACACGTTGCCTTAAAGGAGTAAATAAACTCTCATATGAGTATTTGGTGCAACATTACCTAAATGGTTGAACTAAATATTCAGAAAGTTTGGTTTCCCTTACACTTAGTTTGCAATTGTAATTTGTAACTGATGTTCACATTAAACATTTGAGAAACACTCTTCTGGACTGGACTAGTTAGATATAAATGTGATTCATTGTACTGTCAGATTAAATTTTTTTCAGTCTTCTTTCCTCAAACTCAACCCATGAACAGACCTGCTGGTTCTAGGTGGGATTTCATCTAGCCCTGTGTCCCACCTCCAGCTGAGGCCATCAGCACACACTTAGAAAAGTGGGAAAACGGATGAAGTATCTGCATCTAGTTTCTCCTATGAGACATTTTAGCATGTTCCCCAAGAGTGATGTCAGGTACTCTGTGGGAAAAAAATAAAACATATTTGTTTAAAAACACATCTATCTTCATGGTCTTTTTCCTTCTATTAGAAGAGGGAGTGAACAGTGGACTATTTTACTGCTTCCTGATTTTGTAGCAATTGATCATTTCACCTAAATCTTTTCTTTCCAACCTGAGAAGTTGGATATTCATCTCTTTGTTATGTGAAAACCAATTGAAAATTCAGCTTTTCTCTTAACATTTTGCAGTTTTCAGAGAACACTTTTGAAATTAGTTGCTGTACTTGGTAGCGTTATATGTTATTTTATATATTCATCTTCAAACCTCACCTCTGAAGAGAATTTCAAAGTGTTGACTGAATCTGAAAGCCATGTGAGCAGACAGAAAGAAATATAAGAGCTCCCTGTTTACAAGAATGTGCCTTTGTGAACACGAGGATCAATGTGCCATGTTCAAAGCCAAGCTGTTCAGGTCGATGCTCATGGAGTATCAAAGGATTTCATTGCTAGTGTGGAAGTGGCACAGAGATCAGAGACAGAGAGATACCAACACAAGAGCAGGGTTCCAGTAAATGTAATTGGAAAATCCTTGTTTATTTTAAAGGATTCAAATTTTGGGCTGGATATATAGAAATAAAGAATAATACCAGTTGTTGCAGTTAGCTTCAAACTGTTTAGACCATATGAAGAAAGGCTGCAATTTCACCCGTAAACAAGGAGAAAGGAAGAAAATGGTTACCTTTTAAACCTAATTGTTGCAACATTGATAATTGATTTTTTCTTCTCTGTTTCAGTAATCTTTAATTTAATACCTTTCGTTAAATATATTTCCAGAATAAATCACAGTTATCAGTACAAAGAATGGAAGATATTTATTCAAGAAAATTTTTCTTATTTTCCTCTGGCACTCAGAATGCAGTAGAACTTTTAATACTGAAAATTTGTTTCCTGTTTACACCAAAATATCACTTTGGATAATCTTATTTTACTGTCTTATCAGATTTTAGCTTTTTCCTTTTGTTCGCTTTGATTTCCTGAAATCTACTTCATAGCTTAGAAAAAGTAAATGCATGTGTGAGCCTAAAATTCAAGTTATGACACTTTTTGGTTTTTCTGACAATAAAAATAGCTTTCATGATTGTCTTTCCACGATATACAGAAGTATGTGTTTATCTACGAGCACAACATTTCAGTTTTAGGGATGACTTAATCATACCAAAGCATGTTCTTTGTATACTTACAGCTGTGAAAAGTATGAATTAATGAAGAGATATTTGTTCTGCATCAAGTTGGCCTTACAGCCAATATTTTAACTTCCAGAAAGCTTTCTCTTTACAAATGACAGGCTTAAAAATTATTATCTGTTTTGCATAATCAGTGAGTGTTAAAACCTAACTTCTATTGTATTTAGTTCAAAGCTTTTCCTCTCCTTTGGTTTTTTGGGGTAAGAAGGAAGTTTTTCGAATAGCACCCATTTTTTCCTTGGGGACTTAAAACTGTCCTTGTGTGGAAGACTGGGTCTTTTAATTTCCAAGTAAAGAGTCTTACTGTAGCTGTAGTTCGCTTTGCTTTCTTGAATGAAAAAGAAGAATATTCCTTTTATCTGTCTTTTAATGGAGCTATCTTTGGAGTACTCTTTGCTCCATTTCCAAAGAAGAGATATTGGTTGGTAGCTCAGAACCCAACTTCTGTGTCTACTGTTCTCTCTCACTTTGGACATTATATTTGTAAAGAAAATCACTTGCAGTAATCCAACACAGGTGTCTGAAGGAAAAGCTCACTTTTCTGTGATGTGGATGTCAGATAAAATCCCTGTAAATGGGAACATGGGGAAAATGTCTTGTTAGAAATGATACATTTAGATCTTAAGGTACATTCTTTGGTGGCTTTGCTGATTTCAGGCTTTAGTGAAGATAGTGAATTGGATTAATGAAAGATACAGTAGTTAATGTAAATTCAGGAGTAAAATCAATGTAAGTGGAAGATATATAAGTGTTTATTATTTGCTGCAAAGATATCCTGATTTTGGAGAGTTTAAGCAGCTGTACTGGATTGGCAGAATGTTTATTAACTTGCATGTTTTTGGAACCCTAGCATATAATGCTTGTATTTATTATCATAATCAATTTGAAATTATTCTTGTTATTAATTATCTAATAATTAGCTATGTATTGACTGCTACTTCTACACTGATAGTGGCAACTTTTGTGCTCCACTGGAACTATTGAACCAATTGCATGATAAGAAAACACTATACTAGTTGTAGAGAAGACATCTTCAATCCCTATGTAAAGAAATATTTGTTTCCGAAAGTAGGAAAAAACCATAAATGTATCACACAGAATGCTACTTTAGGGATTTCTGAAAGTGTAATCCCAATACTGAAAGCATTCCTAGATTTCTTTGCCTACCTGGCAAATAAACAGTAGGTTCATCTCCAGAATTAGCCAGTTGATAAAAATAATTTTAAATACTATATAATAATTACGTCACACCTCAAGATTATGTCACACTTCTGAAACATAGGTGTACAGAATGTCAAAGTGCAATTCACCTAATCAGGTTAAAACTCATTCTATTCCATTTGAATGTTTTGCTCACTGGGTGTTTCATTGTATGTGATAAATTATACATACTTTCATGGAATAAAAAAATTTATTCCTTGTTCCTGGCACTTGTTGAATTAAATGGAGAAAATCAGACTAAGTGTAAGCATGTCTGGTCTAAACTTGGTAAAGTAGTAGTGACAGTGCTATTTTTGTGTATGGTGTCCTGTTCAGAGGCAATTTGATATTGAACAGAGTTACTACTGATACTCTGATGGATGACCTAAAGGAAGCGATGAATGCATTATTTTTCATGAAAAAGCAGATGGATCAGGAAACAAGGTGTTTCTAGTCTCCAAAAGGCTACAGAGTGTTTTATCTGAGGAATGTTTCATATGGATACTATATGATTCACAAATAAAGAAGAAACTTAACTTTCTTTTTAAGCTAAAGCTTTAAAATTTTGTCTTCTCTTTTTTTTCTTTTTTTTTTAAGAATTCCAGATAAAACACATACATGATACTTTAAAGACAGATATAAAGGTTATTTTATAAACTTTGTTGTAATACTTACAGTATGGCTTATAAAACATTTAGAAGATGTAGAAAAAAGGTATCATCCTGCTTCCCATGCAGAACTAGAAAACTTTACCAGACTGAAGTACCCTTTAAGGATAGTGAGCAGAGACCATTTAAATAAAATGAGAAATTGGAAATATTAAATAGAGAAAATAAGTTTAGATGGAATGACTTCCTTTAAGCATATATAGTACATGGCTGACTGATTTTTTTGTCAAGATCTCTTTCCTTGTGAAAATCCAAAATGGAATAGATTTTAAGAAATATGACTATTCTGGAAACCTGAATTGGAGGCTTTCACTGATTGATTAGGTAAATAAAAGATCTTCTGGGACTGATTAGATGCTGGATGTCCATAGAACCAGTCGGATACTGATAGTACTTCTAATGCTGATACTATGGGAAAATATTGGATGGTATTTTAGTTTTCCAGTATAAAAACAGTTGTCATCTGTCCCGAGTCAGAAGGTGTCATTCTAGACAACAACAACCCAAAGACATCATATACAACATTTGTAAAGCCACAAAAAGAAGCAGATTCTTATTCCATATAATCTGAAAAAGAAGCAGTGCTAGGTTTCAAGACAAAACCTGTTGTCTTGTTTTGTTTTGGTTTTTTTTTTTCACTGAACGGTAAGATAAAGAACTTTTTCTGTGACAGTTGCAAAAAATTTTTTTTGAGAAGCCGCACTCACTGTTTTTTCCATGAACAATGTGTGTATCAACACACAAGGAGTTTTATAGATGCACAAAATATAGCTGCATTGCTTAGAAGTGATTACCTCAAATAGAGGGGAGGAGGAAGCATAAAGAAACAAAGGTCATGCTGCCTCTGTGCCAACGGTATAGAAATAGGCAAGGCTTACAAATGATTGCTTCTCTCTCCTCAGATGCCTGTGTGTAGGAAACTTGAACTGCAACAAAAATCATTGAACTCAAAGAAAGAAAGAAGGAAGCAGTGCTTTTAGTATCAAAGCCCAAAGTAGTAGTAGTAAAAACGAAATGAAAAAGTATTTGCAGGATGTCATTTTCCTGTGAAGAATGAAGTACAGTGTTCACACAAAATGATTCCTCAAAATGCAGAGCAAGGTGTTATATGGGCAAGTCTCCTTTCACAAGAAACCAAATATTTTCAGCTGGAATAAAAACATGTCAAGCAAAGAGTTTTTCAATAGATATTTACTTCCCTTACTAGCAGAATAGTAGGGAATCCTCTTCTGTTAAAACCAAGAGAGGAGGTTGTTCCATTTTCTGTGTGTGAAAATAGTCTAATCAATTTCAATCACAGAGGGACTTTTTGTAGGTGTCTGTTCTGGCATCTGTAGCACAGGGACTAAAACCATGGACTATGCTTTCTTTGCCATCTGTACCTCAGTGTGAGCCTGAAGCATTCCTGTATTCAAATGAGGCACCTGCCTTATCACACACATTTGCATTAATTGTCTCCATGCTTCCCTTGAGAAGCACATCCTGCTGACACCCTGCCCCTCCTGTTACACACAGCTTTATTCCTGACCCAGCAGAGCTCAGGCTTCACCCTGCACTGCTGACCTCACCCAGAGTCTGCTTTTGAGTTGAAGGTGAGATCAGCACCCTGAGTTTGGAGGTGGAAATAATCTATCCCTTTTATCAGGTACTCGCAGAAATCATACACGCTCAAGCAGGTCGCTCTCCCCTCCCTGTCTCTCCTGCACTATGATTTTTCCCCTGGGTTGCCCTTTTCTGAGTGTGAACATGATTCAGGTTTAAACCAGATCCCCCACCATGACATGGGGTACGTCATTTATACAGTCCTTTGTTCTAGAGTGAGTTTTCACTTCAAGCATTTTCCTCTATTTCAGGTGTAGGCAGAACAGCATCATAAGCAGAACAAATTGACTTGCCTTAGGAAAATATTTGGGAACTATCACCAGACAAATAGGAAATACTGAACTTTATTATATTATTTTATTGCTTTCTCTGGTTGCTCAGGAGAGAGAGTTGGTAATTTTTTTGAGAGAAATATAAAGGGGAAATTTTTAATTATTTTCTGATTTTGCTTTTTCTCTGCCTGCTGAAGGTGGAGTGGTCTTTCTGTCGATCAGACACCACAGTCCCCTGAATGTCTGGAATGGTTACTAGCTGCAATTGCTACTAAAACCAGCTCACCCTATTTCAGGGAAGGTCCTTTTCCTTCTTTAGCCAGATTAAATCAATACAGTAGTTGTGGACTTGGTGTGTTTTCTTTTGGAGGTGTGGAAGTGCAAGAGAAATCATCTGCTTTTTAAAAATTTGTTGTATATGCAGCAAACCTTAGGCCTAAATAGGCAGTAATCTTATACATCAGACATACCTAATGTAAAATTTGTCCTACAACAGTAGTTTCATAATCAGTTTTAGTCCCATCTAAATCAAGCAGGTAAAAAATATTATAAAAATTAGAGTCTTGTTGATAACTGTGGGTATATCTCATGTATTTATCACCATGGTTTAAAGGGCATATTTTTCAAAAGGTGTATAAAAATCCATCCCTTATGCTAATGATTTTCTTTCTTCATTCCTCTAACAGCTAAAGGTAAAAAAGGGGAGACAGAAAAGAAAAGAGGCATACAGCAGTCTTATGTTACTTAGGCACTCTGCTTTTTTCTTGGCCTCAATGCTGGAACACAGAAGGTGCAGTACCTCAGATCTATTTTTAAGAACAGAGAGAACTTAGACAAAGCCTCCTTTACACATGGTTGCTTTGAATCTCTTTTGAAAGTTGGTGCAGCTGCGAGGTTAATTCTATGGCAGTAGACTTTCTAATGCAATCATTGATTTCTTAATTGCCTTAAAACTGCAAAGAAAATGTGATGTTTTTTGTGCATCCCTTACCAGAATTGGAAAAGGTATACATAAGTTCTTTGACACAAAAACCAGACTGACCCTTTTGCAGTTAGCCCTTTTATTTATTCAGTCATGGGGGAGTTTTTTTTTAAATATCTCCTCATTCCATGCTCAAACACTCCTGGACTGAAACTTAAAAACTGCTTTCTGCCTAGTTACAGTATTTATTTATTAATGAGCTTCAAATGTTCTCTGTGGGGCTGCCTTGCAAGCCACTTCTCACTTATAATCTTAGGTGAGAAAGCAACAACAGTCTTCCTCAACAAGTGTGATGAATTCAAATGGTTTGAATGCAAGAAATTCAGAACTCATTAGAATAAGTGTCATGCAAGTATTTTTGGTTAGAAGCTACTCCTGTTAAAATTAGTGGATATTGATTCAAAATTTGTTAAAATCCGCAATCATGCTTTTTCAGTCATGTTCTGTTCTTGAGTGTTTGGAATATGTGATATTGCAATGCTCAAATTGGAATACAAAGCATAGTTTCAAAGCTGATATAAAGGTTTTGACTTGCTATCACACATTTCTTCTTTAATCTAAACCTTCAGCTTTCAGCTGCAGCTTCCTCATCATGTTATAATTTATGTTTTGTCATGTTTTGCTCTATATTTTAATTTCCGACTGGAACAAAACAAAAATTAATAAGAAAACCCAAAAACATGCAACAGGTATCTCTGCTTGAGTGTATTTTAATCTGAAGTTCAAGACAGAATTGTCTTTTTGTACATTTGAATCCATGAGAGTTTTGGTTTTTTTCAGTCTGTTTTATGTAGAAAGTATGGGAAGAATATATCTGCAAAAGATGATAGAGCCCTAAAATAACCCTTGTTTGGAGTTTTGTGTTGTTTCTGAAATCTTACTCATGGCACCAAATGAAAGCTGAGCCTCACTTCTTTTATACAATAAAGTATTTTGGCTTCCAATTTTTTTTTAAGGGATAGGGAGGAGGAGGGGAGAGGGAAGCAACAATGCATATGAGAACAATAATACAAAGTTTATAATTTATATGGGAAAAAAACCCAACCAAATCTCAGTTGTTTCCAATCTGTATTTATGGAAAAACGTTTGAAAATGCTATGTCTTCAAACCACTTAAGAAATCACTATATTAAAAAAAAAAAAAAAGATTTCACGAGTCCTTTAGGAACATCTCTAGGAAGAGTTTTTGTTATTCAGAACATTATTTTTGCATATTTCCACAAAAATCTTCTCAAATTCATACTGTTTATGTCACTCATAAGCTATGCACCAGCTAATTTCCATATGGCTTAAAGAGGAAAAGGTGTGACAGTCTTGGTACTTCTCTAGTCCTTTCCTTTAGAGGATTGTAAATTCTAAACATTTTTATGGACCAGTACCTGGGTAAAGGATCCATCTTATAACTGGAAATAAAGTATGCCATGCTTTTCAAAAAATTTATACCAAAGTACTCAGTATTTTTAACTACATTACTCTAATAAATAATATTATCACTCAACTGCTCCTAAGTGTACCCATAGATTTAAAAGAGCTAACAAGAAATACACAATTAATCTAATTAATAAAGAAGTTTTAATGAAAGACACACACCTTTTGTGAGGCGTTTTCTGAGTAGAAAAACAAGACAGATTAATTAAATGAAGTGTTCCTTGGTTTATTCCATTTCCTTGGAAAATCAGAGGTTCTAAGAATTATTTGATTTTAGGTAATTCCGTATGAAAAACTTTTATCCCCTGAGAGTCAGGTTCATTTTCATTTTATATAATATACTCAGAAATTCAGGTACTGATATATTAGTTACATTTGCAAGTCTTATCTGTCTTTCCAGGTTATCAATCTGTCTTTCATTCTTGTACACTAATGAGAAAAAGGAAAGGCAGGTAATTAATATATTTTGGACATTATCCAAGAAGAAATTAAATATTTCCTAGCCAATACAATTGCTTTAACATCAGATAATATGTTTCTTCAGCAAAATAAAATACAAGGAACAAACACCTACCCTCAACTAGGTGGTGTCAAGTAAAGCCCCTTGTTGTCCTAGAAGAAAGGAAAACTTTTTATTTTGTAACATGCATAAAAAGATGTAGTATATATACAATTTTTTTTCAATGATTCAAGGATTAAGAATTCCTTTTACTCATTTGAGTGGCTCACAACCAGCAGGACAAGTTCTTTCAGACACATTTTCTGAGCTAGGAGTTCTAACAGAGGTCAGGACATTTGCAGCACCTTAGCAGCTACAGCATGGTTCAAAGGTTTGTTTATTTAGTGAGAGTCTCAGCTACAGCATTTATTGCCAGGTTTGTGATTTTGACAAAACTGAACAAGAAGATAACATTTGTTGGAACTGTGGGTGCCAGAGGGAAATCAAATGAAAGTTAATAAGTGATGCACACTGCTGAAAAATATGATTACACTTTGAAGATCCCCTGTTGTTCCTGCTGCTGCAATCAAATCTCAACCTCAAGGCAGAAAAAGCTGCAAAGGGCAATATGTTGGGAACACAACTTCTGTGTTGGGTAGATGGATACATGTCAGTCAATTAGTGCCATCTATTTGCAAGACAGCATCAAAACATTTCTGAACATAAAAATCGAATTGCACTGGAAGTGTGTGTGTAAGAATGATTATGTTGCCCAGGCAAGAACGAATAAACCAAGTGCTACAGTGTATGGTATAAAACATTCCTTATCCTAACGATTTTCTTTCTCCATTAACAGAGATGTATGGGGCAGGTGGGCAGCCACAGAGGAAAGAAATCTTGCACACTATGTGTATGTAAGTGAGGGGTTTGTTTATCAGGAGACTTTTTGTTTGCTTTTTTGCAAATGTTTCCTCTTATGTAATTAAATGTATGTGCAAGTGTTGAATCGGGTGACATAAATGCAGAGTTTGGTGAATAATGTTAATTTACATCCTTTCTTTCTGATACCTGGCTTGTAAATAGATTCTAGTTTATCTTTGGAGATTATGAGAGATTAAATCTCACTTATTGCTTTAATAATCCCCTACATGTGTCATTCTTGCCTACAGGGTACCCATTTTCTTCTCTGATTTTCAAAAGCCCATTGGTAAAAAAGTCAGGGTATGCTGGGAACCAGTGACAGCAATGGCATTGATAGAAAACAAGTACTTTTAAGTAGAATTTGTACTGTTTAGGTATATTATAAGTTATATTGTTTTAGGAATATCTGGTAAAAATTTTTTGTCAATTAAACAAAATATTTTATCTATCATGCTATTCTAATCTGTCATGTATTTGCATAGTGGCTCTTCAAATGTACTGACATATTTTGCACTGAAAATATACTATTGATAAGATTCATGATAAGGAGAAGTGGCATCTACTTTTTTTCATTTTTTCATCAATAGGTTGTTAAAAGATATGTCTAAAATACAGTTATCTTCATAATTTTAAATTGTAAATGGTCACTTTAGAAATATAACTTTACTACAGTAATGGAAACGTTAGAAGGAGAAAGCATTGTCTTCACTAACGTTTCATGAAGAGTTTCTACATGTAATTGACAATAAATCAATATTATGCTGTTATTGATACATTATCTTACATGTTTTGTGAGGTACTTTCATTTGCAGAGCATAATGGAAAGATAAATGACAACTTTATGAAGGACACCTTACAGTACTTTATCTGACATTCCTTACAAAGGAATTTAATAATTACCTTTTTGCTTTTTAAGATTATCAAGAAGGATTTTGAAAGTGCCTTTCACCATTCATACAGTGAAAACAATTCACAGGAAGGAGCGACACTGAACAAATAAGTAAACATCTCATATGATTCTCAGGTCAAATGTCAACTGTTTGCCCGACTCAATAATAAGATTTTGACTTTCAATATGAGGTTTTAGCTTTGTTTTCTAGACAGTTTTAAAATATTAGAACACTTTTTTTTCTTTTCAATGGCATGTTTTACACCATAAGTTTTATGAACTTTTTCAGTTTATCCACTTTCTGTCAGTGCATTCAGCTTTGGGTGAGATTAACAATGCAGTTTTGCCCCAGAGCAAGAGCAGGGCCAACAGCAGCCAGTTTAGGATGATGTGGTAAACTACTTGGGCCCTGTGGTTAAACTTTTTCTGAAAAGAGATGGGTTTGGACCAAATAAGGAGAAGCAGACAGTAAGCAGCATGTTCTGCAGAGGCAGGACAATGTTTTTCACTGTGCCACTCCTTCCTGTGCAGCCAGGCACCACTGCCCAGCTGCAAACTCACACCCTGTACACAGAGCCCCTCTCTGGACATTTCCAAGGAAAGACCGTGCATGTCCCAGCAGAGCTCCTCCTGGCAGAGGTGCTGGGGTGTTTCTTGATCCTTTCTTTTTTTGTTGTGAGTGTGGGTCCCCACCCCTGGCAGACCAGGACTGGGAATTGTTACCACAGTCACTGACCAGGATCACCCACAGATCACTGGAGCCAGGAGAGCTGATCTCTCTTTATCTTTTTATTCTCACCATCTGTCCTTTCTTAATCTCTCATCTCTTCTTTCAAATCCCAGCACAGCTATACACCCCTTTTCCCAACAATCCCAGAGTCATTAAAATAAAAACAATTGGTGTTGTTCCATTGGTTATTTGGTGGTTTGCTTTAATCTGCCACAAGAGATCCTTTAGTAAAGACCCTACTGACGTTCCTCAGATACTTGTCACAACAGATGAGTTGTGATTCCAAAATGTGGGATTATATGAGCTAACACAAGGCTTTCTCTTTTAAGATACCTGTGAGGACTTCCCCTTAAGGAGATCAGCTTCTCTGGACCTTTGGGGATATCTATAGCCAAACACACTACATTTCTTGTTTGCTGGTTTGGAATTCTAATACAGCACAAGTTTCATTGGCTATCTTGTATCACAGTGTGCCAAAACACATTCCTTTCAGTGGGTTTGTTCAGCTAGCAGGTATCAGGGGTGTCATCACAGGTACTAAGCATAGATGACTATCAGCTGACCTTGAGTGAACTCATCCGTATCTCAGAGACCCACAGTGTCTGAGAAAGAAGGAAGGCTGTCTTTTATTCCAGACATTTCACCAAGAATTTGTAGACAAGCTATTGGGAAGCTGTTAATTGTTAATTAGTTGTTACTTTCTGGACCTGCACTGATTAATTCTACAACCTCTTCTTTAGCAGGAATTTCCATCTATCTCAGTCTGCTCACAGAGACCACACATGGCCCCCAGCAGGTGATGTGGCACGGCAGATGTCACTGCATTCTTCCTTTACAATGAGCAGTGAAAGTGTGGTGCAGTGAGAGTTACATCATTGCTCTGCAGAGATCTGAGTGTTACCTGTACAGAAAACTGGTTTCTCTACTCTCAAATGGGTCACAGTGGTCTATAGCTTTGTTGCTGTGGGACACCTTGTACAAGGTTATCTATTAATCCCAAATCTTATTCAGGTCAATGGCAATCTTTCTGTTTAGGGAGCTCAGTTGTGCTCAGCTGGATTTTTTAATTCCTTCTGAGATCCCAGGGAAATATTTTACAGTTTGTCTGTACCTAAAAGCACTTTTATTTTACATCTATGTAAAGAAAAAAAAATTAGACTGTAAATTTCATAGGACGTTATATTTCATGTAAGGATGTGTCAGTAAATTGAAATACACCACCTACATAATTCTTCAAATACATACATAATAGATATAATAATCCAAACATCTCCAATCATACAGAAAAATTACAAAAATTACTTTTGTAGGTTGAAGCAGATTTTAACTATGCTAAGTACTTTATCCTGGTCTTGGAAGTGTAGGCTTAATAGTGTCATTTTAGAGCAAATAGAAACTTTTATGCATCAAAATATTTCATTGGAGCTCTGTTCATATGACCTAGCCTGGGTTAATATATTTTGATGTCCTCCTACTATTTTGAGTATTAAAAAATTCAATGAAAGCAATTTGGTTAGTTACAGGAAAGATTTTTTTAAAATTGCCATTGCTTCTGGAACAATTCTTAGGTCTTAACCTTCATTCAAGGTAAAGCAGGTGCACTCTGTGAAGTCATATTTGCAGGGAAAAAGGTGTCTGCAATGCTGCAATTGAATGGCCATGAACAAATCACTTTGAAAAAAAAATTAGTTTCTCTGCTCTTTATGAAGCAGACCTAATCTTTTAGCATTAATTCTCACTCATGCAACTGAAGTTAATCCTGGCTTTCCCTAGATGTGAAAAGTGGCAAAGACTTACTGGTAACAAAAGTTAAATATAATACTTTTAAAGATACACTCAAATACTATTCCATGTCACCTGTCCAGCACAGTAATTTACAGAAAAATGAACACACTCTAAATGGGGTTTGTGAGCAGAGTAAGGGTCAAATGACAAAATGTGATTGTACACTGATTCTTAGATTCTCTCTCATAATCAGATATCATATAAATGCTGAATGAAAAATATGAAATTCAGCAGTTCATAACCCAGACACTGTGTGATTTAAGTATTGCCAGCTTCATCTGTCACCCTTTGGGATCTGGAGAGATGGAATTTGTTGTGCAACCCCATCTGCAATGAGCAAAATCCAAATCAGCTTTGGGAAGAGATTTGCTGGCTGGACTCAGGAGGTGTGCCTTGAGTGCAGGGTGGGAATTCTGTACCTAAACTCCTCAGGGCAATGGTCAGCCAGCCAAAAAAACTTCCCTAGAACCCAGGAAAAGTCTGCAATGGGAAGGTGAGTCCCTATTAAACATCCTCCTTGCTTTCTTTACATGAGGGGCTCTGCCAGTAATTCTATATTTTCTTCACAAGCTGTCTGGGAAGGTGTATAGAGCACGTTGGTGCTCTCAGTGATTTAATGCATTTGAAAGTACCTCATCACTTGCTATAATCAGTAATTCAGATAACTTGGTTGGAAGTTAAAATGTGTGTGATAGTGTTCTAGCCTGAAGTATATACTGGGGTTTATTTTCTTTCTTTGGCATAGTAGTTTTTCTTCTCTCACACAGCGATAAGCAATGATAAAATCCAATTATTAAGTAGGGAGCACTATTGTATGAAATGATAAGAGTAGCTTGTTTCTAAATGTTTTGTCCTTTTCCTAGTAAATTGAATTTTGACAGTGAAAAATTGACATTTTATGAAATTGAGTTTGGGCCAGATCTGATATGCTCACTGAATGAGATGGAAGAACTGTGTTTAATGCATTAACTGTTAGATAGCTTTTTCTCATTTAATGTTTGTCAACAAGTATGTATTTAATTAGTAGGAAGAGGTGAGGGACTAGATTTTTGGAGGGAACAACCTGTAATAAGGCTCCAGTCTAAAGTTATATTTAAAGGTATATTTAACACTTTGGATGTAAAGAAAATCTATATGATATATGTGTGGTTTAAAGGATATATTATCTATAATAAGATAATATTAAAATATGTATATCATATTTGTGTTAAAATATTATATATACAGCTGTTAATTGTATAGTTCCCCAGTCTTTTAAATTGAAGAATAATTTTTTGAGGCATTTAAAATTATTTATTCCAACTTGGACTCAAATTTGTTGTATAGTCACTGTCCATACAATCCAGTGAGAAAACATAAAATACAGATTAAACTAGTGGTGGGTAAATCTCAAAATCTTTGACTACTATTCAAACTTCTGGGACTGAAAATCTGCATAAAAATATTGTGAGAATTGTCTGTGGAATTTCAGTGCCTTGCATCCAGTCATAGCTGGATCATCGCAGAAACAAGACACAAAATTTTACAACATAAACAAAATGGAAAAAAAAAAATGGCATTTTCCAATTTACTGCAACAAAATATTTACAAGTCATTTCAGGGAGAGGGAGGGATGTATCTTTTTTGACCAGAATCATTCAATTAACTCTTATAAAGATAAATCTGGGTTCAAATGTCTGCTGGTACATTGCCATTGTTAGTCAATATGTACCCATACCTACAGAAAAAGGAACAACACATCAGTGGTATTGTTTTATGTGTCATTTTTAATATAGATGCAACAGAATATCCAATAGTGGAGAAACAGTAATGGATTCTTCAATAGTCAAAATCTTAGTCCATAAGTTTGCTATGTCCTGATAATTTTATTTCATGCAGTCTCTAGACTATGTAATACATATGTTTCAAAGCTTAGACACCTGTTGTGAATTTACAGACATGAGGTAGTTTGCCAAACTACCCAAGAGAGACCAGAGTACACCTGCTCAAACAAGTTGGAAGCATTACAAAAGCACAAAACCAACAGAAGCTTTATGGATCAACGATACTGGTTGGAAAAAGGAAAAAAAAAGAAGACAGCAATGGAATTTGCAATTTATTGATGGAGGAGCACATCTGCTGATTTAATATTCATAACCTGTGCCAAGTAAATTATGCTCCTTTACAGAAACTTGTTGCCAAAAATGAGAAGTTTGTAAAGAGTTCCTCATGTTTTGGTTTCCGTAGTAGAATAAAAATTCCAGTACTACATGGCACACCCCAGTGAATTTGTTGAACAGGATAGTAAAAACAGCAAGACAAGCTTAATGAACTAGAAAATATCAGCTGAAGACAACAGGATTCTGTGTGGGCTGAATTCCCACAGGATCAGGCTCCGTGTGAAGGGACAGCCACACTGGGAATAGGATCTTGTGTCTAATCTGGTCTCCTGTAATGGGACCTCTATTATCTGCTCTAATGAAAGATGTGTCTGCGCAGTGTTTTGCAGGCAGATGTGAATTTGCTCTGCCAGTCTGCTAACCTGCCTGGAAGCTGTGTGTGTCACACAATGAACCTTAGCTAATGTACATTGTTTCTCACAGGGGCTTATTAGCTCAGCTTTGATGTTATCTAGCATGTCTGCTTTGTTTCTGATTTGGAAGTGGCTGGCTTCCAACTGGCTTCAAGTGTGGGCAGTTGCCATCACCGTGCTCCACTGCATCTGAGCTTGAAATGCAGTGCAGATGTACTTGCAGAATTCCAGAAAAAGAGTTAGCATTGCCATGAAAAATAGAAATCAATGCCTTACTAACAAACTGGATAAAAGCCCGTGATAAGTTTAATTTGGGTGATGAACACAACATGTGGTATCTATTACCAAAGGAAAAGAGCTTTATATGAGGATAGATTCTCAAGGAGAAAAACTGCATGTTCTGGCAATATTCATTTAGCTGTGGAAGTCAGATGACAGACATGACAGCACATCATAAAACTGTGTTTCTTGAGCAGAAAAAATACTTTTATTTTACTGAGGTCTAGCAGGCTGGGTGTCTGGGTCTTCTGCATGAACTTGAAGGCCTGAAGATATTAAACAAAATTCCTTAATTCTCATACAGAATCCTGGATGAAAGATCATTGATTTTTCTCTGCAAGATCAATTTCTATGGCAAATGTAGAGGGTACATGTAAGGACTCACAATTACATTTTGAAGATTTTCCTATTGTCAAAGGCCGCGAGGATATGGAAATTTACTGTACCTTACTGCTGAGCCATCTCAAATCTCTGGGAAGGAATCCACAAGACAAAGGATTAGTATATTCCAAATTTACCAACCAATTCAGGTGGTCTAATTTATTTACCAGCTTAGCTGGTAATGTACAATGGGGGAATACAATGTAACATGCTTAGCATAAAGTAAAAAGAAAAAAAAGCAAAAAAGAAGATAAGGTAATGGCCCTGCTTTGCAAAGCAGCAGAAGAAATACAATTCATTGTTCCTACTGCTTGTCATTTTTTCAATGCCTCTTTGTGGGGATTTCAAGTAGAAGTAAACTCTTTTGTTCCCAGAGAGATGCATCCTGTCTCCATGTTTGTAGAGTTGATAACCAGTCATGCTTCTGGAAGTTCAAACAGAGTCAACCCTCCAGTCTACACACTGCCTTTGGCTTGCATCACATACAATTTTTTTTATTTTCCATTTTACTTCAGAAACATTCCAGTCTCATTTTGGAACAATATGAACAGATGGGATGATGCAGTACAGAAAAGCAGTAGTAAATTCAGATACAACAATTCAAGAAAGTGATTAAAAAAAGTATCTCAATCTACTATGATACTTGAAAAGTATCATAGCTCTGAGCGAGTCCTCAGAAGGACACGTTTGTGGCACCTAGGAATGGAAACATGGAAACATGAAATATGGTCAACATAAAGGGAAAAAAATATATTGACAATAAATGTATTTCAGAAACATTTTAAGAATTTTATCTTTTTTTTTTTAGTCCTGATGCTCTGCTCTTGAAAAATAACGTTTCAATCACTTACCATGAGAAAATCTTGATTATTCCACGTTTTACATTACACAGCAGCCTCCAATTAGACAGAGGGTAAGATGTGCATATAAATAAGAGGAATGAGGGGGAATGCAGGTGGGAAAATAGTCAAAAAAAGAGAGAAAAAATATATAATGCTGTATGCGTTCCTGTGGTAGTGGCAAGAAAGAATGAATTGGAAGTTTTTGTTTCATTTTATATTAGAGCAAAAGATCATGATGGATGAAAAGCTGGACATAAACTGGTAAAGTGCAGTTGCAGCCCAAAACCTTCCATGTGCTGGGCTCATCCAGAGCCCCGTGGGCAGCAGGGCAGGGAGGGGATTCTGCCCCTCTGCCCCCTCTGCTGAGAC
>JAWWEY010000001.1:13604736-13625218 GCA_035582745.1 Loriotus luctuosus | reverse complement strand
ACAGCAAGGACAGGGACCTGCTGGAGCCAGGCCAGAGGAGGCACCAAGGGCATCAGAGGGATGGAGCAGCTCTGCTGTGAAGACATGGTGAGAGAGCTGGGGCTGCTCAGGGTGGAGAAGACAAGGCTCCAGGGAAACCTTAGAGCCCCTCCCATTACCTGAAGGAGACACAAGAAAGTCAGAGAGTGACTTTTCACCAGGGCTTGTGCAAGGCCAGGTGATCAAGTTGGCAGGGCAAGGGGTAATGGTTTTAAACTAAAAGACGCTCAATTTAGATTGGGCATTAGGAAGAAATTCTTTACCAAAAGGACGGTGAGACACTGGAGAAAGTTGTCCAGAGTGGTGATGAATGCCCCATTCCTGCAAACATTCAGGGTTAGGTTGGACTGGGCTCTGAGGAACCTGATCTGGCTGAAGATGCCTGATCACTGCAGTGCTGGAACTGGATGATCTTTAAGGTCTCTTTCAAGACAAATCATTCTACAATTATGTTAACAAGCACAATACATTGAAAAAAGAAATATTTTTTTCCATCTGTCATGTGAGTGGAGACTGGAACCCTCAGGTTATCCAAATTCATGTAAAAGAGGATAAAAAGAGAGATAATTTTTCTTATAGTTCACCAAGTAGTAAGGAAGCAAGATATATTCCAGGATCATCCATTTCTGAGGACAGGTAGAAGTTTAAGGAATATTCCCTGACACACATACTGAAGGTTATAAATACAGTTCTAGTTTATTATAAAGTGTCTTTTATTATATCAGACTCTGGTTATTTAAAATATTTTCTGCTTTTACATTCCCTCTAGGAAGCAACTTCTGGGAATGAATGAAAATTTGAGTGTCTTGGTGATTTAAGGACTATCACTGTACCATATGTCT
The DNA here is from genome assembly GCA_035582745.1 of Loriotus luctuosus. Taxonomy (NCBI): domain Eukaryota; kingdom Metazoa; phylum Chordata; class Aves; order Passeriformes; family Thraupidae; genus Loriotus; species Loriotus luctuosus. Next base: position 13,624,337 of record JAWWEY010000001.1, on the reverse strand, counting down.
GTTTATTTTTCCTTCTTTAATCTACCCAGAGTGCTATAATTGAATTATCAGAATTGTCTTCGTTGTCTTTGAGGCAATGCTCCTGATGCCTTATCACTGGACTTTCCTGATTTTAAGAAGCTAGTCTTTGGTGAGTTTATCAATCTATTGGCACCTGTCTCTTCCTGTTTTTCTCTTGCTGTTCTACAAGTGTAACTTCTGAGGTTTTCAATTTTTGAGTAAGTGTTCCAAAAGCCCATTATAGACACTATTTCAATAAATGCCTTTAATACAGAAGTCACTTTTGAATCATTACTACTAGCTCTCTCTGCTTCAAAATCTTTATTATTTTTTTCTTTTCTTAATTTTTTTTCTCAGAGCCCTGAGGGAAGCAAATATTTTAAAAGGGTAGCATGCTTTTTCTAAAAAATAAAAGTAGCTGGCTAGGAGTTCTATTCATAAATTCTGTCTATTTTGCAAGTTGCCACCTGTTTTTTTTTCTCATTTCTCAGATGTGTCTCAGTTTTCATGGTAATTAATTGTGACTACTCTTTCTGTACTTACGTGATGCTGCTGCTCATTTGGCTTTTCATTTTCTGTAGTGATGACTGCATAGAACATTAATTCTGTTCAGTGCATGAGACTTATTTCTTACTCCTAGTGCCAGTTAATGAGTAAATGAGACACTTCTAGCTACCTTTAATGCTCTTAGGATACCTGATGTGTGGCACAAGCTCAAAACAAATGACCCATTTCTCATTGCTAGATGTTTAAAATACACATGTAAGGTTCTTCTATATCATAAGTAATTTTGTCTTTTGACAAAGACACATGTAAAATATGTTCTGACAATGAAATATTAAATCAGTAATCAACTAATTCAAATAAGTCTCTCACCTGTGAGACAGCAATAAATTATTTTTTGTGTATTACCTCCAATTAAAAGTTTTTATGTACCATATTTCAGATCAAATATGTTCTTTTACACTTTGGCATTCTTAAGTACAGCTACGAAAATTAATACTACATAAAAACTGAAAGTAGCTGAATGAAGAAAAACTTAGAGAATTGAATATTAAATTGAATTTACTCTTGAGAAGGAGAAGATGTTGAGGAACCTCATCTCCCTTCTCCTCTTCAGTGTTAATGCTGGTACTGAATTTCTTGCAGCACTGCTGCTCCGTGTGGGCTGCAGAGAACCCTTAAATTTCACTAAGAAGAAAATGGAAAGCACTAAAATATCTCCACAAATGAGACAGTGGCCCAAGCCACCCCAGCATGCAAGGTCCTTGTGGAGAATGGATAGAGATGCTTCTGTGTTCCCTTATGCAGTAGATTGAAGCCTGGAATAGGTGGTCATTCAATGCACTGATTGGAAGAAAGGTTTATAGTATGAGTGAAAATAACCGGTGAAATGACATCACAAAATTTAGACCATATACGACAAAAGAATGAATGGAAGGAAGACAGAAAAATAACTTGAGAAAAGCAGTTTTAATTAGCATAACTTGTTTCCATGATTGTTGCAGTGCTCTAAATCTTAGAATAATAGAATGGTTTGGGTTTGGTTTTGGTTGGAAGGGACCTTAAAGATCATTTTGTTCCAAGCACCCTACCATGGCCAGGGACATTTTCCACTTGACCAGGTTGCTAAGATCTCCATCCAACCTGGCCTTGAACAGTTCCAGGGATGGGCCATTGACAACTTCTCTGGGAAACCTGTTCCAGAGGAGAATAAATAGTGAAATTTTGAGAGAGACAGGTAGTATTTAAATTTAAGTGTCACCCTACATTTTGAAATATTACAGAAATGACAGAACTATATCCATTTAATTATTTTATATCATAAATTACAACTATTATGCATAAAAAAATGCATTGAAAGGGTGTTAATTGAATTGTATCTGGCACTTGTTCTCTGAGCCACTGGAGACAGTTTTGGCCTTGCTGTCCATTAGGGAAAAGTCTCTTTATGGTTCTGTCTTTAACAGACACACATTTGTACTATGCAAGGAATTCTTCAATATAATATAGTTAGATCTCATTTCTGTGCCTTCCAGCATCTTGAAATACGAAAGCTCCAGTGAAACATGGTCCATTAGAAGGTTTAGCCAAAATTTCTGTTGCAGTCTGGCCATCTCCCATTGGTAGTCTTAGAAAGTCATAATCATAGAAATGTTGTTTGAAGAAGCTTTGCCCAATCCCATCTGCACCTCTCCCAGTTCAATTAATGGCCATTTCCCCTTGTTTTATGGGATGTCACTTTGAAGAAACATTTGATTCCATCAACTCTGTGCCTCCCTTCAGGAGGAAACAGGCTGCCCTTAAATGTCTCTTCTTTGTAAACCCAACATGCTCAACCTCCACGCACCAGGAATGTGCTCCAGGCCTCTGAGGAGAGAAGACAAAGGACTCTGCACAATTTAATGTGAACCAACCAAAAGCTGTTTATTGTGCTTCTAAACATTGTTTCTATTTACTTCTTGTTTTGGTCTACACAGTCATGCATTGTTTGATTGGTAGCTCCACTTTGTCCATGCATCTCTTGACGGGGAGCTCTACTCTGTCCATAAGGCAAGCACATACCTCCTTCTTAATCTAATTGGTAGATGCTGTAAGTGTTATTTCACTTGGGTTGACACCCCTATATCTCTCAGCAACTTTTCAGCTTCTTCTTTCTTCTTGTAACCTTAGCTTTTTTATCTACAAAAATGACCTCATTCTTTAGTTCTCGAAGTTTAGGCTGGTTTGTTTAATACATGTCCACTTTCCTGTAAATCTGATCCTACAGGCCTCCGACAATATTTTTCATTTATTTTAAACAACATTAAGTATTTCAGTGACCCTTTTAATGCCAGATTTTACTAGGAACATAATAGGCAATCCCCACAGAAAGACTATCTGATCTGTGTTAATGTATTTATTCACAGAGTGCAATAAAAAAGCCACACAGCACAAAGACTCAGATGGCAGCCCATGAAGATGTTCTCTCCTTTTGCATAAAAATTATTCCAACATTAAGAAAAAGCACTTCTTAATGATCAGTTTGTGAAAAGTTTTAAAGTCTACAGAACTTTGTGGTAAACTATAAAGAAATGTATCTTTAAACAGTTGTTTTTAACCAGCTAGATGAGCTCACTGACACTGATATTAACTAAAGTTGATATTCAAAATATTTATTGTTGCAAATTAAAATGGAAAAAGTATGAAATTTGTAAAATGATGAAAATTCAAAAATATTTTAAAGACTTACCTACAATTATGTCTTCTATATATCTGAAAAGTATTAGTTTGTACTGGTTTTTCAATTTGAACAAAATAAATAGTTGGGAAGATTTTTTTACACTCTGCTAAAGAAAAGAAAATAATTGTATAGACACTTCAACAGATGTGTAGATTGCAAATTGTTTCCACAGGTGTATGAGAGTGTCCTGAACTTAAGGTATTAACTGTTTTCAAAGATAATCATAAATAATCAAATTAGGAGAGAAATTGTATGGCAACTCAGTGGGAGCTGAAAATCTCACTGTTCAAGCAAACATAAGTGATATGAAATCCTTTTCAGTAAATGGGATCAAAGTTTTATCAAATAATAACTCAAATCTTTTCTGTAAACTAGAGCTAGCTAGCCCTTTTGAAGAAATAGTTTTTCATTCACTTTCCTCTTTCTGATCAAAATTATTCCAATGAATGCAACTACCGTACATAATGGCTTGAAACAGACCTACTTACAAATACAGCTTGTCTGTTTATTCATTTATTACTTCATTTCTTTTGTATTTGATGTGCCAAAATCATGTGGTCCTGTTTATACTCCTCAATTTCCTGAAACGTTTGAAATGAGAATAAGTATTTATGAATAGCAAATATCTCAATTTGCATATCAATGTAGTTATTTGTACAGAATAGAGCTATTCTCCGTGTGCTTGGGTAAAAGAAAATCACTGTACTCATCAGTGTCATGTGTCTACCTGCCAACCAATGAGGCATATAAATGACTCAACAAGTCCAGGAAACTGAATTCCCCAATGATTAAAAACTGGCTTAGAGGCAGGATAAGAGGGCATGAGACTTCCTCTCCCCTCAGTCTTCCTTTTGCCATAATTTGCATGTTAGAGATGCAGCAGTGCAAAGAAGACTAGAAACCACCTGCTAAGGTCAGATGAGAAATGATTATTTCTGAGCCTTTTTAGAGTTCTCCATTTTCCCTACTTAGGCATGTAGGATCCCCCTTTTTGGGTCTTTTGGATGGAGTGGAGTGGCAGCTCCAGTTGTCTGTGGCAGTGGAAACCTTGGAAGCAGGGCTGTGCTTCAGGAAAGAAAGATTAAAAAACAGTCTGTAAATTGACTGTTGCTTTAGGTTCAGTAGAATTGAACTGGAATTAACAGCTTCCAGCATGTACAGGAACTGAATATTCACAAATTTGAAATAGTTGCTTTGGTTATACCTTGTAAGAAGGGTACTTAAAGACTGAGTAAAAAAATGAGCTGCAGCTGGTCCACACTTGGGACATGTTTTGCATGCTGTGCTTTGGATAGTGATGGATCTGATGCCTCACTGGAGACAGAGAAGCTGGGTCATTTGTGAACTGGAAGATTCCTGAGGGACAAGAAATTATCATGAGATTATCCTTGCCTCATTCTAGTCTGTATCGAAAATGAGACAAGGATAATCTTGCCAGAAAATCTTACCTCTTATTTTTGTAAAATAGGGATTTTAAAGTCATATGTGCTAATATGCCTCTTAGACATTTCCTAAGAGGAAAGAAAACCATACCTCCTATCTGTGGAATTACTGTTTTAGTAGAAAACAAGGAATCTGATTTGGCAATGAACCTTCCACACTATTTCTAAGAACACTGATTTACACATGCTCATGTCCTTACACAATTATTTACAAGGTAGAGGGGAGGGGTAGATTTAGAAGAAGCCTTGGTAACCATAGGTGTATACACCAGGTGAAGTAATTAAGAAATATGAAGGAGAAGATAATAAGGTTTCTTCACAAAGATTAGTATTTCTCTACAGTGACTCTACATTTTCAAATTATTTTCACTTCAAAAACTACAAAGTATTACCAATGGGAAAGTAATATTAGCTGAAATAACACTTGCACTCTCACCTAAAATTCAATTTCAAGTCTAATAGGCTAAAATGGGAGACGCTACTTTAAACATACAGTGTGAATAAAAGCATGCTAAGAATGACTTAAAGAGCTTTTCAATTTGCTCTACAAACTGCCATCATAAAGTTCATATGAGATGTTTTATTTCTAGCCACCTTTACTCTTAGTAAACCAGTCTAGAAATAGGAAATCCTCCATACAGCAGTTATGGACGTTTAGGACCTTGAGAAGATTATTCCATAATTACTAAACTTAGGAATCATGCAGTAGGTTGACCTTCAAGGGCACGGCCTTTTAAACTACTGTATTACAAAAAATTAGCTCTATAGTATCACTGCTGGCAAAAAGGAGCAAAGTAACAGTGTACATGTGTGTAGCACATACACTAGTGATCAACCCTGCTTTCCTTTCAAAATACAGCATTCAGTGACCTACAAGACAAAACCAGCATTTATTCAAACAGTCCTTTCTGTTGGCTGGGGACTGGACAAAAAATTTAGGAAATAAAGAAAAACAGAAGCCATATAATGTAGGGTGGGTTTTAGGAGGACACCTCTTCTGGATGCATTTGGACTATGCATCCATTACCTTTATCAGAAATTAATCGACTTCCATAGTTAGAAATCACAAACTGGCTCTCCAATTGGGTGCAGATTATTTTCTTTTTACGTTTTCAAAATTGAAAGTCAGACTCAGTTTTAGACCCCAGTTTTTCTCATATAAGAAAAGCATCTTTTGATCTGATTATTTTTAAGCTGTTTGGGATCTTTTGTTCACCTGTTTTTTAAGCTCTAGCTCAGGAACTTCTGAGGTATTCAGATCTCAATGTCCCATTTCTTGAAGCATGTAATACCATCCTTCTGGAAGAGGCTTTCTCTTGCCTATTCCTCATTCACCTTTAGTAGTTGCCTGGATGTTTTCCTCATTAGTGAGATTAATTAATACCAGTGAAATTAATTAATTTCTGTTATGTTTAAGGAATCTTCTTCTTCACTCCAACCAGACCTCACTGGCACTGCAGAAAGATGGGCCCTCTATTTCACTGTGAATTTTTTTCACTCATTTGTCATAACACCAAGTGTTATGGTGAAAACTGTTTGGAATCCAGCCTTACCACTTTATATTTGAGGGAGGCAGAAAACTGAAACAAACTCCTGTGAGTCAGAGGGACTGTGCAGGAATTAGTTTAAACCTGTGGGTGAGGCACCATAGATAGATTAAACAAAATACTTAAAGAAATAAGATAAGAATGCATGCAGAGTCACTCACCATGGCTTAGCTGACAAGTGGATTTTCAATAACACCTAAATATTGATATTTTGGTTTGGAGTTCATCTGCTTCAGCTAAGTAAATATTTGGAAATATACAAATGGTTCTGCTGCTCTGAAAACATTTTTATTTTGAGAAAATCCTGTGGGTTTTTTTTTCATTTCTGCTTAGTTTCTGTAAAGTTTTTGTTATGAGCAAAGGTATTTCTGAAAAAGTAGCTTTCTGTCATCAAGAGTAAAAAACCCCAAACATCTCATTTTTATATCAGAATGGGTGGACTCATCTATAAATTTACACTATTTTTACAGCAATACAGAAGTTTTCTAGACACATCTGGAATGTTGGGGAGGAAAAACATGCCTAAAATATTTAATCTTCATTGTAGAAAAAAACAATGGAAGAGGACAATTTTATGCTAGGAATCATTGCAAAAGGTAGAATAAAGAGTGTGTATTACAGAAGAAGTAAGAATTACTCCAAAAACCCATGGAATTGTGACAAAATCATGAACAGAATGTTACAACATGCTACAAATACTGTAACAGGTACTAGCTGCGTGCAATAATTATTGGTGATGTAATTTTTCTACTCAAAGAACAGATGAACTAGTACAGTGACATCCAGCTATATAATGTTATAAATATCAAAAAACAGAGCTTGAGAATACTATAAATACTACTTTGTAAGGGCATGAAATAAACCCACACAGAGATTTGCAAGAAATTAAGTTCCATACAGTAAGTTCGAAAAGGAAGGTAAAACAAGTTTATAGACTCCACAGGGCCAAATGCTGATATGTTGCAGAGATGCCTGAATGGAACGTGGTTAGCATCAAAAGCACACATGGTAGCTTTAATATATGCATTTGGTTGGATTTCTTTCTATCTTCAGAGGTATCACTTTGAAGAGATAAAGGATTTATCATTTTTAATTGAGTGTTTTTTGATAGAAAGGGAGAAGAGGAGCAAGTATTGAAACTTGTGAGCAACACAGTTCCTCCCATAACTACATGTTATTAATTTTTAAAAAGGTAGTTTTTATTTTTCAGGTATGCACAAAATCCTAGACAATATATTCTGTTCAAATGAATATAGCACAAAAGTCATTCAGGAAAGGCCAATGGTGGTCCCATCATACTATCTGAAATGCTTATAAAAGTAGAGCTAGTCAGAATATTTCTTTAATTTATAGAAATAATAAATTAGAAGTCTCTGAAATTCTTTGGGAGAAATAAGGTAATTTGTTTTCTGTGCTTTGTAAAATATGCATTGTATTCTTCTATTTGTCACCTACTGTAAAACTGATTATAACATACAAATATCAAAGATGGAAAATATTTTTTTTCTTTGTAGATATACCATAAATCTGGTTTTGTACCATATGTTTGATATTTCCTTTTTCAGAAGTATACCACTGTATTTCATATCATTGTTTTTATTCAAATCTATCTTGTTCAGCAGTTGCCCCTCCTAATTTTCAAAAGCATTTCTTCACCTCTAGGTGTCTAGTAAATGAGAAAAATCTATTTTATCTATCTTAAAAAGCCTGACTTTTAACCTTGTAGGATAAGATTCTGAATGGATGACTTCAGTGCCTAAACATTAATGTAAGTAAAAATGTAAAAATTCGAGCTCTGAGACACAGAAGAAAACACTTTCTGCAGCGAACGTTGTCTGAGACACACATAAAAAATTCAATATAGTTGTAGAATGATTTGCATTGGAAGGAACCTTATGTAGTCCCAATCCCCCTTCCATGGGCAGGGACACATTACACATCTGATCAGGTTGCTCAGAACTGACCTTGAGCACCTACAGGGGATGGGACATTCAAATCTTCTCTTGGAAACCCGTTCCAGTGCCCCAACACCCTCAGGGAAGAATTTCTTCCTAATTTCAAGCTAAACCAGTACTCTAAATTTGAAGACCTTTCCCCTTGTTTTACCCTTGTAAAAAGTCACTCTCCATCTTTCTTATGGCCCCTTTAGGTAATGAAAAGGTCTGTAAGTCCTCCCCAGAGTCTTCTCTTCTTCAGTCTGAACAGCCCCAACTCTCTCAGCTTGCCTTCATGGAGAGCTGCTTTGATGGTTTTTGTGGCCTCCTCTTGACTCACTCCAACAGGTCCATGTCCTCTTTTTGTTGGGAACACAGCACTCCAGGTGGGGTCTCATGAGAGTTGAGTAGAGGGGCAGAACCCCATTCCCTGACCTCCTGCTCACAGTCCCTTGGAAGCAGCCCAGGACAGGATTGGCTTTCTGGGCTGTGAGCACATGCTACCAACTCACGTTCAGCTTCTTGCCTGCCAACACACCCAAGTATTTCTCCTCAGGGCTGATCCTGGTTCATTTTCTACCCAGCGTGTATTTGTGCTTGAGATTGCCCTCACCCAGGTGCAAAACCTTTCACTTGGCCTTGTTGAACTTCATGAGGTTCACACAGACTCACTTCCCCAACCTGTCCAGATTCTCCTGGATCCATCCCTTCCCTCCAGCGTGTTGACCCCACCACATAGCTTGGTGTCATCAGAAAACCTGCTGGGGGTTCCTCGATCCCACTGTTCATGTTCCCAAAAAAAAATGTACACATAAACATACGAATTTTCCATAGAAGTAAGAGACATGCATCCAGAGAATGGTGGGAGTTATGTCACAAATGCCACTTGTCAAGAATTGAAATGCTTTTGTGTCAGGTTCAATAATATGTTTAGTGACTTCTGTGGAATGAATGAATTGCCACATTCAGACAGCAGCATGCCGAATGAGGAACTTCATGCTTCAGTCGTCACAGATTTATAATAATGCAAGAAAGTGCAGTTTTTCTGGAAATAATTTTTCTGTGAGTAAATACGGCAAAGATTAGGTGAAATGCAAAAGATGCAGAGTACACCATTAAATTTCATTTGCAAATTTATTGCCTTATGTATTCATAAGACAATTAATGTGTACATCTAAAATTTTGGATCTGTCTTAAAAATCCAATTACTCAAACTCATGTACTGTACAGTAGAAACAATGAACCCTTTAATAGATTTTACTCATTTTTAATAATAGGTCTTGCTAAGAATAGCAGAAAAGTTGAAGAAATTATCTTTTGAGAGATAGCTCAGGTAAGAGTAGAGCTGGCCAGCAAGTACAAAGGCTTCCCAAATGACCAACCCCATCCACTCAGCCTTGACAATGCTTCAGACTATTGTTCCTCCAGGAGTTAATGGTAGATTCAAAATGCTTGGAAATACATTAGGGACCTTTGTTTTCCTGAGCAGTTTTCCATTTTTCGCCTAGTAAAATGAAGATATGGAAGATACAGTTCACGCGTCAGACTGAAGGATTAACAGTGGAGGCAAACGAGTTACCTCTCATAAAAGAAAAGAGGAACAACAAATAATGGGTATACCTTTGTTTTTGACACATTCAGAGCTGAAATCCACGAGAGAATTTATGCAGCAGCTTCACAGTTGGAGTCTTCTTTTCCCTCTCTGTCACAGATGGTGTAGAGAGATGGTCACATATAATAAGCTGCACTCTCCTTTCTGCTGCACCTGATGCCTCAGCAGGTACAGTCATGGTGTGCTTCATTCAAAGGTACTTAGTACTCATGGGCTGCCAGGTAGCTTATGTTCTTCAGCTTGATTGGTCTGGAAAAGATACTCTTACAAACCTGTTAAATGGACAAGAATTTAAACTGTCTCCTTACTGACTTGGGAAAACCTGCTTACCCATATTTTGACTGATATACTTTTGACATAGTTTTGGTAATTAATGTGGTAAAGTATTTAGAACCTTGAGTTTCAAAGGCCTGTAATCTTTATCCGCTGTTTCAAAATATGTGTCCTCTAGGGATCAGGGAAGAAAAAATTACATTCAGAAGTCTGAGGTCTGCACAAAAATATTGTCATTTTAGCCCTCTGAATCTGCTTCAGATGGCTCAGGACATCAGTCCTCACTTATGCCTACCTTTGGACCTCCTTAATCTGTCATTGTCCTTATCTCCTGGTAAATAAAGCTATCCATTTTGCTCATCCTGGTGTCATCTACCTTGGCATTTTTGCAATCTTTTTTTTCCCTCCCAGTGAAAATAATTCCTTTTCTTCCTTGTCTGGTCCTGACAAACAGCTTGATTCATTTGCCAGTTCTGAAGAGAGCTTAGGCTCGACTTTTCATGCTGTCACTTCATGACTGATGCTGTCAGCTCATGCACAGTGTTGATATCCCTGCCATACATCTTTGCTTTTGGGGACTGTGGCATCGTAACTTCACTAGGTTCTTCGAAGAATGCAGGTGAAAAGTGACATGAGATTGCACCAACTTTTAGCTACTTTAAACTGCAGTTTTCAGAAAGTTACTACATGAAGTGATGATCTGGGATATCAGGAGGCAACACTATGCAATCTGGTCTTTGCTGAGTTCTCTTTCTATAAGGGAAAAAAACCCAGCCAAAAGAGTAAACAAACATAACATCCTCAAAATTAAACCAGACCCACAAACCTTCTTACAAACAATCATTGTGCTTGTTTTTCTCCTTTCTAAAACTTCTTTCAGGTCTATATGGAGTTATGGGGAATATACTTAACTGTAATATAAATTTCATAGCCACCCCTTCGTCCCTTCATTTTTGCTGTTTTCCAATTTGGAGAACACATTAAAGCTAACAGCTTCAGTTCTCTCTCTCTCTGCATCTAACATAAACTTGAACCTTAAAGTACAGAAAGATGTGTCAGGTCTATTGAGTTTTGCTTTCTCTGACTTGTGGCTATGTTAAGCATAAAATGAGAATTGTCCATGCAACATACAAAATGAGAATTAAGGTAATTTAATACAAGGAAAAAATGCCAAGGAAATCATAATGGGTTCTTTGCACGGTCTAAGAAAACAGATTTGTTGAAGCATTCTCTTCTCATGTGCTTCCTAGAATTTTCAAAAACTAATTTGTCAACAGAATAGATCAATAAACACTAGTAAATGAATTTAATAATCCTTCTTATGACACTGAAATGAATATTGGTGCTATATTTGGTGCTACTTTTTAAAAAATATGTTTATCTTTTACTGAAGTGTGAGAAGCTTTAGCTTTTGTTATCCTAAGTGATATGTATATTCTGAATACACAGCATTAGGTTGTTCTCAGTTATGATCCAGTCATACCGTAAATCTTCATAGTATTGATTAGTCTCACAGAGCTGAATTTACCTTCAGTGGAAATGTAAGCTGTGAAAGGAGTTGGAACAAGCCTTCAAGATAATGCTCTAATTCCCATGTATATTATCAGATGCTGGATATTTTTCAGACATATTACAAAGAACCATATAAAAAAGGGGGACCTTATGGGCAAGAAAAGAATTTATTGTCTTACGTGTAGCACACAAACACAATCATAATAATTGCTAAAAATAAAACTATCTACCTCTAGCATAGTCACCAAACACACAAATATAAATCTTCTTTGATATATAGATCTTCAATGTAAAGTAAGGTGTTTGTTTTCTGTCCAATGTATATTTTTTTATTTGTCTCTTTGATTCAGTCTCTCTCTCTGCACAAAATAGCATTCTTTCTGTGAAAATTACAGCATTCCAGAAATCTATACCATAAGAACACTAACCTCTACAATCTCACCAATTATATTGATTTAAATATATCCTGCTGTTACTTTCTTTGCCTTACAGGTTTTACATGTATTGCTATCTGTAATTACCCAGAGCCTGCCTGGTCTTTTAATTCTCAAGGTGAGAGGGAAATTAAATGTAGAATTCCCCAGGTAGGTCCATGTAGACAGCTGGAATTCAACTCTCCGCTTGGAGATCAGGGTACCCTGATCTTCTGAGCAGATTTTCTGTGGGGAAGGAGAAGCGCTGGTTTTAGCTTTCAAATTGTCACTGAGAACAAAAGAAGTGAAAATGGCTAGTGGGAGAATAGTGCTGTTCCTTCCTGCCCTAGGCCAATTAGTGGGTTCTAGTGGGAAGCAAAATGTAGTATTTTCTGGTTTAACGTAAAAAACTTCACTCACAGGAAAACTGAAAGACAGAAGATGGTTTCTCTTGTAGGTATGAGGGAGTGCACAGTATGAGGAAATGCAAAAAACCCCAGCCTAGATTTATATCACGAATGCCTTTCTATAATGTGAACACCTCCTGCTAGTTGAACATTAGACCATTATCACTTGTGTAATAAACATTCAGGTTGAATTCACCCATTTAAACTGAAGTGTTGGACACAGCAGAGCCCAAGCACACGCAGTGCATTGTTGACACTCACAAGACACAGTGATTATATCAGTCCTGAAACACCAATAGATGTGACAGAACTTTGCAGAAAACAAAATAGTGTTTAAAAAAGCAGGAAAAATATTTGGACACTTCATCAATTTCCAGAAGCTAGTTTTACTTGTGTGGGCTAATCACTCTGGTGAGTGCCAAGTTCTTGATTGCTGTCTAAGAATTCTGCATTTTAGTGAATACTCTTAAGGTCTGATCCCAAGCTGGTCTAAAACAGCAGCTCTCTAATGATATGAATAACTAATTCAAAATGCATATGGGATGACACATGACTTCTCATATACACATGGGCTTATAATTTAAAGATATAAATTATTAATTATGCTTGAAATATACATTAGGAAATATTTTGCTTAGCCACCTGTCTTGATGTTTCTTTGAACCTAATGAAACATAATTCTGCCTTCCAATAATAAAAAATAAATGTGATATTAATCCAAATTTTAAAAAAATTAAAAGCTGAAATTGAACCACAAGCATATACATATTTGTACAAGCAGTTGTACATATTTGGTCATCAGTGGAAATTTAAGTGCTTTTTTAGCAATAAGATATGATGCAAATGGAAAAAGAAAATCTGTGAAAGGAGAAAACTTGTGCAAGAAAATGCAAAACTGCTAATACTCTGTTGTAAAAACACCTACTATGTGATAATACTAATGATTCCAATTCGATTTTCAGGACTCATCCTAATGGACAGTCTACAAAAACTGAAAGTGTTTCCTCTCTAGCATTACTTATTAGAAGAAAATATTGGGGGAAAATAAAGAATCCAGAGTGTTTCCTCTTTAGATGGAGGAATTGGGAAATATAAAGTTTATGGTAAAGTAACTAGAATCATGAAAGACTAGAAAAAAAGAACTTTTGTCTCCTGACAGAGACTTAATATTCCAGACTTTGTAACATTTAACAAACTGACCCATTAAAACTGTGCCAGCCCCAAGGCTTGATTTCTAGAATAAAACATGGTATCCTTTAAAAAAGCTACAACCCCCTTTTTGCTATTCTGTGAAACAGCAGAAATTTTGAGCAAAAGAGACTGTTCTAATGAATTCTAAGAGCCATTTTGGTCATAATGCCAGTTTGTTAGGAGATGATTACCAGAGACCCTGTCAGTGTCTGGCTAAAAGGAGTAATTTTTTAACAAAATAGATTATAGCTTTCATAAAATTATTTTAAATGGAATTGTGATGGATCTTAAGAATTCATTGGCTAAATCTATTTCTCTCTCTTGAGATAACGGTGCCTTAGCTACACCGTTTTTACTAATTTATGTATCATGAGCTTTGTGAAGGACTTGAGTTTTCCCACTGTATTTGTACTATGCCATGATAGAAAGAGGGAGAAAATCCCCTCTTTATAAGATTATAACCTTTGAGTTATCTGATTTGTCCCCAGCCTTCTTAGAAACGAGGTCTGAAATTTATCCTTTACAATTGGCTTTACTGCAACATTTCCCAGAAAAGATGTTCTTACCAAGACTACTTCTTGCCATATCTTCATACTTTCATCAATAATCAGCTTTGCCCTGTACCACACTCCTACCCACACTATAACCAGTTTTCAGTGCTTTGAATAAGTTAAATTTCCACTCAATCATTATCTTCCTAAACTGATCAGTTTAAAGTTTAACTGGTTTGTTATGGGGGCTTCCCAGTTAACACACTCCAGAAAACTCATTAGATTAATTCTATACATGTTCCTAAAGGGTATTTCAGGTGTTCATATATCTTTAACTTTCACCCTGACTTTTCCTTTGCCTAAATTCTGGTCTTTATTCAAACCAAGAACTTCTGTGCTATCCTATTTAAGTCTTTACCTTCTCATGAAATGAATTCATTCCACCTTCTCCTCCTGCCTTTTAACTTTCTGAGTCTCTGACACGGAGATACACATTTAAAGATAGCAAACTAAGTTTCTCAAAGGCACTCAGCAAAAAATGGAGATCTGCTCATGCATATACTTATATACTTGCATATATTAGTCTTTCCCAGCAAGTACACCTCTGTGCCTTGTGCACTTAACAAAATTTCTTGAGAGTTTTAATTCTGTCACATTTCTCACTCTGCTTTATATTTAGTGTTAATGTTTTAATTCTTAAAAGGGATAGTCTGTTCAGTCATAAAACAAATCTGGTTTTTTTTCCTGTGGTCACTGGTTTTAAATTTGGACTTCACTGCATACTTTGTAAAAAACGAAAAAAACAAACCTAATGAAGAAAAAGGTGCTACACTAATAAGTAATCAGGTCAAATGAAAATATTGTCCATAGCTGATACAAGCATGTATTTCAGGTTACAAAATAAAGCAAAGTTCATTTTTCCTTTCCTTGATGGCTAATTATTTATCCTCCCTTATAATTATGCCATCAAGGCATGCTTCAGACTTACAACTGACTCTCTATTATTAGGTTAGTTTGTCTTTGGGTGACAGCCAAATGTGCACAAGAGATTAAAAAACTCTTTGCTCTTTCATCTTTTGCATTATTTATAATTATAACTTAAATAGCATATACTGAAGTGTACTTCAGAAGATAATATTTCATTTTTCTTGCTACAAGTTCATTCAGGTGGTTGTTTTTTCCTTATAAAGTGGTTCTAAGTGAAAACATCTATTTACACTGTATTTTGGGATCATGCTTTTCTTAATAGTCATTCCATTGCACTGCTTACAAAGACAAGGTGCGAAAACTTCAATATTATTTCAGGAATAATTTTTTTCATGGAAAGAAATGTCAGACATTGGAAGGGACTGCCCAGGGAGGTGGTGGAGTCATCATCCCCAGAAGTCTTCAAAAAAGTACTGCACATGGCACTCAGTGGTCTGGTCTGTTTGACAAATTGGTGATCAGTCAAGTATTGGACTTGATGATCTTGGAAGTTATTTCCAACCTAAACAATTCTAGGATTGTGTGGTTATTGGATAATTTAGCTGAAATATATATCATTGATACCTCAGCCATTTCAAGTCAGATATGTGTGGTTACACATTTAACTAAGACTCCTTAGAAACCTTAAGGCTGGAAACTGAAGGCAGATTTAATAGTATGAAATGCGGTGCAAAAACACTAGTTTTGGAACATTACCTTCATAGCAGCTTTACTGCTCATTCCTACCCCTTCATCTTGCTCTTTCTTCACACAATCTGTCACACACTGCCAATGGCATCTGAGAAATGATCTGGAGAAAATGAAAATACTTTTTTGTTGTTATTCCTTTCTTTCTTGTAAAGCTGCCATTTTTCTCTAATCAGATTCATAGCCCAGCTATACAAATAGCCCTGTTGTGCTGGTGCAGTGGGATGTGCAGTGCCTAGACAACAAGGAACCTTTGAGAAGAATGGAAGTTCTTTAAAATCAGTCTTGCCCTGGAACAGAAATCACTGCCCAGGGAAAACTCACAAATGGAAGTCTCTGGATTTAGGTGGCTGAATCCATTTTAAGCCCTCCATTTTCTGTATCCAGTGTGAGTGCCATGCTTCCCCTACAACATTTCATATAGAGCTGTGGTGTATACAGCTTCAAAGCTACCTCTGATAGTCTGGCTACAGAAAAAGTAAAAATAAGAACCCACAAAAAGCCCATACATAGCAAAAACCCCAGTGTTGATCATTCAGTTGTTACTGATTTTCATTCTCACAGAAGACTGTGAAAGCTGATGAGAATCTCAGAGCATTTCTGTTACAGGATGTTCCAAATACATGTGCGTATTTGTTGGAGCTGCTTTGCTGAAAAACTAGACAATGAACTTCCACGTGCATGGTGAACATGGTAATGCTGATTAGCAGTTAGAATTGATAGTCTTTTGGAGATCTTTTCCAACCCTTATGATTCATTGATTCTAAATCTCTGAAAAAACCCCAGTATCAGAAGAAGCAATTTTGAATATGAATGTGAAAGCTGACCCAGATGAACTTATTAAAGAAAGCAAAACATTTCTTCTCTGCAACTCAAAATTTCTAAAAAGGTCAGGATAGGCCAAAAACACCTCCAAAATCTGAACACTTCACTTTTTTTTTTCAATCAGATTATTTATTTATTTGAGCTTGAAGCTCTCTCCTACATCGTTGCACAGATATGAAGAAAAGGTCAAGAGAATTTAGACATGGTGGCTCTGTGACACTTTCCATTTGCTTAGCATTCAAGTCAGTTTTTCCTCAGCATCAATCAAAGACAAAGAGACTTGGAAGCTGATGGAAGTGGAAAAGTACTTTCTGGCCTCAGGCATTTGTTTACTAATCATATGGTATTGCTCAGTGGAGTGATTCACTTTTGATGGGTGCTTAGCTGTGTGGACCAAAGGCAAAGGCGGAAAAAAAAAGAGAACAGTTTGTGTTCTACTTATCCCAGTGGTTCCTCATGTAACAGTTATAGACAGATCTTCATCACATTTTCAGTGTGATTACTACATTGAAATCAAACAAGAAATGTCCAATTACATCATCAGAGAACCTTATCCCATTTTTTATTTGGCCTTAATTTGGGGGATTTCTCAAGAAAATAATATTAAGGATATCTGTACATGGTATCTACAGTGACTTGTGGCTAAACTAGTTAGATAAGGAGGAAATTTATTTTACAGGGATTGTGAGTAAACACAATAAATTGCTATGAGTGCCTTTCATACCAGTGTTATGATTTATTGCTTTGGAGAACATCTAAATTGATTTTATTAGTTCCTGACCTTCTGGAGACTCAACAACCCATAACTAGTCTTAACTTCCACATTTCTTGTGTCATCCCCATAGCATCATCCCATGATGTCCACTTGATGAAACCATCCAACGGCAAGGTTTATTTGCAGCCTGCTTGACAGGGAGTTGAACAGACCAGATTTGGCACCAAGAAACTTTATTTGTGTTGACAGACAGTTCATTCTACTCATGGACTAGTCCTAGGCATAACCTGGGAGGTCTCCCAGCATTCAAGTGTAATCATTCAAAATTATTTCAACTGTATTTTTACCAGTTGGTTTTTCCATTTTTTTCCCTCTGTGGGGTATATACTCATCTTTGTCCTCTTTTTTTGTCATAGTTATGGCTCATTATTGTATAATTAAAGTATTATCTCCCTACCTTTTAAGCTCCTCACTATCATGTCTATCTATGAATTTTATGTGTCTTTGTCTACGCAAGGAAGTACTACAGACATCAGGCTGCCTAAATTATTGTAGCATATTTTCTGAGAGCTCTGACATCAGGCTAAGTGCACTATCTACTTCATGAGCAAACCAAACAACTTGGGTGCACTAAAAGTTCATACTAATCACATCCACATGTAACACTGTGCACATTTACTTTCACCAATATAAAAGCACTCTGCACTTAAAGCACTGCAACATAATGCATATCCATGATCTTGTTAAAAAAAAATAAATAATTTGATTCTCATTGTTTGCTCCTCAGAGAGGAGAAAGGTATATTCCTGGTTATGTATAATCCCTTTGTGTATGGTATTTAGATAGGAAGCATCACAGATTATGTGTTCAGGTCAGCAGAACATTTTAAACACTGTGTTTTGAACTGTAAATTTGCTAGATTTAATTTAAGCACAGAGGGTGATTTGAGAAACTTGAAGGAAACTCTCAATTTTGAGAAGTTTTGATTTTTTCATCAGTGGTACATATATTTATATATTCATATATACATATACACATATATACACATACACATATATACTTATAAACATATATGCATATAGGTCTGTTTCTACACCTTATTTATCCAGTTCCTATTGAATAGGGGGTTCTGTCTTTAAAAACACTTCTGTCTTAAACAATTTGCTGTCATTGCCACAACTGAACCATATTTTGCATTGTCAGAAAATGTTTTTGCCTTCCATGAAAAAAGTAAACATATTGTAAAGCATCAATTCAAATTTTTTGAGGAACAATTTGAATTTTCAGTGGAAATCAATATTTTCCATTAAGATTTTCTTGTTAGTCAGTAAACCAGACAGTGCTAAACAACTTTGGTTAATAGTTTTCCATGACTTCACCCTGATAAGACATAAGTGAAGGGCAAGACCTCGTTTAGCAGACAACATAGAAATATTCATTTTGGTTTTGGGGAGGTACATTTATCTTCCCCCTTTCAATCACAGAATACTTCCTTTTGACAGCTTAATTTCTCTTTTAGTTTTGGTGTTTTGGTTGGAGTTTTTTTGTGGTTGAATCAATGTCATCTGCAGAACATAAAGCTTTACATCTCCTGCTTTTTCTAAGGTGTATTAGTGTTGTGGATGGAGTCCTGCACTTCACCTGTAACAACATGTTTGTTAAAGAAACAATGATTCAGTGACTTTTGGTGCTAAATCTGATGGTGGTTTAACAAGATCTGATAGCAAAGTACTCTTGATTACTCACTGCTAACAGAACAGGGTCAGACAAAACTGTCAGGGGGACACTTTGGGTGTGTGATGAGCTAAACTCCTCAGAGGGGAGTTTCAGTGTGCAGGATCTGGACTTAATCCTGGACTTGGTAGTTTGTCTGAATGACTGCATTTTGCACCTCTTGTCTAAGATTTCAAAGCTTATCATGCCATTACTTGCTTACTGGGTGTCTGATTAGATGAGGAATCTCTAAACCTTCAGCAACCTTTAAGCAGGAACTTCTTGAGGTGTCCCTACTCCAGGGTAGATCCTGTTGCATATCCCATGCACTGAGTGTGCCCTGGGCTCTTCACTGTTTATGAAGTGAAGAAATGGGCTCATGGTCATACCTGCATCCTGAAGGAAATTTGAGCTGGATGCCGCCATCACAACCAGATGCATCCACGACGGATTTTTTTTTTCACTCAAGTTTTGGTATCAGTGAGTTTAATTTATGGTTTTTAATAGATGTTTGCATTCCTTCTTGGACATTAGATAGTTGAACTCTCAACACTGGCTTCATCATGAGCACAACTGATTATATTTTGTGGATAAAAAATAAATGGTCATTATTCAGTAAATGTTCGCTA
>JAWWEY010000001.1:13578858-13600373 GCA_035582745.1 Loriotus luctuosus | reverse complement strand
TGTCTGTCAGTGCCTGCAGGGAGGGGTCAGAGCAGGGACCAGGCTCTGCTCAGTGGTGCCCAGCAATGGGACAAGAAGCAAGGAGCAGAAACGGATGCACAGCAAGTTCCATCTGAACATGAGGAAGAAATTCTTTCCTGAGCAGTGACCAGGCACTGGAACATATTGTCCAGACAAAGTGCAGAGTCTCATTTACTGGAGACATTCCAAAACCATTTGGACACAGTCCTGGATCTTGTGCTCTGGGATGACCCTGTTTGAACAGACAGGATGGACTGCAGTCCCTTCCAAACTGACACATTCTGAGATTCTCTGATCAGACGCTTCTTATGCTAAAACAGCTTCTTCTAGGTACGTGGTGTGTCTGCAATCTTTGAATAGTGTGACAATCACAGTTTTGAGGTGAAATGTTGGCCAAAATAATCTTATAATGAGCTACCTTCAGAAGACTAAAGAACTTTTAACTTCAAAGAAA
Source organism: Loriotus luctuosus (assembly GCA_035582745.1). Lineage (NCBI taxonomy): Eukaryota > Metazoa > Chordata > Aves > Passeriformes > Thraupidae > Loriotus > Loriotus luctuosus. Next base: position 13,599,898 of record JAWWEY010000001.1, on the reverse strand, counting down.
ACAAGTTTTTGTAGAATATTTGCAATAATATTTAGCTGTTTATAGAGATAAAAGAGAGAAAGTACAAAACTGGGTCGGTTGATTCTGACTAGATCAGAAAAGAAATTAGAAAGAGGTTTATAAAAGCTTCTCATCCTCTTCATTCCTTGCGGAAAAACCGTGTTTTCCAAACTTCATTCCACTAAGCTCAGTGCCTCAGAGAGCTGCTCTTTCCCATTTCCTCTGGTTCATGTGAAGCTTTTGTTTCTGTAGTTCCAGATTCCTCATTGTGGATTTCCTTCTCTGTTCTTTCAAACATCTTTCTATTCTCAGAGGAGTTACAGTTTTCCAGCTCACTCCTGCAAATCTATTTCACCTGCCACATCCTTCATTCTCTCCAAAATGCTGTTTGTCATTGAGCAGGATCAAATTATCGTGAAAGGCAGTAAAAATCTCCCTTTCTCTTCTGCAAATTTCATCTAATTCTACAAGTCCATTGGCAGAAGAACTACCATGCAGAGACAACACGACTAGAAATGGCATGGATTGCCACAATGGTCATGTATGAGTGAGGAAGGGAGAGGAGTTGAACATATTTTTACAAGAAAATCTGTCACATGGATCTTTGTTACTAACTACCAGTGCACCCCTCCATGACTACACACCTGGCAGGTAATGCAACTACTGGGTAGTTTTGGCACAGCATGAGCTGTGTAATAGTAGATTTTGGTGTAGATGCAACTTAGTTTTCCATGTCTCTTCAGAATTAGTGGGGAGATCATAGAGAGTGGTTAGGGTTGGAAGAGACCTTAAAGATTATCTAGTCCAACCCCTGATGATAAACACAGGCAGAAGATATAGGGCTGTATTTCTATATCTGAGATGCTTAATTTTTAAATACTTGCAGATGGGAAGAGAACAGAGACTAAGAAATGCAAATCATATTATTCATGTAATCCATCACTGTTCCTCTTTTTCATTTCCTACAGATGTTTGCTTCTGAAAAGTTGTGCTTGGTGTAACATCTAAGGAATACTTGACATCTCCATTTTCTTTTTAAATTTTCTTTTTCTCTTTTGTTATTAAAAAGTTTCATATGAAAGAGAAAACACAACAATGTTTTTTGACATTTTTCATGAAAAGACAGAGTGGCTTGTTGCAGAAAAATAGGGGTGAATATAAACAAAGTGACTATAGCGAGAAATTATTATCACTCATTTCAAAATGGAGAGGTAATAATACTACTTTAAGTGCACCTTTAAAAATCAAATATATATTAAAAAATGAAATATCTGACAATATAAATTTTGGATCTTTTGTTGAGAGCTAATTTCATAAATATAATGGAAGTAATATTAAGAGTTTTACCATATTCATCGTTGCTGAAATTGTTTTGCATATAGATATCACAGAAATAATTGTTATCTTTATCCTATTGTTATCTAGAACTCCCATGCTATCTATATGAATGTTATCTATAGATCTGTGTTTTGGCAATATGTTTTACTGTGTCTTGTCTGAAAAAGGAAAATTAACCATTAATAATTTTTTTCATGCTATGTAACTCAAGAATCAGGCAGTAGATGTTCTTTAAGAAAGAAAAATAAAGAAATCTGTAATACACAACAAAGTATAGAAAATGTTGCATATTGGTTTTATGTCAAGAGTATACAATATGAATTCCCAATAACGAATATTTTCTTATACAGAAAAAGACCAATTTTTCATACTGCTGGTCTGCAGCATGTGATCAGTTTCATATTTCAGTGTTTTGATTACATTTAATTCATTTAATTAATGATAGTGAAAATAAATTTAGATTTTCACAGAAGGTAAATTTTGGTTTAAAGTGAGGGCAGTAAGTGGTAGCTTTACAGGTGAGAGATGCTTACATAAACTTAGTGAAAAAATAAATTGAAATAAACTGTATCTATCAGTAATGAGAAAAATACTTCTTCTGTATGTCATCTTAAATTAAAAATACCAAAACAACATACCATAGAAAAAAACCTGAAACTAGAAGAAAATAAATTTTCTTCAGTTTGGAAGGTCTTTGATAAAAGTCACTGGCTGCAAATGTGGCAAATAAAGTGACTGTGTTACACTTTGTTTAACATACTGAATTGACATTAATATGCTATCGAAGGAAACTGTGCACTTTGGATTCTTCTTTCTCTCCTAAGAAAAATTCAAAAAAGTCTTATTTCTTCCAGAATTCTTCTATATTTGCACTCTATCAGTCATGATGTCTGTGGCTATGTTGTGCAAAATTTTTCATTCTTCCCTGATCCTGTTTGTAAATTGCACTTCTTCATCTCTATAAAATGGCACTCAGAGATAGAGAGGAGAGGATATATACCTATGCTTTTAAATTTAGATTCAAATAAACATAAGAAATTAATAGTATGGTCTAGAAACAGTGAAATTGCAATGACATTAAATTTCAAATTGAATGACAATTTACAGTACATAGGTGATCTCTATTTCATTCAGAACAGTTCTGGAAGGTGTTGAACATTCCTAATATTCATTATGGTGACTATGGTGTTTGAAGTATTCTCACAATTCTCTAGGAAATAATCTTTGTAGCACCAAATTATTATACTGTTAATAATGAACTAACTACTGTTTGTAAAGTGCTTTGCATTTCCAGATAAGTTCATTTTTGTGAAAGTGTTCTATTGAAGATATTGTGCAGGATATTTATTTATTTAAACATGGAAATACAAACGGTATTTGTTTCCATTTCATTTCTTAGTGTATTTTCAAAATGCAATGATAAGGAAACTCATGAGATTTACTAGAGCATTTCATGTATTAATTTTTTCCTTCATATTTTTTTTGGACATTTATATCACTAGAATCTATTTCGCGTGCATTGCTATGAAAACATCAAAGAAATTTTAATTGGAAAGAAAAATTCCCAAATAAATTGAGAGAAGCAGTACACATCTAGGGTTTTGCTAATGGTTTTAGAGAGAAAATTTTCCAATATTGCAGTGCAAGACAACAGCTATCACATCCTAATCAGAGGCAAGTGTCAATGACACTTAGCGTTCATTATGAAAAATAATATATCATCAGGACACATTTGAAAATATGAATTTAATAAAAGTAAGGAAAATCAACAGTATATACATGTGGTTGTTTCCCACCTCATCCCCTTTTTCATAGTACACATGAAAGTGATGGTCAGATGTTGTGTCATTTAATGCTTAAACACTCCTGGTGTTTTAAATTAAAAACATCTTCCACTCACCCTGGGGTTTTCTTGGCATTTCCTGTTTATCTAACAGTCACTCAAGAATTACATTCTTCTCCTCCAAACATATTTCCAACTTACTAGTAAAATACTCAAGTAATTCCTAAATTTGTGTATTCCAGAAAGACAAAATTGAGAATGATGTTTTACTGCTTCTTGAACAGGTCTGTTGCCTGGAGAATGAGATTTTATTCTTCTTATGACCTGGAAATTTTAGAACTGCATGCATGTTTGTATACCATTTCTTTTCTTTTCCCCTTCAGGTTGGACACATAAGTCTCTCCTAGTGGCTGTAGAAGTTCCAAATCACAGTAAAATAGATCACATGAAATGAGAAACTACTTTAAAGTTCCGAGTTATTTCCTAATGTTACTAGTACCTATTTTGCTCGAGTTGATAAATTAGGCATAAATAACACTATATCGCTAATTTTGAAACCTGATCCTTTTATGAGGATATGAAAGTCTTTTCCTCCAGGTTCCCTAGTCAAGCAGTCTGAAAAAAGTTCACTTCAATATTTATTAGGCAATCAGTCTTAAAAGTTGTCTTAAAGACAGTATTTTCAAATCTCAATTAATTTTTATACTTTTATTCCTTCTCATAATATAGTATTCTTCCTGTGCACTGAAGATACAAAGTATGAACATTGTTTTAATGATAAGTAGTTCTAACTTCCTTGCAAAAAATGTTCAGGCACATTATCGTACCCACTAACACTATCATGGCTCTTTTCCTGATTTTAAGTAGCAAGTGCTCCACCCTCAACCCCCAAATACAATGACTAAATTAAATGACTGTAAGTGTGATCTTATGCAAACTATCCTGGAGTTGCATTCTATTATTATATTTAAATAGAGTGTAAACCATAATAAATTATTAATTGCATTTGGGTTTGTATATGTGTCTATAGCATCACTATAATATCTCAAGTGAAAGCAATGGCAACTTAGCCAGGTAATAAAGAAAATTGCTCTTTGCAAGTCCTAAAAAAACCATAAATCACTTCTCAGAAGTTTATTTCAAATAATTTATCTGATTTAATTAACCCCAAAGTAAACACGTTAATTAGGTCCCAGTGAAAGAAAAATTGGGACATTCTGGGATAATGAAAAAGTGGTAAAGAGCGATTGAATTATCTTTAATCTCATTTTTCAAGGGAATCATCATGAATAAGTCTTGCATTTATAATTTTTTAAAAATACTTTAAAGTAGCTGTCACTCCCAATAGAAATATCCATCTGGGTAATAATTTTGCCTGTCTTCCTCCCCACCAGCAACTCAAAATCCAGACCAAAAAAAGGCATAATAATTGACCAGTAATAATATAGAAGTGATGCCATAAAATATCAATTAATGGAATAGGCTTTTTTCTTCAAAAGCTCTTCCCACCCTGCTACATGACATTAATCAATACATTCTAGGAACTCCTGAGAATAAAGATGGAATTACTGAGAGTCTCACATGTACCCAGCATGGGTAAACCTTCACTGACTAGCAATGAATTAAAGATTTTATATCTTAACTTGTAGGGAGTCAGAAATTACAAAGGGAAGGTTTCAGGTCAGCACCCTGCATGTCAGTGTCATTATCATCCCTCTTTACTCCACCACCAGAATAATTAATAATTCTTTCACCTTAAACTGGAAGCTAATATTTCATAAGTACTTTCCTACTTTGTCTGAAGCTTAAATACCTTGCAGAAAGGACAGTTGTCTTTGGGTTTTATGATAATCAAGTTGAAAGTACTCACAATGAACACATTTATTTTTAAGATGTCCAAAATACTCTGTGCATGGACCCAAGATAAAGAAGAATTTCTTGATGAAGAATTAAATCTCAGGAATATTAAAGGAAGGATTATTCATATATTCAGAAGCATTACATCTGTTGACCTAGATCCTCAATAAGAAAAAAGCATAACCTTTAAACTTCTATTGAGGCAATGCTGATTTACTATTATTAATTACCTACAACATTTTAGTTTCTTTGATCCTTTATTTAAGATAATTACAAGGCAAAAAGTACGTCATGAAAATGTATTTTTTATTATTATTTTTCAGTAAAAAAACTGAAGGCATGGATATAGAAAATTTGGAGAAAACTTTCCTTGTTCTCTATGAGGTAATTGCCATTGTCTATGTTTTCTTTGAAGATGAATATATTTTTTCTTACAAGAAAACTTCTAGCTCATCTCTGTGGCAAGAGAGATGCTGCCCCATCCCTCCAGGACAAGCTCCCACATTGTTTAATTAAATGTACTGCCTTTTTGTGGCAAGGAAAGTCTAAAGCAAACAAACTAAATTTACACCAAATGAAAAAAAAACCAACTAAATAACAGGTAAGATAGGGAAATTATTAATAAATTTTTTGTTCAAGATACACTTGAATAGAAACAAAAATACAATGAGAAAAAAAAGAGATAATGAATATAAGGTGAAATACCTGGTAATTTAAAGGAAAGTTAGAACAGAGCTTCAGGATTTTTTTTTTCAAGTTTAACTTCTGGAGTGTAAAATAAATTTAATCTCAAGTGTTCAGACAATGTTGAACTAACTAGGAACTGAGCAACAAAGCAATTTAGGAAAATGGGTTGGGAACCAATTTTTAAAACATCTGCTAAGGTGATTTTTTTTTGAAGGAAGAAGAGTTTGTTAGAAACATTAAAAAGTTAAAAATTGAATTTAAAAACTGTCAGGTTTATCAACTTGTTTCATGAAGAAGCAGTTTAATTTGTACTTTTCAAGTATTCATGAGTACTCATACTTTAAAAAGTAAGAGAGAGAGAAAAGAGCAAGTTGTTTAACTTAAAGCGTAAAATTCATCCTGTGCACAGATGTAGCATAGAGAGTACATTAAACCTGAATTTTTATATAATCACAGGCTCTTAAAAAACCTTGGTGGAGCTTGTGTCAACAGGTGAAATTTATGTCTGAAAAGAGTATTTGTAGCACTGTCTATATGACCAGATCTACATATGAAATAATCATTCTGGCACAAGTTATTAATTTTTCAATACATATACAAATATATTGGCCAACTATCTTGTATCTTTCATTGACACAAAAAACCACAAAACCTGTAGTTTGTTTAAGAGCACCCATGCTGTAGATAGGGTTGCTATATGAAAATGCAAGAAACAGCATATTAGATGCAAGTATTCAATAAACTGTGAGTAAATATTTTTCCTTTACTTCTATGCTGCTTAGTGCAAGGTTGTATAGATGTCACAGGTTTTCCTTACTAAAATACTTCTGAAAGCCAGTGTGGGTCTGAAGAGCAGACTAAATCAACAAGGATTGCTTTGTTTGAAAATCTATTGAATTCAAAGAAAAACTGTGCATTGTGATAGTGTTAGGAGGATGTTTTGCCTGGAAGTAGAAAAATAAGATAGTATTGTCATCATTATTTGTTGACTTCATGAATGAACTAAACATACCAAAGAGTCATAGAATTGCCTGGGTTGGAAGGAACCTCAAAGATCATTTAGTTCCAACCCCCTGCCCTGGGCAGGGACACTTCCCACTAGACCAGATTGCTCAGAGTTTCGTCCAACATGTCCAAGAACACTTCCAGGGAGGGGACATCCACAACTTCTCTGGCCAGCTTGTCCCAGTGCCTCACCACCCTCCCAGGAAAGAATTTTTTCCTAATATCTGATCTAAATGTGGACTCTCTCAGTTTGAAGCCATTCCCCCTTGTCCTAACATGACCTCTTTTAGTTTGAAGACATTGCTCCTTGTCCTGTCACCATGTGCTTTTGGTAAATATAATCTATGCAATGATATATAAGAATAATATATCAAATGTATAAAATGTCTACTAATATATAATATGCTATCATAGTATACTATAATTATAAATATATTCTATATATCAACTGCATTTATCAAAGCACCTCAAGGACCTGTGACTTCATAACTTTTAGACTTTCATACTATCTTTCAATGCAATCTCTTACTGTGCATAGAATTCAGCTTCAGCTCCTATTTTGATAATAAGCAGCAAGTATTCTGTCCCCTACTAGAAACAAACTAAACTAAATCAAAACAGACACACAAAAATAAACCCTCAAAACAACCAACCCAAAACCTTAAGCCACCACTGTATGAATTCCCTGGGAAACAATGTACAGGTTTGCAAGGATGAGCATTCAGAAAACAGCAAGCACCAGTTCTTATTGAATGGTTTGTACTTTTTTTAGTTTGTCATTTTATACAAAAATGCCTGCATAATCTTTCTAAATTTAAAAAGCCCTCTACAGATAGTGACTTGTTATATTCAAACGAGTTTTTTCTCATGTGATTTTTTTTTACTCGGGATTGTTTTAATTGGTATTAATCCCATGATTAATAGATGTATTCCCATCATAGGAAAAATAGTATTGATTTGTTGAACAAGTGTGAAATACATATTAGGGTCAGAAATTATCATTTTATTGGCATGACCATTTGAAATGGCTGGATATTTTGAACAGCTAAGTATTTTATAGCAGATGCTCAGAATACAAAAATGTGTTAGTGGATTGCTTGGAAAATTTGAAAAGCAGACTCTGTCCTATATCAATTTGGGAAATTGGGGAAAACATGTCAGAATGGGTGCTTACGATTCTTTGTTTTATCTCATGAGGGGTCATCATCCTTAATGACTCATATAAATATGTGCAGGCACCTAGAATTCAGACAGTGATGGGAAATCTTTCCATTGCTCTCTGCACAGTGCTTGGTCAGTCTTGTCATCTTCTTTCCCTCTCTCACTTTTTTTAAGCCTTTTCATATGACTCTCCATTGAAAGGAAGACTTTTTTGCTGTCTGATCCAGAGATTATTAAAATCTAGATAATTTCCTTGCTATACTTTTCAATAATCCATTGTGAAAACTCATGCTTTATAAGACCATGCTGGGAATGACTTTAATTTTATTTTAGTTTTTTAAGGATAAATGTTTATCACAGAAAAAATATGTAGAAAAGATTAATACTGCTCTGAAGAACTAAATTTAATTTTTGTTGTTTCTGTCAGTCTATACTCTGGTCTACTTTCCAAATAATTTCCTTGGGGTAGATTCATATGGGGTGGATTTTTTTTATCAAATCCATACCTTACTCTTTAGGATTGTGTTTCAAGGCTAAAAAAAAAAAAGGTAGGCATGAAATTTAATGTATTCCTAAATGGGAGAAGGGAAGAGAGTAGTGCAATTCAGGAGATACACCCTGAATTTGGTTCTGCGTAAACTAGAAAACAAGAAAAACATGTAAGCAATTGCTTCATTATATCAGGATTTATATCGTCTGGAATGCCATGTCAGGAATTCTTTATCTTTGTCAGAACGATTGTGTCCCAAGAAGAGAACCAGAAAGCCAAGCACCTCAGGCATGTGTGTAGCTGTGGTTGATCCTCTCACACCCCTACTCAGAAACCTGCATGCTTGATTCCCTCTCTGAAACACCTATAAACCACCACACACAGCATGGGGAACACACAGGAAGAATTACAGAACTGAGTGTGGTCAAAGGACAAGAAAGACAAGGAGTTACTGGAGATGGTTGAGTGGAAGCCGTGAAGAAGATGAGGGGTCTGGAGAATCTCTTTTATGAGGAGAGACAGTAGAAGCTGAGCCTGTTTATCCTGGAGAAGAGACACCTGGGAGGGGTTCTTATCAGTGCATACAAATATCTTAAAGACTTGTGTCAAGAGGAGCCAGATTCTCCAATGGTGCCCAGCATCAAGACAAAGGGCAATGGGCACTGAAACACTGACACCTTCATCTGAGTACAAGGAAAACATCTCTACTCTGAGGGTGACAGAACACTGGAAACAAGCTGCCCAGTGAGGTTGTGGAGTGTCCCTCACTAGAGATATTCCAAACCTGCCTGGATGCGTGACCCTTTGCAACCTTCTTGAGGTGACCCTGTTCACAGATCCTTTCAAACACCAACCATTCTGTGATCCTGCAATAACATTAGAAAATGGATAGTTCTTATCTTAATTGGATGTTCAGTACAAATGAATTTGCATAACTCCAATATTAAGAATTAACACTCAGCTAAATAAAATTCATGCTACTTATCCATATTTTCAAACCTCATTTAATCAGACCATATTACCTATGTCAGGTAAATGAAGTCCAAAAATGTTATAAAACTCTCTCTTAGAAGGATGCAAGGGGCAGATTCAGTCTGTCTTTTTCACGGATTGTAATTAATAATTCCTCAAGTAATTATTTTACTTTTAGTGGAATATATGCCAAGTAAGTACTATATATATAAAGAGATGAAAGGATCTTGCTGTAGCTAATTTATTTCACTCCTACCCAAGTCTTGGGAAATATTATGCAAAATTGGCATCCAGTCTATTTGATGATGAAAAAATATCTCATTTAATTAATTCTGAATTTATGAAATTCTATGGTCTATAAATGATGTTGTACCATTAGGTTAGCGTATGCTCTAGGATTCATGGTATTTTGAAGAGGAATGATTAAGGATGTTGTTAGTAAATCTACAAAGAACAGGACACGCAGCATTTAAACATTACCCTATCATCTGTGCAACAAATGTTCAGCATCATTATGTTTCCACAATAGCAATTTGCTATTGCTCTGTGGGGTAAGCAATCAATATAGGCAGGGAATGCTTTTATACCCTTAGAAAGAGAGTACAGTTCCGCCTGTTTCAGGCTTTGCAAAATCAATAGGCATGTCTCTTTATATGGCAGATAATTAGTCTCAGTTGCAGATGAGACTGACAAGGTATGGGCTATAATTAACACAGGAAAGACTTACACAATGTTCATGCCTTTGTTTGTAAAATGTCATTCAACTTTTTACTGAGCATTAAACATAAATATTGTTTATATCCCTAAAGCACAAGGATCAGCCTAGAATTTTAATTGTTCCACAGCAAATAACAGCCTCTAAAAGGGATACTGTAACAATGTTTAGTGGAATACTCAAAGCGTGCTTAATACTGATCTGAATCTGGGTATGGTGAATCACTTTATGTTCAAAATACATAGTAAACAGATTTCAAATCACACTCTGACCTCAGTCAAAGTGCATACAAATGGCTCTTGCCATCAGAAACAGGTAATTTTCTCATTCACACTGGAAATTTGTCCTTACTATTTGTCTTGGGGATGGGGTGGTTTTGGTTTTGTTTTTTGTTTTGTTTTGTTTTTCTTTGTTTGGTTTTTGCTTTTGTTTTTTATTCCATACCATTTTTGGTTATTTTGTTTTGTGTCTTGGGGGGGGTCGATGCCCTGCCCCCCACCTAGAGGAGTACTGTGATGGGTGAGAGCCAGCCCAGGATTTCCTGTGAGAGCCAGGGGAGTGAGGTGTGCTTGCATCCTCCTGGGTGGGAGATTCGGCTTGAGGGCCATGCAATGCGGTGTCTGTTACCAGAGATACTGCTGTCTTGTGGGGTTTGCCTGTTTCTTTTTGTTTCTTCTCCTTGCTTCTCTGCTTCTCTGCTGCTCGGGAGCCCAAAGCCCGTGCCTGCTACACACAGACCCAGGACTGGGAACGCCCCATCCACTGCTGGGGGCTTCCCCTCCTGCACACCCTGTCCCAGAATCAGCCCTTCACTCTTTTTCCTGTTTTCTTTTATAAATGCTATTCAGTATTAATTATTTGGGATGACATTCACTGATTATTACTCTTACATTCACTGATTATTAGTTCTCTTTTGAGATTTAACCGCAGCAAAACTGAGGCTCATTAGAGGCTAACATTTAGACTCATTAGCCTATGAGTCTCTGTGTGTCATGAACTCTTGAACTGGAGTCTTTTGCCTTGATGGCATCTCAGTTTGCATTCTGATCCAGTAGGTGATGCATTCAGAGACATGAAGGGAAAAAGTTCTCACAAACCCAGTTCCTTACAGCTGCAGACAGAGCACTGGTTCCCTCCAAAACTTGAAGTGGTCATAATTTGTTAAAACACATTTAATTCCTTAAATTGTTCCTGTAAAATAATAGCCAATGGCTTCAGGCCTCTAGGAAATAAAAAATACAGAGGAAGTCCTCTGCTTCAATAGTACAGAACTGGTTGATGCATAAATGACATTTCACATCTCCTCCAGAAATTTAGGAGAATGTTCCTTGCTGGCTTTTAGCATAGGGCCTGAAACATTAAGACTCACAGAAGATTTAAAACATAATCTTTAGACCTCTAGTGATAACCTAAATATTAAACTGTTCTGACAAATATTTCAAAGATGTATCTAATCAATCAAGCAGCTTTGCTTTGCATTATATTTCTTCTGGATGTTCACCTCCCTTGCACATTCTTTCTTTCTTTCTTTCTTTCTTTCTTTCTTTCTTTCTTCCTTTTTCTTTATTTTCTTTTCTTTCATCATCAACATTATTACTATTATTATTATTATTATTAGCAATGGGTTCAGTAAGAGAGGACATCCCTTGCTTGTAAGAGCCATAGAAGTGGTTACCTTGTACCTTAAGGAAAAGGGGAATTATAGTATTTATTCCAAAGAAAAAATGAGGATGAAAACCCACATGGGAACAAATTAACATACCTCAAGACCTTTTGACGATCCCTGCCTGTGTCTCTCTGTAAAGCATGGTCTTATTACTTGCATACTTCATACTTCAAATGAAAGTTGAAAATAAAACACAGAACAGTGAAAACTTCAGATCCCAATATACAGATGGATTCATAACATGACTATACTAAGCTCTTCAGGCTAAGTTATTATATGCTTTTAATAGCTTTAAAATATATACTAAAATATAATATATATTTTAATATTATAAATATATAAATATATATTAATAATATATATTTAAATATATATTATATTTTAAGTTCTATTATTTTAAACAGAAACCACTTCAAATTTTTCTAATTAGACGTGTTTTTTTCCTTTGTTTTTTGGGGTTTTTTTCATATCCCAAAGAAAAATGGTTGAGATAATGCCTTAATTTATACAAATATATAGACCTCATCTCATTATATAGAGAGAAAATGAAACACAGCTCCAGGGCAGGAGACCCCTTGCAATTCCTGATTCCGAAGTTATAGTTTGGCTTTTTATTGTACCTTCAAGTAGAGCCAATAAGTTGTTCTGTCAGTAAGGATAACTCAGTCATCGAATCATAGAATAATTTAGGTTGGAAAAGTTCTTTGAGACCATTGAGTCGAAATGTAAGGTCAACACTCTGAAGTCTATCACTAAACTATGTCCCTAAATCTACCACTAAACCATGTCCACAGGTCTTTTAAATACCTCCAGAGATGGCAACCCAGCTTCCTTCCTGAGCATGCTGTTCCATGGGTATGCTTGATAAACATTCCTGTGAAGAATTTTTTCTTCATACCCAATCTAAATCCCCTGGTGTAATTTGAAGGCATTTCTTCTTGTCCTTTCACTTGGGAGAATGGAAAAATCCCTCAACTCATCTTAACTTCCCTCCAGATTGTTCTGCAGAACAAGTTTCCCCAAACCTCCTTTTCTCCAGGATGAACTTCCGCCACTCTCTTCTCATCCGACTTTTGCTCCACACCCTTCCCCAGCTCAGTTTCTTTCTCAGGACACACTCCAGCCCCTCAATGCCTTTGTTCCAGTGAGGGGCCCAGAACTGGACACAGGATTTGAGATGTGACCCCACTGGTGCCCTGTACAAGGGGACAATCCCTGCCCTGGTCCTGCTGCCACACTATAACTGACACAGGCCAGGTGCCATTGGCCTTATTGGCCACCTAGGCTCAAGTTCAGCTACTGTCCACCAGCTTTCCCAGGCCCTTTTCCCCATGGCAGTTTTCCAGCCACTCTGCCTCATCCTCTAGTGCTGCTTGGGGTTGTAGGGTTGTAGGTAGACTGCTGTTCTCACTCAAATGCAGGACCCAGCACATGGCTTTGTTGGACCTCATAAAATTGGCCTTAACCCATTGATCCAGCCAGTCCAGACCTCTCTGTTGAGCCTTCTTCTCCTCCAGGCTGTCAACATTCCTATCCAACTTGGATACTCTGCAAACTGATGGAGGGGTCACTCAATTCCTTTCTTGAGATAGTTGGTAACATTATTAAACAGGATCGGACCCAAATACGGAGCTACTAAGTGACTAGCCACGAACAGGATTTAGCTCCATTCACCACCACGTTTTGGGCAATCCAGACAGTTTTTTACCTGGCAAGTAATGCACCTGTCCAAGCCACAAATAGCCTGTTTCTCTAGGAGAATGCTGTGGGAAAAGCAGTCAAAAAGAGATAAGTGATTCAAGGCACATATCTTAAAATACTTTCAGACATGTAATAGTCCAGAACTCCTGTGTGAACATTTTTCCATCCCAATAAAAATGCCTATTTAATGAGCTCAAGTACTTCTTAGCTAAAATCACTATAGATGTTTTTGTGCTGCCAAGGTAGCTCAGAGCTGTGTCAGTCTGCAACGGAACCAGTCCCAAAACCTTTTCCTATTTTATTATTTTCTACTATAGCTCTTTCAACCTGCAATGGAATCAACTCCAATTCTTGTTCCCTATTTCGTTATTTCCTACTTTATAATTTAAAATAGTAACAGCTGTGCATGTCACTCGAGAGTGGAATGAACAGGATCCAGTTTAGTTTGGACTTCTGGGTAAAAGAAAGCTGAATGGAATGATAGGTATTAACTACTGTCTCCAGAATTTAGACTGCTCCTACCTGACACTTATGACCTAATTCCTTTATTGATGATACTAATGTAAAGTGAGTGACCAGGGATCTCACTGAGATCAGAACAGCTGCACACAGCAATGCAATGTGCAGTTACTCAAGTGATTACTGCTATCCAAAAGCCAAGGCACTTACCACTCACTTTTAAACATCATCTGTCTTGGTCTGTAAAGAGATAGTCTGCAAGTTTTAAATGTTTCCCTGCAGACCATTTTTAAGCTGCGCATTGATTAAAATTAAACTATAGATTCACCCCAATAATTGCTTATATCTGGAAATATATGTTATCATATTAATTCAGATATCTGTATGTTGTAACTTTTAAGAAAACAATCTGAAATTGAAGTCTGGAAATTTTGTAAGAGTTGTGTTTTATTTTTTTCCTTTAAAAAATAACCTCTGGAAGATGGTGGCTTTCTCCTCTTTGAATTTATTCACTACAGCATAATTTTGTATTTACAACTTGAGTTAGATCCCAACCACTGAAATATGGAATTTTTTGGGTTGAAAGGGACCATAAAGATCATTCAGTTCTAACTCCTCTGCAGTAGGCAGAAATACCTTCCCCTAGACCAGGCGGCTCAAAGCCCTGTCCAGCCTAGGCTTGAACACTTCCAGGGATGAACACACAATTCTATGTCCTGATTCTATTGCCTATTGATTGTTACTGTTCTGCAGACTTCTGTACTGAATCTGCTCTAAAATGCAGATGGAATGATTCAGCTATTTTCCAGATAGTTAAAAATGGTCAAACTCATTAAAAAAAAAAAGAAAATCAAGCAAAAAAAACCCCACCACCAACAACAATAAAATCCCAAAAACAAGCCAGGAAGCTCCAAACCCAAAGAAACAAACAAAAGAACCTAACAAATAAAAAACCCACAAAATCAAGGTAAAATCATAAGTGTTGACCCATTTAATGCTCCATCCATCCAAACATCCTTGTCTTCTGTAACTTCTCAGTGATTTCAGGAAACAGCAAAAGTACTTTCCCATCTGCTTCCGAAATGCCTGCAGTTCATCTTTCACACTTTCTTCTCTACTTTTCTATTGCTCAACTGATGTTTTCTTTTCTCTCCTTTTAACAAAGAGCTGGAGGTTAGACTGACATACACCATATTTTTCATTGTGCTAATAGTCCAACCCACACACTGTCAAGCAGCAAAGATACACTCTGACAAATGTGTCCTTCCAAAATGGAACTGACCCTGAATATAGCTGCTAATTCCCTTTTTATATACTCAATAACTTACAATGAAAAAATCAATCAAATGTCGTCATTGCATCATTAAAAAATGAGATACAATATATTTGAAGTCTGAGGGAAAAAGGAGACTAAGGTTAAAATCACAAACTGAAGCTACAATTTATGGTTTAATTAAACTCTGCATTGATATCCTTATCTGACAACACCATTTTCTTCTCTTAAATTGTCTCAGTGGGAATGAGTCCCAAGGGGTATGTTTATCCGAATCTCAAGAGGCAGTATCAAATCAGATAGGAAATGGGAACAGTTGTATTGAAGATTTCTGAAGTTCTCAATGCCTTCTTTCTCTTTTCATCCTCTTTGCAAGATGACATCTACCCCAAAGTTGTAGAGAGTTTTGAGAAAATGTCACACAAGAAGACAAATTATTGGGCTTTTTTTTCTGTAAAAGGAAAAAATTATGACAAAAGCCATCATGTTTCTTCATGTAATTTGGAATACATCCTTTTGGTAGCAAAGCATTTTTGCCTTACAGAAAGAAAGAGGCATCCATATTATAAAATAGTTTGGCATGCAGGCTTAACACTGCAGCATTACAACATAGCAGTAGTTGGGTAAAATCGGGAAGAGAAGGAAATACCTAAAAAATACAAAAATGGCCAAAACTCCAAAGCCATTTGGACCTTAAAAAAGAGAGACTAATTACAGCATCACCAGGAGGCTTTCCTTTGCAAGATCATGGAGTTTCATTCATCTGAAATTTCCCTTTCAATTTGCTATAAAACATAACTGAAGGATTGTGTATTTAACCTTGTTTTGGGGCACTGCAGAATGTGCGAGAATTTACTGCATTATTCAAAACACATAAAGGGAGCGGCAGGGAATAAAATATTTCAGTTTAATCCCATAAACAAAAACCCACAAGAGAAATGTGTTCATTAGAAAGAAGTGAAAAGATTTTATCAACTTTTGATACACGTAACATAATTGCTTGCAGAAGTTTGCAAAAAGCACCCAAATGCCAACTCAAAATTCCTTCAATGGGAAATAGAAAAAAAGAAAACAAAATAAATTTTCATGAGAGACACCTCCCCAAAACATTTCCCTTTCTTGGCTGGTACTACATCTTAAAAATTCATTGTCTTTCTTTATTGATACGCTGTTGCCAGCATTTGAAATCTGGCAATGTTATTTGCTTAATTTCTTTTCTCTCTCTGGTCTTCCAAGTAATTTTACCATTTTCTCATTTTTCTCCCTCAAAAGCATTTATGCCTAAATTCCCTTATTCTTTTAAAATGTTTCACTACCTGCAAAATCCATCTGCTTCAGATGTTTTTCTACTACACTAGAGGGTGAAAATTAAAATAACTTAATGACTCACTGCCTGTAAAATTACTTTCATTTTATCACGAATTTCAGTTCAGTCCCATAGTGAGTGCAGATTCAGTGCGAGCTTTGTGTTTTGTGCTCTGAATTTGGGATCTTAACTAAATTAAAGGCACCCTCTTAGTCAGAAACTGTATATTAATCTGCAGAAAGATTTTCAGAACATAATACAGTACTGATCACTTGGAAAATTCGTGCTTGGTAACTCCACACCTGAAAAATAGATTCAAGATTAGTACAAGGCTTATAGGGCTTTTTGAGCTAAACTATGGAAGTGGGGTGTTGTGGGTAGGGATGTTTTGCTATTTCTCTTTCCTTATACTCCTTAAGAGTGTTTTGGCTATTGCATTAGCAGACCTTGGGAATTGGCATATAACTATAAATGTAGGAGATACACTGATTTAGAAACAGACCAGAATAATGCTTTAATTACATAAGTTTTGTCCATATTTAAATCAAGGAAGCATCAGCTGGACAAATGTATTTGAATAGAAGTAGACTGTTTACATACAAACATCACATTTTGAAGTTATTAGGGTTTTACTCTCCTTTTTAAGGTTTTAAATTAAGCTGTATCAAAAAATATATATATTGACTTCTTATATACAGAGCACTGAAATATGCCTTTCTAATTTTGGGGTTTACCTCTAGAGTACAGAGTATTTTCTTAAAATATGCCCTATGTTGAAAGACAAGAGAACCAGAGCCTCACAAATTACTCCACTAATAGACTTATTCAGTCAGTCCAGTAAGATCTGGGAATTTCTCTTGCTGATTTTATTCAGTTGACATTTTTTTAATATTGTTTTCTTAACATTTTTCACTCTTCTGAAACCCTTTGAGATACTATTCACAGGGAATTCCTGAATTCTGCTGTAGTCAATGACATTCAAACATGTTCACCAGCACCCACTGGGCTGTTACTATTCTCTTCCTTCATTCAAATATCTCATTTACAATGCTTTTGATTCTTCTGCAGATTGTTATGCTTTCTGCATCTGTGCTGAACAGTTACAGAGATAAAGTATGCAGCCTTGGCATACATCTCTCTTGATGTTAGTCTTCAGCAGCCTCACAATCTGTTTGTATTGCTACTTTCTCCCCAAGTACTCATTTTTTTCATTAGCTGCATATTTCATGTTACCATTAGACATGCAAAAATATGCATTCATCTGACATATTGGGTTTCATCAAGTCTTCTCAAAATCAACAAAACATTAATGAGCTTTTCTTTGAACTTCTGGTGTGTACATATACCATCATTTTGTTTCTCGTGCCTAATTCTATGTATAATCCAAACATACATCTTAGTGCTTATCTCACAGTCTTGATAAATACATTTGGAGTTTTAACCATCCTTTTTTTTTTAGTAGATTTTATAGTTCAAAGGTTTTTATCGTCTTTAGTCTTTTATATTTTCCCTTCCTTTTGAAGGAATAAAAAACAATTATTTGAATAAACTTGTACATTTATCTTTCAAAGTTACTCTGAAGAAGTGAATTTTTTCAAATTTTTAACAACTTCCTGCCAATATTTTTTTTTTGCTTGGTAATATCCAGTTTCTGCCTAGATGCCATTTTGAAAGTATGAGAGTTTCACATCTGTAGCTTTTTCTTCAGATTTATAAGAATCACAAAAATCATTCAGATATTGGCTATTCATATAATAGCTCTTCATTTCAGAAGTTGTGTGGGTATAGAACCCTCATTTATGTCATTAAAGGATGAGTTACAATAAAATATTTCAATATTTTTTATTTTACTCTCCCCTTGTGCCTAGGCTACTGTGGGAAGCTACAGGTAATTGATTACAGTCAGTGTGGACATCAACACTAGAGGCAGCTTGAGGGTCAAAGTCACCTTCTGACATCGATCTCCACATAATGGGCAGTACTTTTCTGGACAAAATGAGCTCAATGAGTATGATGGTACTTCACTTTAAATTGATGCATGCTGAATTATCTACTTTAAATTAAATTATCTGATGTCAGAGTCTCTGTGTCTCTTGACATGAAATTATCATTGTGGTCACTGCTTCATACAGCTTGTGAAACAGAGTGGTTTGGGTCATGCTCGCAGGTTCCTGGAGGTATTTATTACATGAGCTACAGTTTATTATGGACAGGCTATGAGGCTATCTGAAATAACAAGTATTTTTGGAATGAGCAGTCTTCTGGGACTCAAAACTCATAGTGAGTTTTCATGTTTCACTTTTCCAGTGATGTCAGAGACTGAAATGGTGCATGCTTTAAAAATTGCTATGAATGAGTTTTGCCCATTGTAGGAATATCTGTAGAGAGAAGCTACAACCACAGAAGTCCATCCCTCCTTGAAAATTCCGGACTGGAACCTTGGACTGTGAGTTAAGCCATGTAGATAAGATGAAGGGGACACCATTGTTCATTCATCTGAGGCTGAGGGAGAAGAATGAATCCACAAGAAAGCCAAACCCAGCAGAGAACCATCCCTGGCTGGTTTTGGGATGGGGGAGACCACAGCCCACGGAGGCCGGGTTTGCACAGACTGCCCCCAGCCGAGGGGTGAGGAGGAGGTTTTGGATGTGTGGTGTAACCTCTGGTCAGAGGCAGTGAATATCCATCCTCCCTTACACAAACCTGCCCAGCTGTGGAACCCCCAACCCCACAGGTCACATCCACAGGACGTTCATGCGAGAGGCAGCTGAGGGGGTGCCATAATCCATCAAAAACCCACAAAGGACTCCCCAGACTCATTCCTGAGCCCTTGCACCACAGCATTGCACGTGATGCAAAGAGATGCAACAGATCCAGAGCCTGCTGCAAGAGACTGTGCCAAACTATGCCCTCACCCTGCTGGGGTGGGCTGGGAGGGTGTTCCTGGTAATTTCCACCTGGTCTGAGCATAAATTAATCCATTGGATTTTACGTTTTCTGGAGAAAAAAAAAACCCTCACCACCAAGATCAGCTGGAGAGGATCAACAGGACACCATCAGGATCCACGGAGGGCTGGTACTTTCTTTAATCTGTCAAGATTTCTGTCCCACAACATTTTTTCTATTGTTTTCTCTTCCTTTTTCTCTCTTTTCCTCTCTCTCTCTTTCTCATATTTACTATCAAATAAAATCCATACTATTGTCTTTGGATATGGTCTCACTTGCACCTCAATTTGGGTTGAGGCATTTCTAATACTTTAAAAACAGGACTGTAACAAGTGAGAATAGCTGTTCCTCTGTTCTTTTTATTTTCTGTTAGGCTTGAGCCAAAAAGAATGAACTTCAGTTTTTCCTAGGTGCAGTGGTAAAGTGAAAACACCAAAATAAGGCTGTGAGTATTAATCTGCTTCAGCAGGCTTTGTGGTCTGCAATGCAGATGTATCTACACTCTTCCCCACTATGAATGTCTCAGGCGTTAAAGCTGGATGAGGAAATAGTGTTGACACATATCTGTATAAAAAAGTACAACCAAAAGTTTGCACTCTCTCTTTTTGGTTCCTCTTGCAGCCTTCTGGCTCCATGGTGCAAAGCCTTGAAATTTCTGCAGAAAGTCAGCCTGGAATTATTACAGTGTTGAGTTTATATAAAAATAGAAAAACAAAGGTACTCAATTTTATATGTGTTTGCTAATACAATTTATGCTATCCTCAATGTGAGGATATGTGTGCTATGGAACGTAAGTGCTATGGAATGTAAGTAGTGGTTTTATCTAATTGTACTATGAAAAAATAGAAGAAAAAATTAGAGGCTCACAAGGTCATAGCTGTTGATTTGGCCTTCTATGCATATAGAATGTAAAAAAAATGTTTAGTAGAATAATTTGAATTTTTAAACTATTTGTCTCTGTGTGTAACTTTCATGCCTGCTTTTAGTGCATGCATTAGCAAGAAAGGTCACTGTTGAGTCACTGGAAGCCCAGACTTATAGCCAGTTAAACTGTTTGCACAGAATAGATATTGTAGATTTTGTTTAAACATGTGTACCGGGACACCATCAAAGCAAAACAAACTTCGATTTTCTCAAAAAATTGCTTGAATGACCTGTTAAAATATTGGGGCTTGTTATTTGCTACAAATGGTTTTATAGTTTTTGTCTGTGCGGCCTTCACTTGGGAACAAAAGCTCTGGGTTATATTTTTTCACTTCAGGGTGAAAAAGAACATCTACCCAAGTTTTTAACATCACATGTAAAATTACCTTTGCATGCTTCACTCCCTTCATGGTAAAGCTATGTGGCATGATTGCACAGCAGCTGATAATGATGCAGGTAAATGGCCAGGACACGACTGCAACAAAAAATATAAAGACTTCTTTAAAGAGGACCAGAGAAAGAGGAAAGGGATACCTATCCTAGGAACAAATTACAGCAGGCCTGAACTGGTTTCTGCCACAACTGCTACTGTTCCCAGTGGGAAAAAAAAAAGTTAATATCACCGGCCAGGAGCCATGTAAAAATCACAAATGTGACGGGAGTGCTGTGGAATGCGCTTTGAGCTGTTTTATTTTCCAGCATCAGTCTCATTACATGGTTATGACAATGGGAAGATGCCAGCAGCTCACATCCCAGG
>JAWWEY010000001.1:13546775-13569493 GCA_035582745.1 Loriotus luctuosus | reverse complement strand
AACCATTGTTTACATTTTGTTCCTGAGGCCTCTCAGCTTCTCAGGAGGAAAAATCCTAAGGAAAGGATTTTTCATAAGAGATGTCTGTGACACAGCTGTAATTCCTGTTCTCTTGTGTGGCTGAAGCATGTGGACAGTTCAGAGCTGTCCCAGTAAGCATTTTGGATTATAACAAAGAGACACACACACATTCCATGCCCATGAGGGACAGTCTTTCAGGAAAGAACCAACATAGTCACAGTCAAATATTCAGCATTCAAAGACCACTCCTACAGGATCAGTTATACTGGAATGGTTTCTGACAGGTGTCAAAGCAGAGTGCCTAAAATTGTTTCAAGAGGTGGAAAAAGTGAGTTGGATTTCCAAGAGGTAGCCAATGAATGTTTAAAAACAGCGTTCAGGGAAATCATTAGCTAATTGCTGTTAGCTCCACAACATGGTAAACTGCTGTTTTGGCCCATGTGTTGGTGTGGGAGTTCCCAGAGATGGTGGTGGCAGTAATGCTGTCAGAACCACTGAGCAAAACTCCAGCAAAGGAGAACAGACACAACAAACAGAGGAAACTGCATCTGTCATGTCTGTGGCAAAATTGAGCTAATTTTTTACCCAAGCCACAAAAATACATTTATGCCTGCAGTCTATAGAGATTATAAATTTATGAGAAATCAACTTATGATTTTGTTTTCAATACCAAATTAATTCAGTATTATCTATTTCACACATAAGATCCAAGCACTTGCAAGTATGGTTATATTTTATATAACCCAAGGGATTGAGGATATTCTATGTCTAAAATAGAAAAATCCAGTAATTCTGTTTTGGACATAACTTTAAGATGTGGTTTTCTCTTCAAATGGAATTTTTGAGGTCAGTGGAATGGACTGTGCTTCTGGAAATGTTCACCATTTTGGGGCAATAATGGTATTCTACATCACTATTCTGAACCTAAATGGCTTTTAGAGCACTTCAGGGTCAACATTTACAGAGAGAAAGATTTTCAATCTGAAGTATAAGAGAATGGAACTCTGCTATAATCAAAAGTTTCAGAAGGTACCCTCGAAAAGTCCGTAAGTTACTCCATGAAAGGCATACACAGTAAACCCCAAACCCAATCTTTCTGTTTGCAAGATAAATCATTTTTAAGAGCAGTGATGACCTAAGAGTTATTTTTCAGTATAGTAAATTCTAAGCCCTCAGTGAGGCCTCTGGTCTATTTATCTCCTTTTATTAAGTCAGAAAGCATTGCTGGTGATTCAGGGTTTGACAGACATGGCTCCTATCAGACATGAGTGCTGCTCTACCCTTTTGTTTTACATGACAGCAAAGTTCCAGCTCTTTACCTGTTTTCAGAAAAGGCTTAAAAGTGAACTGAGAATAGTACAGATTGTCACCTACCAGCATTTATTGATTAGTCAAATTTCTCTTTTATGAATGTAGTTTTTCCACTAATTCTTATGGATTATAATTTATTTTCCTAATTATTAAATTCTTATATTCCTATTACATTTACTGATTCGTACTTCATAATTGTTTACATAACTAATTTAGATCATACCCTTTTGCAAAGCTTTTCTTTGAAATCATAGAATGAATCAGAAAACCATAGAATGACCTGGGTTGGAAGAGATGTTTAGTATCATCTAGATCCAAACCCCCTGCCATGGGCAGGGACACCTTTCCACTAGACCAGGTTGCTCAGAGATCCATTCATTCTGGCCTTGAACATTTCCAGGGATGGGGTAGCCACAGCTTCACTGGGAAACCTGTGCCAGGGCCTTATTATCCTCACAACAGAGAATTTAAGCCTAATATCCCATCTAAATCCTGTTCTCCTTCAGTTTGAAGCCATTGCCCCATGTCCTGTCCCTCCAGGCCCTTGTAAATAGTCTCTCTCCAGCTTTCTTGTCGGCTTCCTCCAGGTAGTGGAAGGCCACAATTAGGTGACCCTGAAGCTTCTCTTTTCCAGGCTGAACAGCCCCAATTCTCTCAGTATATCCTTATAGCAGAGCTGCTCCATCCCTCATATCATCCTGGGACTTGCTTCAACGTGTCCATGTCCTTCCTGTGATGGGGACACTTGTTTTCTTTGAGTTTCTTTCAGTATTTTCTACAAGTTCAATAATAGTCTAGTAAAATAAGTTTTCCAATAAAAATTATTACTTTTACATGAAATAATTTAACGTCCTTAAAGGCCCATCTGATGTCCCTTTGTGGGTTCTCTTGGAATTGAGGTATCCAGAGTAAAATACATTCCACTGGAATACGCTGATCAGTTTACAGAACTAGGAGGAATCTATCAGCACAGCATGTTTGTGTGTCTAAATAAATGTGTCCATTCATTTGGTACAGCCAAAGAAGCATTAGAAATATGGTGAAGAATAAAAGAGATGTATGGTTGGTAAGTAGAAGTTTTGTCCAGGCAAGGGGGAAAAAACCCCAAACAGCAGGACTTACACTCCATATGCATATGAACATCTATGTATAAAAAGCAAAGGTACACACTTGGTAGAGATGCATATAAGTTTATAATCTCATTTCATGGGGGAAAACCAAGAACTGCCAAAGTACAACTAGATAACTCAGATTTAGTCAAAGGATATAAACCATGTCCCTATGAAATGAGGCTGACAGGAAATAGTAGCATTTAGGTTCTGAAATCTGAAATGAACTAAAAAATTATTATATCCTTGTCAGGATATAATATTTTCTTCAGGAAACAAACTAGTCATATTCCAGACTTTCCTAGAGTGAGAGCAAACTATGTGAAACCTGATTGTAAAGAAGCAAAATGAACTTCAGCAGAAGCATGAAAAAGCTGCCAAGTGCTGAACCAAACCATGAGTTATGCAGGAAAACAACTGGAAACCTTTATCTAAATCATAATTCATACAGGCCATATCCTTGTTAAAATAAGTTTTATTTATTAAGAAATACAAAAATTTCTCCAAGCTGTAGTTAGATGTATCAACTGCTGTCTAATATTGAAAAATCCTGTTCCAAGACAAAATAAGATACAGGACTAGATAGGTACTGCTGTTAATGCCTGCATGATATATTTGACAGGAAATTAATCCTGACCCCTGAAAACAGACAATTCCATAACGATAAACTCTAATTAAAAGCACTGGGATATTGGGTTTTTTCTCATCATGGATCCTTATCACACAATCACATCTGAAGGCATTCCTTTCATTTAAGATGTCAGTTAAGAAGACAAGGAAAAGAAACCAGTACAACACATTCAAAAAATTTTTGAGATCACACCTAGGATATTAATTTAGGAAAGTTTCTGTTTTAGAAGAAAAATACCCTGAAACTATATATTACAAATTTTTTCAATTCTTAGATGTAGTACAGAATTAGTTCAATCTTTGCTTGAGATATGTGTATGTTTCAGTTTTACTTTCCCATGCTGACCATAAAGGAAAATAAATAGCCAATTTATACTAACATTGCTCTGCTTTTATTTCTGTATTGTCTAGCACTGAACAAATCAAACAGGCCTTAATACCACAATTTAAAATCACATAATCTGGTTTTGAAGCAAAGCAGTAACAATAATAATGATAATACCAGTAAAATACTTATCAGATTAGCTTGTTTCATTCATCTTTAACTTCACCAGACAAAATATTGGCATAGTTATCTTTAAACATTGCATTTGTTTTCTCAGAACGTCATGTAAACTACCACTATGATGTAACAATTTAAACTGCCACAGGTGTTGAAACTATTTCAAACAATATTTCATATTATTTTAAAAAGTTAGCTTGCCTGTAAAATGCTTCACTTTCTATTGTCAGCTGTCAAAAACCTTAGACTATACAAAGAACTTGTTGAGTAGCTGAAGGTTTATTCCAAGTTATCTGTCTTGCTCCTGGACAGTCAGGAAAGGATATATGCAGAAACAGCTCAACACCAACCATTCTGACTTGTTATGAACATTCTTAAGATTTTGTATAGATGTAACTCTTTTTTCTGCTTCTGGCCTTTACTTCCAGTCTTGCATAGTTTTTTCTCCCATTGCTCTTTGCATTCTCTCCATTACCAGTGTTCATACCTGCTTTGTATTTTTTCTTTTAGTATTTCATTTAATGTATAAGAATGACCTTGGAAATTAAATTTTCAATTTTAAATTTGCTCATCAAGTATTCCTCAAAATCACTTTGAGACTGAGAGACAGGCAGAAGACTTTCAGACTCTATCTAAAGGTGAAAAGGAACGTTGAAAGAGTTCCTGCCACCTGGCAAGTTTAATTTGCATATTTATCACTTGGTTTCAATATCATTTTATAAACTGTTCAATTTTTTTGTATCAGAAGCCTTCCTAAGAGGATTTCTTTATAACCTTCTCTTAGGAATGACAGTGACAATGATATGTAGCTGAATGTGCATAGGAAGGTTCAGTGGTTCAGTGAGAACACTTCAGGGAGAAGACATGCATCAAAAATTCTCCTTTGAGTCACTTTACCACTCCTTTCAAAAGGAGTCCTACTTCTTATAATCACATACATTTTAGAAGTTTAATTTATGATAGCATAATTTATTAATACTATGGAGAGAAAGCTGGATGTCCCAGTCAAGTGGTCCCTTGGTTGCACTAGATAGTTCAAGATGAAGTGAATATTCCTAAGGGTCTTGCTTAGTCCAACAAGTTATAACCTAGGTTGCTGAAATTTGTTGAGCAGTTTCAGGGGCCACTGAAAGTCACAGAGTAGATGGAAATCGAGCTCAGTAGTTATCAATGTCAGACACTCACTTTTATTGTAGTGATGCAATCTAAAATAAGTCCTTCATTTAAACTGTAGAAAACTCCTGAAGTGCATTGGGAAGAGTGTGGCCAGCAGATTCAGGGAGGTGATCCTGCCCCTCTATTCAGATCTAGTGAGGCCATATCTGGAGTGCTGTGTCCAGTTCTGGGTTCCACATTTCAAGAAACACAAGGAGATACTGGAGAGAGCCCAACAGAGGCCACAAAGGTGATGAGGAGTCTGAAGGCCCCACAGCTGGGCCAGTCTGGTGGAGGATGGGTTTTCACTGCATCTGGCCAGAGGCCACGCCACACACCCGAAACCTCTCCTCCTTCCCTGCTTTGGTGTAGGGATCTGTGGGACCTTGGCAGCAGAAAAACCTGGGGCTGTGGCCTCCACCCCAAAGGTGCTGGGCCGGGCCCTGTGGTGGATGCTCTTCCAGATGCTTCCCACAATGGTGCCATTTTATCTCAATCTGCCTTAGGTGGTTTAACACACAGTTGAGAGTTTTCAGTCAGGAGGCCCATCCAGGGTGGGTTTTGCTGGTGCAGTGTTGTTATACACCTTTGCTGTAATAGGTAAAAGTCCTTCATAAAGATGTTTCAGCCATGAACCATAACAGTTCAGTCTCCAACAAGAGGGATTGGAATGGATGATCTCCAAAGGTCCCTTCCAATCCCAATCATTCTGTGATTCTGTGAAAACACTCAAAATAACACAAGGTTTAGGATTTTATAAATATGTCCATAACCAAATACCCAGGTTTCAGATAGCATAAGATATAAATACTGTGACAATATTTTGAAAAAAGGATAGGGTTTTTATTATTGGTGAATGACACTGAAGAACAGTTCCAGCTTTTTTATTTTGAATACACACCTGGATAAGAGCTGCAAATTTGTACCAGACAGATGACTAAAATGCCAATGCATACAAATGGATCTTTGTGCTAAGATGAAATTTAATCAATATTTTAAAATGGCAGTAGCTCAGCTAAGACAGAAGTTGTAATGGAATGCAAAGAGATTTCCAACTTTAAAGCTTTGGAAAAGAACCACATCAGTTTAGTACTTGACATCACTGAGTAATATCAGCATTATGTTACTTCTGAAAGAATCCTGAACTTCAGAAATTTACATCTGCATTGAACCATGCAGTCTTCCATTTACCTTTTAGTGTTATTTGATGCCTTTGCTGGTGTACTAAGGTGAAAAGTTTACTTAAGACTGTGAGGTCTCGTACTGAAACAATCAGGAAGGACTATCATTTGAGCTGAGCAATACAGCTGTACATTTCTTTGATGATGGAAAAAGAAAAAAAAAAGGAAAAAACAGAAAACAAGCACACCAATCAAAAAAAACAGCCACAAAAAACCCCAGGGGAGAGACTGCAATTGCAATCTCTGTTGCAATTTCATATATTTCTTTCCCCACAATTTAACTTAGTGGATATCAAGATACAGAATGTAATTTTAACACTCCAGAACACAAGAGATGTTTCCCTGGGTTAGAGGGTGCAGCAAGAACGGGATGTGCCAGGGAGTTGCTACTCTGTGCTGGCACCTCAGAATTTTGTGGGTGTTGCCAACATTATTGCAGGAAAGTGTGATTATATTAGGAGAGCTGAAACAGCTAGCAGGGAAGGTGAGAACTGGGAATAAATAGTTTCTGTTAAATGTAACTTCTTTTTTATATCTACTCTATGGAGTATCATGTGGTACAAGACGTCTGTGGGACAGGAAGAACTGCTGATGACAGGTTGTAACTGTGCACATAAATATTCATGTTCATGTATAATGTATAATTGTCAGTTAAGTCTACTGGAAAAATCATTAATTATATTAAACCACAGCTTTGAAAACCTTTTAATTTGTACAGGCTTTATACATACTTTTGCTTTAAAAATCAACATTTTTTGTTCTGCTTCATCCTTCGTTCCATTTCCCCACCATTGTCATTTGCTCCTTCTCCTTCTGTTCAAGAAAAGATCCTGCAGGAAAGATAAGATGGTGGTTGCTGTGTTGTGTTTCTTCAAGGGAGTAATTTAATGTCTTGGTTTGGAAAGACAGGAGTCTGCTAAGGAAGGCAGGAGTCTCCCATGAAATGGAGAATATAAACCCTTCCCACCCCTCCGAATTGCTATACATTTTAAATTAAGGGACTCTCAGCCAAAAAATATGGGAGCAGGAAATAACAGTTCCTTAATAGGGAAGAAAAAAAAATAAAAGGATAAAATAAACAATGCAGTACACTAGAACAACACTGACAGAGTCAGAAACCCAACCTGACTGTCAGAAACCTGACACCCTGTGGGTCAGGGTGTTGGTAGCAGTCCAATTGGAAATATGGCTGCAGCCCTCCTGAAGTGTCAGGTGTGGTTCTGTTGGAGCAAGGCGGATCGGTAGAGAAGGATGTAGTCTTCCTCTGAAGATCCCATGGAAGAACAGACAGCTGCTGTTGCTCTGGAGAATCCCATGGAGAAAGCCGCACTGGTGTCTCAAAAACCTCCAGATTATATCTGGGCAGCAACGCTTGGCTCCTCCCTCTGGGCGGAGCATCTCACAACGGGATGCCATCATTCTTATCAGTCATGCAGTGACATTCAATAGTCCATTATCAGCAGAGGTCCCCTCCCAGGGAGGTGTGAATGTGGTCACTCAAAGAGAGAGATAAGGAAAACTGCCCACTTGACAAAAGATAATCTGCCATGCCGATGGTAATAGAAAACATCTTGCATTGCAATCTGGAACATTTAAGAAGATCACAGTTTTACCGCTCAGATAAGCACAACCTCATAAGAGCAGCACCATGTATCCTTTTTAAAGCATTAAAAAGAACATATAAATTGTTATTTTGGAAAGTAAAGGACATAGGAAAAGCAGTGACCATGATTTAACTCAGACTAATATTAAAGTTTTTTTTTAAATTAACTTCCAGTATCAAGCACAACAGAACAATAGGATCAAATTAGTACTGATAGACGATGCTGCAATTTTGTGCAATCCATTTACATTTCAATGGAAAACTGAAAATAGGTATTCTGAAGGATGCAATCAGATAAATTGCAAATGCACACATTTCATGTCTAAGGGTTTCCTTTTCACAGCAAATTCTTTTCCAGCTTGGAAATACCATACAAATGAAAAAAACACCAGGTTGCTCTGGCAAAGGGGTCTATCAGATATTTCAGTGTGTGGTGATGATCAGTCAAGTTTAAAAAGTAACTTTTGTGTATGCACACAGGAGAGGGATGAGCAAGGTTGTTTTCCCCCTACTATGGGGCTGTGTTTTGGGTTCATGCTGGAAAAAAAGAGTTGATATCACAGAGCGTTTTTTAGCTACTGCTAAGCAGGGCTTGCACATGGTCAAGACCTTTGCTGCTCCTCACAGCACCCCACCAAGCAGTGGACTGGTGGAGAACAACAAGCTGGGAGGGGACACAGCCAGGACAGCTGACTCCAACTGACCATAGTAATATCCCACAACATATGGTGTCAGCTTGTAAATCTGGGGGAAGAGGAAGGAAGGGGGAACATTTGGAGTGATGGTGTTTGTCTCCTCAACTCACCATTAAGTGTGATGGAGCCCTGCTCTCCTGGGAATGGTTGAACACCTGCTCACCCATACGAAGTGGTGACTTAGTTCCTTGTTTTGCTCTGCTTTCATGAACAGCTTTCGTTTTCCCTGTTACACTGTGTTTATCTCTGTCTTTATCTCAAGCCATGAGTTTTCTCAGTTTTACTCTTCGCTGTGGGGGATTGAGCAAGTGGCTGTGAGGGCTGTCTGGGCCCAAACCATGACATCATATGATGTACAACATAAGATTCCAGTCTGTAGGTGCCTCTGACTTTCACACTAATAGGTCTTTACCAGACTTTTTGTGTTAAACTTGGTTTTTGCCAGCTGAACCAAAACCTCACACATTAAACGTAGTTAGCAAACTACCTGTGACCAAAGACAGCTCCTAGATTATTGAGCACCACGTGGTAATGCTCTAGAAGTCCTAAGACACCCTCTTTATTTATGTAGAGTGATTTTGCACTTACTGCCATTTTTAATAACATGAACATCACTTCCCCATATTAGGTGTTTGAGAGCAGTGTTATGTGTCCCTGCCCTTCGTGGCATTTCAACTGACATGAAAAGCTTGAACACTCATATGAAACACAGAATTATGAGAACAAGCTATCCATTCTATTTTTAGTATAGGATTTATTCAGATATAGCTGTATGTATGTTTATAATTGGAACTGACCTGTAAGTTTCAGTTGTTCTGCTATGTCAAATATTTGCAAAATATCAAATATAAGTATCTTAAGAGCTTACATTTTTTTATTAAAACATTAATTGATACCATGACTCCAGAGGTTAATATAATAATTTGATACTATTATTGGTACCAGGTTTAATAGACTGCAGCATTTTTCTTGCACCCTAAATTAATCTCACTCATATCTTAAAAATCTCAGCTGTTAGAGAAATTACAGTTTATGAAAGAGGATAAAATTTTTTTTTGGTGGAAACAACTACATTTTAATAGTCATAGAAGAGTTTATTTTGGAAAGAATCTTCAGAGGTCAACTTCTCTTAACTCCTGAACAAGGCAGGGATGGCTTAAATGATTGCATCATGCCCCAGGGTTTCTGCCTGGGTCAAGGCCTTTAGCATGCCAGTGCAACCAGTGCAGTTTGAAGGTCTCCTGGTCATTGGAACATCATTCATATTAACTAGGAAGCCAAATGCAGTCTCCTCCACCTTCTGTATCCACCATGAGACTGGTTACTTAAAAGTAATAGAAAAAATATGAAAATAAAATGAAATAGAAAAATATGAAATAAAAAAAAATGAAATTAATACAAAAAATATGAAGTCTATTCTTTGGTTCTCATTTTTGGCTAACCCATCTTGTGAATTCTCAGTTAATTACATGCTCCTTAGAGACACAAGTTTTAGATTTCAAACACCCACCCGCATGCTCTGAGCATGGGTTTGGACTAGTGACCTCTGGACCTTGCAATTTACATTATTTTCACTCTATACATTTAAGAAAAGTTTCCTTATTTCTACACATATGAACAGAGAACAGGAGGATCTACAGCAAAAAAAAAAAACTTCTAATGATGCTATTATCTTATTTGAAGGAGCACATAAAATTTACAGTGAAAAATGTTTTGCTGAAAAATTTTTGAACTTAAAAAGGATTTATTATGATACATTTTTTGCAAATGTAAAGTAAAATCTTGGGTTTTGTAAGATTTTAAGGTATTCCTGTCATGCTTTCTGCCTTGGTGGTAACTGCAAGTTTTGTTGTGGGTTTCTTTAAAGTATATACTTGTTTATTGAAGGAAACATTAAGTCCAGCAGTTTTCATTCTTTTCTGATGTGAAGCCACCAATAAAAAACAATAACTCAAATTATTGACATTTCCCAATAAAATTTTGTATGTGATACCGAAGTCCAAATCTTCATGCATGAAAATTATGTGAATTAGGACACAAAAAGGAAAAACTTACTTTCATTACAGTGCTAGGCATAGAACAGATCCAAACCTTTTTCCTTTTTGTCTTCCAATCTACTTTTATGAAATAACACAACAAATAACATTAAGAACATTATTTTTCTCCTAGGCAGAGAGGTCTTCCTCTCCTGCAATTTTATCTAATCTTTGAAGTGAAAAATGGTGAGCATGGCTTATGTGAGAAAAGAAAAGGAATGGCAACAGCTGAAGATAGATGGATAGGTCAGCTAGAATGGGATTTTTCAGACTTTTTTTGGATAGCTTATTTTTGTCTCCTTTTGGACAGACTTTTCCACTAGATGGATGTGAATAACTTCTGTGTCATTTTTGTTGCTGAGCAACAGCCTGAGAGATATAAAAAGATGAGCCTATAAAAGCAAAGTTATAGTAGTAGAAGCCAACCCAGAATTTGCATGTTTCTTGTATAGTTCTTAAAATTACAGTATAATTATGTCAATCTTCCTCATTCTGCTAGTTAAAATGTTTGTCAACCAATCAAACTTAACATGAGGGAGACAAAATACCCATATGGCATTTTTGTAAGGCATGATTATTTCATCCAGAGTGGAGGGATCTCCTGGTATGGCTCTCTTCAAGCTCTGCCTGAAGATGGAAATTGTCTTTCAGCTGATTTTCCTTGCAGGAGGGATGTATGTTACTACCTGCCAGGGGGAAAGTCCTTCCTCAGAGTTCGATCACATCATAAAAGGCCCAGCATGACATGTTTGTTGAAATATGCGCTCCTCGGAAACATCTTGTGATACAAGCCTTGAGCTGTATTGAAACCAGCACCTGATTTGGCTCCATTGCCTCTATGGAGAGAATGTGTCCTAACCTTGGCCACACCACTTGGTCTGCACCAGGGAAATTTATTGTGAAGGAAGATGGCACTACTAAGAAAACCTGAGGATGCTGTGCTTATTATGGGAATAGGCTGCAGGTACTGAAAGAAAAAGTGCTA
This sequence comes from Loriotus luctuosus, assembly GCA_035582745.1. Lineage (NCBI taxonomy): Eukaryota > Metazoa > Chordata > Aves > Passeriformes > Thraupidae > Loriotus > Loriotus luctuosus. The sequence continues at coordinate 13,558,265 of JAWWEY010000001.1, read as the reverse complement.
CCCTGGTCAAGTAGAAAAGCTGGATCCCTTTCAAGTGATTTATACTGGCTTTTATGGTGTCCACCAGCCCTACATTTGAAATGTCTAAAGGCAGACCAGCAGCTGAACACAGCTCTGCAAGATACAGCTCATGAAGACAAGAGGGATGCTTAGCTTTCTTGTCAGCATTTAGCAACAGGTGACGGAGACAGTGAAAGAGATGCTGACAGTGACAGAGAAAGTAGCATCAATCTGCCACACTGAACAAGAAATTGGAGAGTCTCCATGAACTGATTTAGAAATGGTGTTAATTTTCTGGAAGTGCTTGTTTTTATTTCTTGGGGTAATTAGCAGAGAGCACTTTCGCTTCTCAAGCTGTCTTCCCTTCAGCAAGTTTTAAAAAGCTGCATCAGTCTCATCTTTAGGAAATGTTACCCAGTTTTGCTATAATAGAGTTCCTGTGCTAAAAAATCTTTCATTTTACAGACCTGGCTGTTATTAAAAAAAAATATGTAATCAGGCATTTCTCCTCCTAGTATCTGAAAAGATTATTTAGTCCTGTAATTTTCTATTTGGGATGTTACTTTGTTGAATTCTCCATATGTAATCCATATAATTTAATTTTCACTGGCAGAAAATGAATTGAGATGCACAAACAGAACACATTTGGGCTAATATGAAGCTCCCTGTTTTCAGAGTAGGTGTATTGGATAGAATTTTATAGTCTCATCTTCCTTCGATTCTTTAAAACAATGTTTACAGAAAAAGAAAGAAGTGAACTGTGGTGTTTTACTTTTCCTCTTTCCTCACAGAATGTCTCTTATCGACACAATTGTTCCATGACATTTTAAAAACAGCACCAAGTCACAATAACCAATTTATACAGTTCCTCTTCTCCAGTCAATGTATGGCTGCTGCCCTTTCAGTTATACCAATAGAAATCCATGATCTAGAATGCTTTGTTTTTCCTCAATGGCATTAATGTATAGAGAGAGAGAAAATCTCTAGAGGATAAAATGCTGAAGTTCAGACAAAAATAGACGGCAAGTTTCAACTGCACCTTCTAAAGGAAGTGAAGATTATGTTTTCCAGTCTTTGAGCAACTTGGTAAGGGAGAAACTTTTAATATATTTTACTTGATTGCTACTTAAGCATGCATGTTTTAAAGGAAAAATCACCAGGATGACAAATTTGAACCAAGAGTTGAGGTTGTTTCTGTGACTGAAGACAGTGCACAAAAATTAGAAAGCAAATAAACATGTAAGATATGACTTGGAAATCTGTGTTTGCTTCTTCAGACTCTGTGTGTTTGCACTGTAGTATTATGAATTTAGGAGGGAATGCAGTAGTTGGTGTATAATTTGAGGTGTAAATTAAAAGTTTGGTACTGTCCTGAAAGATGACCAAGAAGCCTGAATGAGCACTGATATTATCCAGTATATAATGCTTTGGGTAATTTTAATTCATCTGGTACAGAGAATTTAAAAGTAGGTGTATAGATTATTTTGATCACCAGCTCACAGTGTTAATTAAATTGACTGCATGTATAATAAGCAAAGAGTTCAATGTTCATAAAAATTTTATATCCAAATTTATGGACCTTTTGTAATTCAGAGTGCAGATTCATTGTATCCATTCTATTCAGATGAGGAAGTTGCAAATACCACCTCATTAGCAAGGTCCCTGTATTGTATATAATGTCCCATTGGTTCTTGCATCTTTTTTCTGGAATAAGTTCTGTATTTTTAGGCATGTAAAAGACTGTGAGTGGCTGGTCCAACAGTATTTTCAAATGCTCTCTGGGATCCCCTCATTCAGTTGTAAGTATTTCCTGTTAATCAAGAAACAACAGCCAGTATCTTGTTTGCTCAAATGCAGGAGATCAACCTTGGAAAAGTGTTTGATAAAAAAACTGAGAAAAGAAATTGTGAAGCGTCATCTTGCTCTTTGCTGTGCGGTGTTTTAAATTGCCCACCATGCAGCCAGCGTGGGCTGTGGTATGGCAGATGGCTGGAACATATATCAAAACAGTTGATTCATACAATTATGTGATTTTACAAACTTCACTGGCAGTATGTTGAGGAAAGAAAATAGACAAATGGATTCACAGGAGGTGGCACATGTCTGTGGACTGAGTTTGAGGATTTGACATCAAGCTGTATTGTATTAATAAGGTATTTTGGTGGCAATCTGAGCAGTTGTGATGTTATACAGAAACCTTATACACTGCATTGTTGATGGCAGAACCTGAAAAATAGGAAGGGAACAGACTTTAAGAACAGTCAAGGTCCAGACCATTTCAGAAACTTGCCAAATAGTCTTGAAGTGTCAGATTTGGAGAAAAAGAGTAGAGATCTCCAGATTTTAGAAGACAAGTTATCCTTCCCTCTTGCCTTTTATGAGTCCTGAATCATTCCTACTCCAGTGAGATCATTAGGATAGGATGTGAGCATCCAAACACTCAACATATCTGGACATAGATGTTATTATCAATCATGATCTTATTCCAAGAATTCAATCCAGTCCCTTTAACTTGAGTCACCTTTTCAACCATGTCACTGCTACGGATTTTCACCTGTTTTCATTCAGTATTAGAATACTCACCAAGAATTACAGACTCTGGATTAGATTCTGAGAAAAAAACCCACCAACAGATTAACTACTAAAACAGCTCACAAGATTCGGGGTGGGATTTGTCTTTAAAATGTTGAGATGAAACAGCATGCAGGATAAATGATATGTTAATTGACAGAAATTTTCAAAATCAGTAAAACAGCTATCAGATTCTGTTTTAAACTGCAGAGTTTATTCTTTTGCACTAGAGAATTCAGGTTTTACATAATTTTATCTTTCTAATGTCAATATAGTTTAAGGTAGACTCCTGTAATTTTAGTGGCAAATTCTCCTAGCTTGCAAATATTTTTCAATGGTTTTGCATTAGTCCAATTGTAGGATTGTGCATAATAAGTGCCATAATAAATTTCAGTCATTCTTGGAATGTATAAATAGATAAAGGAAATATAACTCACTGAAAAAAACATTCTGGTTAATGTCAACAACTACTTAGCAGGCTTCATTATGAGTTTATTTAAATCACGTATCGCGGAGTAAACCAGAATTTTTTTGTGAGCTAAGTGGAACTGTCTAATTACTCTTTCTAAGTGAATGCAACAGATCTCCTTGGCATTCTTCAGAGAACTTCCTCTTTCTGCATTTGCATTAGAGTTGCCATGGACAGCAGTGTATGTTGCTACCAGTCATTAATCACCTTAATTTTTTTAAGCTTCCTGCTAAACAGCAGTTGACTCAATACAAGCAGCTCTAATCTCAGCTGGTTAAAATTTAAGAACAAGCTACCTGGTAGTTTAAAAAAAGAAAACAAAATACTTTGGTTTACCTTCTGCTTAACTGTGAATACTTTTGCTGCCTTCTAGTTTCATTGGCCCATTTTCCTAAATAGCTCATGTTGATTGTAATCACTCCTCTTAATTTTTCCCATATGGATAGAATAAGAGGAGAAGAACTGAAACTGTAGGTGCTCCTCTCCATTGTTTTATAACAGCTTGTGGAAAGATTGGAAAGCTTCTCAAAAAGGCACTTGATGTCTTTGTAACCTCAGTCTCTCCCCCATCTTCTCCCATCTTACATGTGCATATGATATCATTCATATATGTGTATAAGACACTACAGTTTATGTTATATGTCCACCAAAAAGTAAATGTTCAGATAATATAAGCTAGTCCTTAAATACCATAAACAAATTTACTTTTTATGACTGAAGTCCATTGGTTCTAATTACTTTAATGTTTTACACTGTCTGAAGTACTAGCTGTCATTCAAACAATGAATTTATAAGAAAAGAGAATTCAGATTTTTTCACGGAACTTCAAAATTACATAAGAACATGTAATTTTCTGACTAAATGTTTTTCACAGTATCTTAAAACAGATTTTCTTTTTCAGTTCGTTTTTATTTAGCAAAGAAAAAGAGACATAATGAATCTCACTTTTTTTTCCTAACTTTATAATTACTTCTGCTTTACCTTTTGCTTGCTAATTTTATAGAAGAATAATAAAAAAATTCCCAAACTTACAACTGTTAGACAAAACAATCTTCAAAGGATGCTAATAGAAAGAAGGAGGCGGGGAGGGGAAAGACTCACACCAGTCTTTTGGGGAAGTACTGTCCCAAAATTGCACTTAAAAAATAAATCCTCTTTCAAAAAAGGTGTATTTCGCTTTTGAAACCTCAAAATTATTTTTCCATCTTCAACCAACAGAACTTAACATGTTCACAAAAATAAGTACTGTAATCCTGTTGCGATGAGAAGCTCTGAGGACATTATTTTTCATCCGTTTCAGCGCTGCACTATACTGAACGCTTAATTTTTACTTTAAAAAGTCTTTAAAGGATATGCTTAAATATAAGTTTCTGGTTTCAATTCCAGTAATGTAGTGGAACTTATTGCTGTAATAGCAGGGTTTACTGCTGCTCACAAATGGCATGATGACAGCAAACACTTCACTGCCAGAACTGAAATAAGCAACACTCCTTTATGCACTTAAATTTAAGTACATGATTTAGTCAGGAAGCCCAGCACCTAGGCAGCATCCTTAGGTTCTGTGTACTTGCTGCCTGCATAAAGTAAACTTGGAGCTCTCTAGCACAGCATTGACCCTGTTGGTAATGGGCCACAAGCACTGTACTGAGTTTCCAAGGCCTCAGATCTGGGCTTTATCCATCATCCTCTGTATTAACTTTTCTTGACCTGTCCGAAGCTTCATTTTTCTTGGTTTACCTGTGATAGCAGTTTCTGTAACTGACCAAGTGTCAATGGTCATATGCATTGCTTCTTTTTGTATTTGTGTGATACAAGCACAGTTCAAGATAGAGAGCAGTGAGAAGCAGTCACTTTGCACAGAAGATATTTATGACATGAAGACAGTGTGGGGAATGACAGCCCTAATCTAAGAGCAGAGGCTTTGTCAGGTGGAACCCAGAATGCTGCTTAAAATGCACAGCCATGGGAAATGGGATGGAGGGTGGTCACAGCTCCCCCGTGATCCCTCAATGAAAAGCAAACCTGCACAAAATGTGGTTGAGGAGTGACAAGGGCAACACAGAAATGGTATTTAACATATGGAACTGCAGACCAGTGCAAGAGCAGAAAGGTATAAAGTGTGTTATCAAACACATGAAAAAAACCCTAAAGTGAATTCTAGAGCAAGGGAGAACTAGTGAGGAGTTTGAATGTCATAATCCTGCCAGCAAAGGATGCTGAAAACTCTGCCCATGCCATCTCTCAGCACAGCATGAACCCTCCTGACCTTAGGGCATAGAGGAGCAGTGCCAGGGTGAGCATAGCTCCACAAGGAGTGAAATCTAAGACACAAATAACACTTTTAACTACATTGATTTTCTTGCTTTTCTTTTTTTTTTTTCTTTGTTGTAGCAATTACATTAGGTTCATAATCCTTGATTTATACTAATAATATTTCAGTCATACTAACAATAAATTCTTGGCCTGATATGCATATTTTTAGATATATAATGTATGCCTTTCTCTTTGCAGGCAATCTTTCAAAAACAACATTTGAACATAATAACAATGAAGAATTGGATTGCTTGTAGGAATTCTTGGTATTACCAGAAAAAAATTAGTGCTTTGCTGTACTGAAGGCAACAAATTTAATGAAACAGTATTCTTTCTTTAGAAGATAAATAACCTCAGGACTATGTCAGCAAGCAAAATTCCTATTGATCTGATGTTTTGCTCAAGTGGAGAAAACACTTAAAGGAAGCAACACTTCCAAATCAAATTTGAGTTACATATCCAGTATCTTTGATCCTGAAGATGGTTTATCTTCTCCCTAGACACTCCTGAGCAACTGGCTTCTCTAGCTATCCTGTAAAAATATTTCCAACCATGAAACTATTTAATTCTGGTATTTCTAATAGTCTTAACATACTCCATCCTCCTTAAAAGCCTGCAAATCACCCATCTCCTGCTTCTTTAAATGTGAGCAATATCTGTATTTTTTAAGCCTTTGGTACAAAGTCAGCATCATTCTCTTTCAGGTTGTAAGGCATATTTTCCACAGATTTTTACTTTTTGCATTTTTTTTGTCTTCCTCTCTTGCTTCATGAGTTTATTCTATTCTCACTTCATTGTGTTATTTTTTCTGATCTTCGGGATAAAAATTTTCCTACTCTACACCTTTGATTAGTCCTTTTTTTTTTGTGTGTGTTGGCAGATATCTACACTTCTGGAGTTGTCAGTGCAACTTTTCTTTCCTGTTCCCTTCTGTCATCAAAAATTCACCACGTTCAGATGTGTTATTATTCAGGAGTGTTATTTCAGAAAAATATGGTATAATTCCTACCTCTGCATTTTCTTGACTTACTGATTATCAAGGCAGATCAAATTAACTGTCCATGAAATCACAGAATCATAGAATCGTTTGGGTTGGAAAAATAACTTTAAGAACCTCAGGACCATTAGCCTAGCACTGCAAAGTGCAGCACTAAACCATGTCATTCACTGCCACATCTGCACATTTTAAAAATATCTTCTGAGATGGCGACTCCATCACCCCCCTGGGCAGCCCTCTCTTTGAAAAAGCTTTCCATTAAAAGTTTTTTCCAAATGTCGTATCTAAATCTCCTCTGACACAGCTTGAGAGCATTTCCTCTCATGCTGTCACTTGTTAATTGGGAGGAGAGACCGACCTCCACCTGGCTACAACTTCCTTTCTCTTCTGACATTCCTTCTAAGCCTCCTTTTCTCCAGAACAAACATTCCCAGCTCCCTCAGCTGCTCCTCACAGGGCTTGTGCTCTAGACCCTTCCCCAGCTCCATGTCCTCCTCTGGACATGCTCCAGCCCCTCAATGTCTTTGTTCCAGTGAGGGGCACAAAACTGGACACAGACCTTGAGGTCTGGCCTCACTGGTACCAAGCACAGGGGGACAATCCCTGCCCTGCTCCTGCTGCCACACTATTGCTGGTACAGGCCAGGTGCCGTTGGCCTTCTTGGCCACCTGGGCACACCTGGGCTCGTGTTTAGCTCCTGTTCACCAGAATCCCCAGGTCCTTTTCCTCTGGGCAGGTTTTTAAACACTTTGTCCCTAACCTGTAGCACTGCAGGGGGTTGTTGTGACCTAAGGCTCTCAGCCTTGTTGAACTTTGTACAACTGCCCTCAACTCACTGATCCAGCCTGTTCTGATCCCTCTGCAGAGCCACTATTTGATATACTCAGACAGCAAGTGAAGGAGATCATATTCTGTGACTATGTAATGTACTGCATACATAATTTACTGAAGTCCATGGCATGTTGTTCTTTCCTTGCACGCCTGAATTTTAATAAACCTTACATGAGACTGAAATGTTATGGTTTATGGCTTAAACACCTTCGTGAAGGACTCTTGCCTATTATAGCAAAACTGTATAATAAAAGCTGCAGAAAAGACCTGAGTGGGGCCCTGACTAAGACCCTGCACTGCTCATTGATGGAGATAAGAAAAAGTGACACAGGTCTAGACTAGGGGAGAAGAATACACACAGAAGGACCAAACTTAGCACCTTCTGGGTGGAGACTGCAGCCCCTGGGTTATCAGCTGCCAGGCTTGCACACACCCCCCTTAGAGCAAAGTAGAGAGAAGGAGAGGTTTTGGGTGTGTGGTGAAAAAGCCTCTGATCTGAGGCAGCAAACACCCATCCTCCACTGTGCAGACCAGCTCAGATGTGGACCCCTGCACTCCAGGAAAAGCCACATCCACTTGAAGGACAGCTGAGGGGGTGTCAAACCCCCCCCCCAAAAGGGACCCCAGACTCTGCACCAGAGCACTGCATAATGATCCAACAGACCCACAGTGTTGCAAGGGTCAGTGTCAAACCTAACCCCCTTAGGGGAGGCACCTGGGTGTTCCCACCTGGCCCAAATATATATTAATCCATGGGATTCTATATTTTTGGCTGTGGGGCTGTACAGACCCTATCACCAAGAAAATGAGATGGAGAAGAGCAACAAGATGTAATGGGGACTCCAGAAAAGTGATATGTTTCTACCTAACCCCTGTCACTCTCTGCCTGAACCCCTCCACCCCCTTTTTTCTATTTCTTTCCCTTCTTTCCTTCCTTCCTTCCTTCCTTCCTTCCTTCCTTCCTTCCTTCCTCTTTTTCTTGCCTCTTTTACTATTAAATAAAATATAACAACTTTTTTGGCACCAACATCTAACCTAATTTTGTTTTAATCAAGTTTTGTGGTATATTTTGAACTTTTCTGGGTTCAACCTGTTTTTTTTTCACAGAGATTTAGTTCTCCTTGCTCTTCTGTGTTTATTTGGATGATAACAGGTCTAAAGAAGAATAACAAAGGATTTTGTAGCAAACATATATCCAGGGCTGGAGGGTGAGGGTCCTGCCTGTACCAGGTGTTTCTGCACAGGACATCTGTTAATAGGAAACAACACGGTCTTCTTTTCTTGTGGTCTTGCCTGCTCAATCACTTCCATCTTTTCCCCACTTCTTGTCTTAGATCAGATTAAATGGCAATGTGGGAGAAACTGTACTCCTGAAAATGAGTTCTAGTATTGCTCTTAAAATGCTTGAAGAATATGTGAATCCCCAGCTGACATGAAGATGGGACACAGCTCAATTTTCCCTGCTGTTCACCTTGCAAATTAATATTTTATAAAGGATATTTTAGGTGAAGCAAAATTCCAGTTATGAAGGAGATTATAACATTGTGGTTGAGATTTTTTAATAAAAAATGAAAGAAAGTATAAGTTATGTAACTTGTATCTCTTCTTAACTTATTCAATTCATAATTTATAAAACCGATTTTTAAAACAAATTATATAAATTAAATGTTCATCTAATTTTTATTAATCTTACTCCTGGAATGGAGCAATTATTACTTTGGTTTTAATTACTGAAAATTCAAATATTAACTAGAATATGTTAATTTGGGTTTGCCTTAAAGACTCATTACTTCAAACTCCCTGATTTCTGAAACCTATTGCCAGATTTTCTGTACCATTGGTCCTGCAGAAACTCTTCTCCATGGGGTTTAAAGCATAAGATAATCAGAACAAGAAGAAAGAGAAACTTTTAATGCAAACCTGCTTCAGAGCAAGTGAACACGTACTTATGTGGGATAAAACAAAGGCTCCCAGAAGTAAACATATTTTCATATAAATTCTGTAGTCTAAGGACTTCCAGAGTCCCTCAATCTGCAGCTTCTCTGACAGTAAGCATTCAGGATTTTTTGTCCATGAAATCATAGAATTTCATGTCCATGAAATACAGAGCATTTTTTCCTTGGTTTTGGCATGCAGTTTGTTAGAGTTCATTAGTTAAGGGAAAAATGGTTTCTAGATTTAGAAGGCAGAGGGTATTTTTAGCAAAAGTCTTCATCCCTTCCAAACTTGTATGTTTGGGCAACTTTAGGGAACCACTTAATTCCTGAACATTCACTTACATTTCTGTACCTTTGCACAACTGTGAAAAGGCTAGAAATAATATTTTTCTACCCCAAGATATCAATCACAGCAACAGAAAAAGTCTCCCACAGAGCAGATACCTTGATCACTCAATAAGATTGCTACATGATTTTTAAAATTCCTTCCATCAATGGAAAGCTTGATGGTGGTGTCCTTTTCAGCTGCAAGGGGAGTCAAGGAAGATTCTTTTTAATAAATTTCTTGGACTAAAATAATTTGCAAACATGGAAAATATTATATCTGAGAACTGTTTGCTGATAGAGTATGGTCCTGACTGGAGGATAGAAAAGAGAACAAAGAGGGAAAAAAAGAGATGTAGAGAGGAACAGGTGTCTTGGTTTTGAAAGACAGGTGTTTGCTAAGGAAGGCAGGAGCCTCTCCTGAAATGGAAAATGTAAACCCCCTCCCTCAAAATTGCTATAAATCTTAAATTAAGGGGTTCTCAGGCAAAAAAAAAAAAAGGGAGCTGGAATAACAGTTCTTTACTAAGGAAGAAAATTTAAAAAATAATGAAATAAACAATGCAGTAAACTAAAACAACACTGACAGAGTCAGAACACAACCTGACACCCTGTTGGTCTGGGTGTTGGTAGCACTCCAATTGGAATGGTGGCTGCAGTGCTCCTGCAGTGTCAGGTGTGGTTCTGTTGGAGCAGGGATCCTGTATAAAGGAGTAGTCTTCTTCTGAAGATCCAGTGGAAGAGGCAGCTCTTCTTCTGGGAAAATCCAGTGGAGAAAGCCGTGCTGGCGTTCTAGAATCTCAAGATAATATCCAGGTAGGAATGCTTGGCTTCTTCCTCTGGGCGGAGCATCTCACAATGGGATGCCATAGTTCTTATCAGTCATGCAGTGACGTTCAATAGCCTGTTATCAGCAGATGTCCCCCTGGAAGAAGGATTGGGTGTGGAAGAGATAAGGAAAACTGCCCACTTAACAGAAGACAACTGCCATATGGATGGCAAATAGAATACAATTTGCTTGGCAATCCAGGAAAACAGGAGACGGGGACAGTGTTACCACAAGAGCCCTGGGCATGGTGTTGGCGGCAGTGGGGCAGATGGAGCGTGTGCGCTGTGCTGAGCCTGCAGGGCTCCCCTGGCTCCTGCTGGATGTGGTTTCAAACAGCAGCGGGCTGTGTGTCTGTCCTGCTGGTGCTGAACCACGGCTGCTGCAGTCTGGCTGCTGCAGGCTGGCTGCCAGGCAAGCTGGGAAAAGCAGCAGTGCCCGCTGGGTGCAGGTGGTGGCAAATGAGGTGCCTTGGGAAAGAAGTGAAGCAGGGTGGAGGAACAGGTGCAGGCAGGAAAGAGAGGCCGGGAAGAAGCAGCGCTGCCAGAAGAAAGAGCTGGGGGAAGACAGAGGGGCTGTGCCAGGCTGACCCTCCGGGTGAGCCCCCACTCCCAAGAAAACAAAACCTGTGGGCAAAATCATGGCGCAGTTAACTGCTTTTATGTGCCAAGTCTCCTCTCACAGCCTGATTTCCCAGATATTTTTTTTCCAGGGGTCTACACCACCAGCAAGTTCTCCATGAGTCAAACCAGCAAGGGGGTTGTCGCTTGCAGCCTGAGGCAAGCTTACTCTGCCCTGGTTGGCCGTCAGGTGAAGTTCCCTCAGAGACAGAGGTTCCCTGCCTTTTCTGCAGGGGCTGTTTGTATTGCAAATGCACAGCGAGCCCCGTGGCAGGGACTTTGCACCTGACTCCATGTTGTCAGAAGGCTAATATATTACTTCATTATACTATGTTACATTAAAGAATACTATACTACACCATACTAAAGAATACAGAAAAGATACTGCCAGCTGCCTGGGCCCTCTGTGCTGCCCTCAGATCCCGGGGCACCTGTCCCCACTTCCCCTACTACTGCCTCCCTCCCTCCCACCTCTCCAATCGCCATTGCAGCCCCTTCTCAACTCCTGAGGCCATGGTTGCTATGACGTTCCTGCTGTTGCTGGTGCAAGGCCTCCTGCAGTACCCGCAGCAGGCCGGCGATGGGCTGGATGAGGCCGCGCT
>JAWWEY010000001.1:13517915-13543687 GCA_035582745.1 Loriotus luctuosus | reverse complement strand
CCAAGAAGAAGAAGGAGAAAGGCTGGACATGCCCAGATTCCTCCATCTTGCCCCCTGAACCCCCATTCTAAAAACCCCAAAAATCTATTTTTCCACTCTGTGATGAATTCACTATCCTTCTACTTAAACTTTTGTGGTTTGTAATTCTTCATACAAGGTTGGTAATTTTTTTTTCCAAGGCTAAATCAAAGGCATGGGGGTCTTGGGCTCTGTGCCAAGGTCTCTGAGCCCCCTGACAGGGTCTCCAGCCCTCCAGGGCAGCCAGAGGAATTTCCTGGGTTCCCACATCCCATCTGACTTCTTTACTGGTAATATGGGTGTATTATGGGGGGGCATACATGGTTCTAAGGTCTCGTCCTCAAGTAGGTCCTGGATCACCAGCCGCAGTCCTCGTATCCCTTCCAGGGAGAGTGGATATTGTCGTACCTAGACTGGATAGTTGTCATTAATCAACTTTATTACTATAGGTTTCATGTTCAATTTGCCTCGATTTTTTGGTTTTGCCCACACCATCTCATGAATTTTACCCTCATCCTCTTCCCTTAATTGGAGGAGCTTAACCACCATTTTTCCTTCCTCTGGGAGTACTCCAATGCCTAACTGCACCTATAAATCTCGCCCTAATAGATTGTGTCTCAAGCCAGGACATCTCTCTGGCTGTCCTGGATGGCTCAAGCCCCTGCCCGGGGGGGCTCAGAGACCTTGGCACAGAGCCCAAGACGCCTGTGACTTTGATTTTGCCCCATAGAGCAAATTACCACCTTTATATGACGAATTATAAGATAAGAGAGTTTAAGTAGAACAATAGTAAGTTTGTCACGGGGTGAAAAATAGATTTTTGAGGTTTTTAGAATAGGAGCTTGGGGTCCCAAGATGGAAGAATTTGGGCGTGCCCTGTCCTTCTTCTTTCTTCTTCCTAGCCTCCATGTTCTGGGTGATGCTGGCACTTTTAGATTGGTTTAAGGTAGAAACTCACTGTCTAACATAGGTGATAGGTATTGGGAAGTTATGGTAAATAATGTACACGTAGTTTTTAGTATAGAAAGATAACACCACTCCAAGGACGGGCAGTGTGCCTCAACCCGACCTGCTAGACTGACCTCAGCCGGCCAGGAGAATTTTATAGATAAGAAACAATAAACAACCTTGAGAAGGAGAACTGAAGAGCTCTGACTCCTTCTTCGACCACCAGGCTGGGAAAAGAGACTTTCTAACACATCTCGGGGTCACTCTGACCAGCAGAGATTCTGAGAAGCCTGCAGCTGCACCTTCCCCACAGGGCCTTCTGGTGAGCATAAGCCTTAACCACTTTAACAAGCACAACCCCATGTGCCACATTCTCCTGCTGACAGTGGTCAAGATTAGAGGCCTAGGGAAGAGTGGAAAAACAACCACATGGTGACACTTCCCCAAAAACTCCTTTTACTGCCAATAATTTATGGCTCAAATCTTTGCTCCTCTTTCTGCCCAAAGATATCACAAAACATGGTTCTTGTTTCATAAGCACTTAGAGAAGTCCTGAAGAAGGCTAAGGAACAACTCTGGGCTCCCATATCATTTTTGTCCTTACTCTTACATGAAGAGTATTTAATTCCATTGATCAGTTCTATAACTACTTTGTAATCCCACTTTTTCACATGACATCATCTCACCTATTAATAGTGTCTAAGATAGATTTTGGATCTTCTCTCCATGTCTGAAAGTTACCTGCAGGAAAGTTCTTCGTAACATTTCTAGTCACTGATAGAATTGCAAATCTGGAGTGCTGGAATGACAAAAATTGTAGTGAACCACATTTTTTATAGATTGCATCTCAGTTCTTTAGGAAGTTGGACTGGTGTTCACCCAGTCCCTGATATCCCTATTGCAGATAAACCCTTAATTTTTAGATAACATTGTAGTGTTAATCATTCCAGTGTCCCTACACTTTAATCTCTGTTTTCTTTTCTACCAGAAGTGATTTGAGCAATTTGGTTCCTCAGGCATGTCCAACAGATTGACAAAAAGCCAGGAAGGTAAGATAAATTTCACAGTACAATATCAACATACATTTGAGATTATTTTGACAAACTGTGGGCTAAATATGAAAACATATTTCAGTCATCATTATTAAATTTTTACAGTATGGGAAGACATTGGCTGCCCTACAGGTTTTTATAGCCTTTTATCTACCATGTCATTTTTGGGGGCTACTTAATGTAGCAAAGTGCTTCAGTGGAATTGCAACACATGTTCCCACATGATGATCTTCTGAAAAGAAAGAAGTTGAAGCATGAAAAGCCTCTTCACAAAAGTTTATAATACAGAATTTTGTTTTTCAAAGTGACTTTGCCATTGACAACCTACACTAAATTCCAACAGCACATGCAAATAAGAAGAGGGTTTCTTTATCAAAATGCATTATACGACTACAGTTTTTTTGAACAGCAGCAGATTAGACCATGTATTTGTGCTTGCTATGTGACAAAATCAAGGAGCTGGTATTGATTAAGGACAAATAGCTCTGGAAGAATCAGTTATATAATTTTAAAAAGTCAGCTTTAAGCTAACAGTGGCTAGAAGGTGAGAACAATATAATTACAGTATAAATACTCAAATTTGATTTTCATCTAAGCTATTAATAAAGCCTTCAAAATTAATTTCTCATTGATTACCTTCTCTTCTTTTTACAATCCAATTTAAACTTTTAGACATGGATACGTGACATTTGAGTGTCAGGTAAATGTCAATGAAATAAATCTTCTATCTTTCCTATTAAAAATGTCTGATGCTGTTTTTAAGTGTAATATTCAGTCAATAAACATAAAGACCCAATAGATATAGACACAGTTGTAAACACAAAGCTTTCCAGTAATACAAATCAGGACTCTTGAATAAAACAAATAATTATTTAAAAAATGACATTATCTTAGAATAATTCATAAAACAAAAAACAAAACTCTGCATTTTTTTCTGCTTTTCAGATTAATTGGAAGAGTCAAAATTAATTTTTAATCTTTCTCTCTAACTTTTAGGACTTGAAATGTCTATGGACTTTATCTTTCTCTCTAACTTTTAGGACTTGAAATGTCTATGAGCAGTTTTTGTGTAATCAAATGACGAGAACACCTAAGTACCAATTAAAAGAGGTAGACTATGTAAAAAGCAAACAATAATCATAAAAGAATAATTGATAAATTTTCAGCACAGTGTCTTTCTCCTAAAAAAACCCTTGGAGTTGGCCACTGGACTTGATGAATAAGCATATTGTAAAATTTTTTTGTCCCTTGCCCAATTTGGATTTATAGGATGCAGAGTTCTTTACATTTATGAGATGCTTGGATGGAGCTGGAAAATTATTTAAGACTTATTAATTTTTTTTGAGGAAAAAAGCTATGAAACTGATCTTCTCCTTCTCTTCTCACTGACTTTAAAGTGATGCTCTTCTTTTAAATATTAATTTTCCAGATTAATCTAAACTTTCTAAGTTTCTCTCCAGCTCCAAGCTCAAAGCAGGAAGTGATACATAAAAAAAAGGGATTGAAATTAATCCTTTGATGCAAACAGAATGTGGAAACAGGGTGAAAGTATATGGAAGGTCAATGTATGCACAGGCAACCTTGGAGAATGCTGAGACTGAGCATGCAGGCAGGGGATTAGGAAGGATGGAGCCCAGATGGAATTGATTCTGTCAAAGGATGTCTGAGACTAGAAGAATGGGTTTTCTAAGTCACCAGGTGATAAAAGGAAGACCAGAGAACATGTCAGTGTGCAGCTGAGTGAGGCAGGAGCCTTGGTTACACAGAGCATGGTAAAGTCTGAGGTATTGAACACCTTCCTCACCTCAGTCCTTACCATCAAGAGTGGTTTTCAGGGTCTAGACCTCAGAAACCACAGGGAAAGCCTGGAGCAAGAAATGTGCGCCCTTGGTGAAAGAGGATCAGGTTACAAATACTTAAGCAAATTATGCATCCATCAGTCCAAGGGGCCTGATTGGATGAGTGCTGAGGGAACTGATTGATGTTCTTAAGAAGCAATTCATGGCAATCTTGGAATGATCATGGCAACTGGGAGAGGAGCCTGAAGGACAGAGTTTTACTCCTAACTTCTGAACAGGCAGAAAGGAGGGCTTGGAACTGTAGAGAATTCAGCTTAACCTCAAAGCCTAGGAAGGTAATGAACTAGCTAATCCTGAGAACCATTTCTAGACATGTGAAATACAAGTCCAACATGGATTCAACAGTTGTCAACATGGATTCACCAAGAAGTCATTCTTTACCAATGTTATAACCTTCAACAATAAATTGACTGTGCCATTAGATGAAGGGAGAGCTATGGATGACTTTAGTTAGAGTTTTACATTTTCCCCCTTAAGATCCTCACAGAGAAGCTGATCAAGTATGAGCTGGATGAGCAGACAGTGGAGGCACATTGGAAAATGACTAAATGGTCAGATCCAGAGTATGGTGATCAGTGGCATGAAGTCCAGTCAGGGGACAATAACCAGAGGTGTACCTCAGTTGTCCATGCTTGGTCAGGTCCTGTTTAATGTTTTCTGTAATGATCTGGATGATATAGCAGAATTTATTCTCAGCAGCTTCACTGATAATGCAAAACTGAGAAGAGTGGCTGATACACCAGAAAGTCATGCTGCCACTGAGAAGGACCTTGAGAAACTGGATAAATAGGGTGAGGAACCTCATGGAGGTCCACACAGGCAATAAACAGAAGCTGAAACACAGTAACTGCAGGAATAGTGTTGGTTTGTTTTGTTTTTTTTTTTACTGTGAGGTCAATGGAGCATTGGGGATGATTTCTCAGGGAGATTGAGGAGTACTGTAGATATTCGAGAGGTGTCTGGACATAGTCCTGGACAACCTGCTCTTGATGAAGCTTCTAAAGCAAGAGGATTGGACCAGATGATCTCCAAAGCTCTCTTTAAACTTCAGCCATTTTGTGATTCTGTGATTGACATGCAGATAATCACAGAGTGAGGAAAACCAGCATCTCCCTTGACTTTTATGAGTTAGGTAGGATAAAAGCTGTATGCTGCCTCTCCTCACAGGATGGAGAAATGGAACACCAAAGAAATTACTCAGTTTTTGAGTCTGCTGTCCCTGTAGATGAAGGTTAACATCTGGAAGCATATACCTCATGGTATCCTTTGCCTCTCAACCATAGTGCTGAATTTACCCAAGGGCTGCTTTCCAATATCCTTGTCCAAGGGATACAGTTATTTGCGAGCAGTCAGATCATATTTTTTAAGTCTCTATCTCTCTACACTACTGCTATTATAATTAAACCATATTTACTATGGCAGTTCCAAAGCACCTGTCAGGTCTGAATTGTCATCATTCTAAGTAATGTAAGTGCAGACCTATAGGCAACTGCCAGTGTGAACAATTTACAATTTGTGCTGCATGGTTGTAAAATTTATACCTCCAAACAGCAATACCTTTCCCCCTTTCTCTTCAATAAAAATAATGATGTTTTCAAATGTATGCACAGAAAAATAAATAATTTATCTCTCTGGCCCACAGAACTTAAAGCATTTAAAACGACATAACTCCGTATTTCATGAACACTGCTGTGCTTTCTGAATGAATATTGAATTTCATGTTATCCTGGACTCTAATGTGGTAGAATACATTACAGCACTTTGTGAATTTATGACTACCTGACTTTTCCCCATGCTAACCAAGAAAAACTATCTTTTATTAATGGGTGAAATGCTCAGTTTTGACTCCTTGTGTTGCAAGGTTCAAAAAATCTCATTTGAGCACAGATCGAAACCTGATTCAATAAAATCAAGAAGAAATTATATTGAGGGCTTTTGTGGAAAAACTATAAAGGTCATTTCTTTGAAATTTGAGAAAGCAACTCTCTGTCTTGCATTTTGGTGTCAATCCCATGAACCACAGACATCTATTCATTTTCCAAGCAAAAAATTTTTTGGGCTTAAAGAATGAATATAATTTTAGCTTTTTTTTTTTCATTTCCATGTCCCTCCTTTCATATCATCTAAGGCTAAGTAAGTCTTTCCTCTGTGAAGAATCTAACTCCCGAGTGACATGACAAAATTACATCTTGAACTGCATCTGAAGTTGAATCACATAGATTCAAAAGAGATGAGCACTGATTTCTGTGGAAACTGGTGCAAGCATATTGTCCTCAAATAGAAGATATTACCCAAAATATTCAGAATATGCATAATTATTATTTTTTCGAGTCTAAATACCAATTTTTCCCATAAAGTAATGTAATGCATGAAGAAATCCTGCTTTTTTCTTGCAAAATTTTGTCACTGCTGGTAAATAATGCTTGAAAATTCACATCAAGATCTAATATATTAGAAACTAGATTTAACTGCTTTAATATTTCGTGCCACAGGTGGACATCTAATATTTGGGTTTTCACTTTTTTCTGCTAACTTCTCTTCATGCCTGTATCATTCCCATAGGGAAAACAAATCAAATTGTCTGTTTTCAATTCTCCTGCCAGGACCTAATCAAGGAATTGAAAGCCTAGCTGGTGAATGTTGTCAGCCATGATCTCCATTCTCATTCTTAATCACAAAATTAATGTACCACAAAAATCATTAGAATAAAATTTAAATTACTATAAGTAGCTAAGTTACTATAAAATGGCCTTTATTTCCTTAAACAAAAGAAAATAAACAGATAGAAAACCCCAACAAAACAAATAAATTTTGGGAAACCAATTGACAATAAATATTTTGTACAAAATCACGCAGAGACTCAATTATACATACAACTTGACAGTGATGGTAGTGAACAATAATTATTTTCATTGTTAAAATGAAGTCAGGAGGTTAAAATTAAACAGATTTATCACTGACTCAATGAAAGAGCTGCAGTAGAAGCTGGATGTTTGAAACAGTCTTTTATATTTATATCCTCCTCATGTTGCAATTTCCTAGCTGATGGTTTAAATATGGGCTTCAGCATGAACATCTGAATACACAAGAAAACTCCTCTGTGTTGTGTGAAGCCTAACTTCATGTAAGACAGACATGCATATGACATATGAGAAAAAGTAAACTTTCCATTTCTCCCATCAGATTTTAATAATATCACAAAGTTCAATACTATTAGAATTAAATCCATGCACAATTGAAATTGTTGAAATTTAAATTCATAGACTAATGATACTTTATTGATGATGAAACTGGAACCCAAAGTTCTGCTTTTGCTCCTGCCTCTGTAATTCTTACCGTCTTTTAATCTCCCTCAGGGCTGGGGAGGATTTAGGCTGGCATGCATGGCTAGAAATTTATCCCAATTTACATAAATGATTGTGGGGATTTGACTTCCATTTCTGGTAGGAGTATGATGTGAGGATCAATTGACAGTGAGTTCCAGGAATGATAAGGTTAAAGTAAAATTATTTGCCTGGAATAATAAGAAGACAAGAGAAAACTGTTTTAACATCTGGTCAGATGATGTGCGCACAGATTATCTACTGGGACAGAAGAGTCTTTAGTCCAGCCTCTACTCCCTGATGGTTTAATAAAAAGGGGAAATATCAGAGCAGCAGGATAAACCTTTCTGTACAGGCCCTTAACTGAATGTTCCTACAATGCATTCCCAACTGCCTCTCCTGCACATTTTACACGTCAGCTTTTCATGACTATATAACATCAAGCTCCGACCTGGAAGTATCTTTATGAACTCTCTAAAAAATGGAATTATTCACTGTGGAATTACTGGGAAATGTGCAGTGGATGCAACAGCAGAGAGCCACTGGCCTCATAGTAA
Source organism: Loriotus luctuosus (assembly GCA_035582745.1). Taxonomy (NCBI): domain Eukaryota; kingdom Metazoa; phylum Chordata; class Aves; order Passeriformes; family Thraupidae; genus Loriotus; species Loriotus luctuosus. The sequence goes on along the minus strand of JAWWEY010000001.1, from coordinate 13,535,930 downwards.
AGGACAATAAATTATAGATATCCTCTTGGATCTTTCATGTAACGTTCTTCCTATCCAATGCATTTTCTAAAATACCTTAGCTAGCACCAATGCTTTGGATTTGCATGGGTTTTTTCGTTTTTTTTTCATTCACAGAAGGATTCAAAATGTTTTCAGTGAGAAAAAGAGACTTGTCAATTCTCTTGAGCCAACATTTATACATTGCATGTTTATGTAAATCAGGAAGCAAGAAGTCTCTGAGATGACTTCACCCTTTTTTATTACTTGTGTTAGATAGTGTTGCAAATACACTGCATTTTTATTCATATGGATATTTGTATAAGGTGAGCTGAATGCCTTGCAACTGCAAGGAGTAGCAACATAGCCCCTCTGGAGAAATGAAATCAACTGTTTGACTGGTGAATGAAGTCAAGCACCTACATAAGAGTTTGTAAGACTGAGTTGGTGCAATGCACTGCATTGCTGAAGTGCAAATTATGGACACTGACTTTATGTGAAACTCTTCTAAAGGAAAGGTAATTTAAGTTTCATAACTTTCTTTAGCATTCTAAAAAATTAAATTTTGTGTTTCTATGCAAAGTTTGTGTAACTTATCAGTCAGGAGAATAGGTGAGGTCTGAAAGAAACAACTTTCATTTAAACTCATTATGCTATTTACTTAGAACTCACAGTATTATTTAATATTTTTGAGGCATAAATATTGTCTCAGCATAATCACCAAATAAGAATTAATTTTATGTCCTAAAGTCTAGTATTCCTAGGAAGAACTACTTTTCATTACTGTTACAGGAAAAGCGTGACAATTCTTTTATTTTATAACATTCCTTAAAGGAGAGAAAACAGATAAATCAGGTGTTCCTAAATTCTGGGATAGGCACTAGGAGCTGTGCTTTTGCTAGTAAAAAGTGGTATTCACAAAGAACACTTCTACTGAGCATCCCAATCCACTCTTGTGCTCCAGCTTTATGTTTGTGCTCATATTTAGGCTTTCTTACCTTTCTTCTGCAATGCTTGTTCCAATCACAGTCAATCACAGTCATCTGCAATTGCATAATTTCCTTCCTTGTTCATCACCTGACTTTTCCAAAGGCTGCTGTGGAACAACAGAGCTCCAGTCATTTAATCTGTTGGCTATCCAGAGTGGCAATATGCCAGGCATTTTCTGTCTCTCACAGTAATCACACCTTGTTTTTCCATACTAAACATAGGGTGAGCCAGGAAGAAAAGTGATGCCTGGATTTTGCCATGTATACAGAGATGGCATAACTGAGGAAGGCTCCTGAACACACACAGACAAAAACCACACAGGTGTTATTTACATGTGTATGTATTTAGAAAGGACAGTGTCACTATGGCAGTATTTCAAACTGAATTTATATTGAACAATCACAGAACCATAGAATGCTTTGGATTTGTAGGAACATTAAAGATCATCTCTCTCAAACCCCTTGCCACGAGCAGGGACATCTTCAACTAGACCAGGCTGTTTACAGCCCCATCCAAACTTCTGAACACTCCCACAACTTCTCCAGGTACTCTTGCCAGGGCCCCACCACCCTCAGAGTAAAGAATTTTTCCTAATATCTAATCTAAACCTACTCTCTCTTAATTTGGAGCAATGTTTCAAATTGGTCCCTTGAAGAGACCTTTTCTTGTACTTTCCTTGCAGAACTGCAGGTATTTTCCTTACACATTTTCTCCAGGTAACCTCACCAGAGTCCCACCACCCTTGCAGTAAAGAATTTTTCCTAATATCTAATCTAAACTTACTCTCTTTTAATTTGAAGCAATGTTTCAATAACTAGTCCCTTGAAGACACCTTTTCTTGTACTTGCCTTGCAGAACTCAAAATATTTTGTAAAAGTCTAAAGTTTATCCCAAGCTATATTTGAGATTTTTTGCTTACCTTGTTTCTTTCCACAAAACTGAATCTCTTTTCTGTGTTAGACACAAACTGATGGCCAGATTCAAATGAAATCAGCACAATTATATTGACTTTATTAGACTTTACATGTGAGGAAAGATTTTGGTTTCCAATTCCTGTCGTAGCAATACTTATTACCAAAAGTGGAAGTATTTACCTTGATAATTATGTTGTTTGTTGACTTCATTGTAAAAATTATCCAATAACAAGGATGAGGTAGATATTTCAGGAAACTGCATAAAGCCTTGAGGACTGGAAAAAAAGTGAGGCTTTCTGAATTGTATCCACTTCAGTCTAGCAATGCTGAAAATTTATGTACCCCCCATTTTCTTCTATATTTTCATTTTTTAGCAATACATTTTTAAAATTTATAGAAAAAGCTAGGGTTACTTTCAACTGTTAATGTTTAATAGCCTTAGATCATTATATTTTCTTTTAAATGACATCTTAAAATAATTTAGGTTGACAAAGACAGTAAAGTTATCAAGTCCACCACAAAACTGTGTCCCTAAGTGACACACCCATCTACGCACCTTCTAAATACCTACAGGGATTATAAATCTATTCCTTCCCTGGAAAACCTGTTGAAGTGTTTGACAACCTCTTGGGTGAAGAAATTTTTGCTAATATATAATCTAAACCCTTTATATTTTTAATAAGTTCTTCAAACTTTAGTGGTAACAATGCTAATAGTTAGACATCACAGCAGCTTTGCCTTCTTTAATCATTATCCCATGAGAAACTATCAACTGCTGACCCCAATACTGCTTTGGAGATACAGAAACAAAGTCCAGTAATTGTCCAAGGCCTATGGTAAGCCTCTCATATGAAATTCATTGTCAAATAACCTTGTTTGAGTTTATCATTCTAGGTATTTCTTCCTAGCCCACATTATTTCCAGATGAATTTATTTACAATAAAATACAATGACATGAATTACTATGTCATTCCTTAGCTACTCTGTTTCACATAGCTGTGAGTTACAGAGATGTAGATAAATCTTATCTTCATCATTGCTTTTCAAAACTCCTAATTAATATATCCACTTGCTATCATTTCCCACAGTGATAATGGTTTCTGAATGCAGCAGCACAGCATGAGATCCTGCAGCAAAGCAGTACAATTTAAATATCCTTCTAGCAAGAAAACAGAGCTTGTCACCACTGTAAAGAAGACATATATTTACAAGTCTTCCATTTGTGACACCTTGTTTTGGAGAAAAGTAGCTATTCAGAATCACATCTATATTAAACAGAAAGCTGAAAAACCTAAATTGGCAAGAGTTTGGAGTGCTGGTTTTGACACGAAGATAAGCAGGCTCAGGGCTGATGAGAAAAATGAAACTGAATTGGAGCTGAAGCTGTAAAATTATCCGTAAGACCACTCAGTGACCACATTTCAGACATAGCAGGAGGATGTGTGAAATGTGGTGACTCCACCATTGTTGCTAGATCTTTCAATTTTACAGTCTCTTCCATAATATTTTGAGTCTTCTCAAATCAACTGCGATGCTGTTACATCAGAATCTCTATCTTCTTACCTTCATTCAAGTAAAGAATAAAAAAATACAGAAAAAGAAACCTATACCAAAATATCCATAAAGACGTGAACAGTGGTGGTAAAATCTCAAATATATCAGACTTCTCCTTAGGTTAGATACAAAACATTATATGTCAATTTGGCCCTATTGGTACTGTCACGCTTGTGTTTCAACACAAGAATTCAGTTTGTGAGAAGAGCTCTGGAATTGATCCTGTAATAACAAAAGATAAAAATATAGGTGAATTTATGATAAAGTTGTTACTGCAATGCAGGGTATGAGGCAATGAGACCTTTTAATCTAGTGCATACTACAGACAGATAGAAGCTTTTCTTTTAGTACTTTTATTCAATGACAGTATTGTTACATAAAGAAATATAAAGATGAATAATCTGGTTTTTTCCTCACTTTAGTGCTGTGGCAATTGTCATGACTTCTAAATTATGCTGTAAAGTCTATGTTGGGTTTATACTTAAACTTTCATTATGTATCTTCTACATGAGTATTTTAAATTCAATTGAGCATTATGGAATTTGGAATCTCCTTTCACTTACCCTGCTTTCACTGGTTTGGATCTAGTATTTTTCAGTGTAGACTTTTGTCTTGTTTAACAGGTTTTGAAGCAAGCCTGTGCAATTCTATTGAGGTGGGTTTTTTGGCATTTCAGTAAAATAAGTAACTAACATATTCCAAAAGTTTGACTGCAGCGTATTCTTGTGATATTGTTCCCCCCAAAGCAGTCTCAATCAAAGCAATATTCTACATCAATGTGTAGTTGGCAAACACATATTATTTTCTCTCTATATTTTGATGAGCCCTTTGAGTACACATTGCTTCGTCAGTGACTATATTCAATTCAATTCAAGGTCTTAATATTTTGTTGCTAAAAACAGAAAATAAAAAGGTACTGTAAAAAAACTCCCCACAGCTGCCACTGCTTCATTAGAGGCTCTACATAAACCTCTTTTAGATCAAGGATCATTGACCTGATAAAGTGCAATAGATTGCTCTTGCTTTCCATGTTGATGTCATAAAGGTGCATTAATTAAATAAATGCATTAAAGCTGCATTTCTCTGTTGGTTGGTGTGGGCCTCACAAAATAACTATTCATATTATTGTTAGTATTGAGACCACCTAGATCAGGAGGTCATTACTTTGAAAGACACAGCTGAAGATGTTCTGCTCACGAGGGCACAGATCATGGGACAAAAAATCAGGAGCTGTACAGCTGGATATCTGGCTCTGAACTAACAGGCCAGAAATAGGCCAGTGTGGAACACACCATGAAGGCACACATTGTTCTGGTTGGTGCTCATGCTGTTAATGTTCATTTCTTTCATTCCCGTTCTTCAGATTTGGTTATTGCTGAGATTACAGCCTACTCTCCTTCCTGGAGCCACTCACTGCAGTAAAAGTTCTGTCTGGAGAAAGTTTTACCTCTCCAAAACTGAACTCAAAATTAGGAGCATGACCAATCCAACGTCTATGATTAGTCCCACTAAGGACTGAACTTTTTTATAGGACTTCTGAGGTGAGTTAAAATTTGCTTTGAGTCAGCCAAAGCAAGCAGAGTGATTTTCAGGGAGACTGGAACATTTTGACTACAGAACAAGGGTTATATAAGGCTAAATTGTAAAAAACAGTACTTAAAGAAGGTGATGAAGTACTTTTTTCAAGATTAATGCTAAACCAAAACATAATCACAAAGTAAACTAAAATAAGAGTTTAAAATGTAGTTCAAATATATTCCTGACTTCTTAATTTCTGTTCCATTAATTCCTCTCTCAGTGCTCTGTTAGCAAATTAATTTTGGCGCAGTTGCAAAGAATAATTACTTACATTAAAGCTGTTTAGAGAACTGAAAGTTAGTTTTGGGGGAAGGAATGCTTAAATTTAATCAAAAAGCAGAATAATGCAAATGTAGTAAAAGGTTAATGCACTTAGGGCCATTAAAGTTGTCTAGATGTCAAACCAGAACTAAAAGAGCAAATAATAAATATATTGTTACAAAAAAAATGTAAAAGATACGGAATAAGTGCAAAGCTTTTTCCCTATCTACTTAAAGGATCTCAGTTCTATAGAGATGAATGCAATTAAATTTACCTAAAAGTAATAACACTTGTTATTTAAGGTTCATTTCCAGCAAAAGCAAAGGTCATACCAAGCACCTACAGCAGTTGTAGTTGGGAGTCTGGGCTGGAAATAGTCGAATTTAGCCTATTGCCCAAAAAAAAAAAAGTATATTAATTTTCAGTAAGCATTATTTTGGAGTGAATGTAACAATAGCATAGTTAATTGAAGTTTTTCCTTTAAAATATAGCATACAGTTTTACTATCCAAACCTGATTATGGTCTCAGTAAAATACATCTCAGATACAGAAAGGGGCAGAGATTTTGGTCAGCTACAGATAGGGGAGATTCATGGTAAGAGGTAATTGCCATGATAATTCACATTCTTATCAGCTAAAGCAGGTAAGAATGTAGGGCTTCAGAAAGAACGATATTAGCCAAGACATGAGTATAGCACTGAAAAACAATTAATATACACATGAATTTTGTGGAATAAAAATCTAAATTTTACAAAGTGTTGAGAAGAGAGTAAAAACCAGCAGCAATGTTTTGCTCTGCATGAATTTTTTAAATGAAAAGTCTTGCTCGGCCTTCTCAGTGAAAAGAGGATGCAGTAAAAATTATCAATATATAGAAACTATACTCTTAAGCAAAAGAAATTATTTCAGTACCCATTATTTAAATAATACTCATTATTTAAATAACATATTTTAGGATGAAGCATACTATTTATTCAATTTATTCCAATGCATGTTCCAATTCTTAAAAAAGCCCCATTTAAAACCATTTTTTTTCAAATATAAGAAAAGCAAAACTAGAAGTATTTCTCTTTGAGTTTCAATGTCTTTATTTTATAATAAATATCTTTTTATTATGTTAAAATAATAGAAGGGAAGAGTACAAAAAAGGGTAAAAGAAGATGCTGGTAATCAAAGGAAGGTCTTTACAACGTAATTCAGGGTCCACTGTCCACTGAGTGGGGTTGCAGACAGCAAAAATAGTTTGGTTTTTTTTATAAACATAGGTCTTAGTTTTCATTCATATTGCTTTAATTGCTCTGTTTATTTTTCTTAATAATAATGTGGTCAGATACCTGTCTATTATTTCCTAAGAAGTTAAGGTATATGACAGTATATAATCTCAGAAAGATTGTGACATTATTTATTTACTGATATTTCCTAGTATTTTAAAATTATTTTGAGCTATAATTCAAGTTGCCAGAGTATTTCACTTCCAAGACGACTTTTCATTATGCGGACCTGGTGGAACTTCATTTCTTCTTTAAGAATTTCTCTTTACTTTTGTGTAATTAACTTGATTTATTCTTGCAACATTCAAGCAAGCTTGTTAAGTCCTTCATTACTGAAAAAAAGAAAGCAACTTTTTCTCTTTTTCTTGTGACTTTCCCCTCTTCCCCCTGCATTTAAATGCTGTTTGCTGTGAATATCTCACTGCTCTGGAAAGCTTTCTCTTGAAGCCATGAAAGAAAACTCTTCAGGCTTGAAAGACTAACAGTCACAGCTATTGTGCCTGATCTGTCAAAGCAATATCTCAATGGTGCAAAAACTTCCATCTGCATTAGAAATCCATTAGTCAGTGAACTTTAGTGGCACAGCAAGTACAATGGCTGGATGAGCTTCTGTACTACTTTGCCTGTTTTCTTTGCTTCCTATTATACACATGATGGCTAAAAATATTGACAAAGGATGAATGTGCACTTTATAGAGTATATCCTCTAAAATTTTGGACCAAATTAGCACACAGGGCTAAAGGTTATGATACATTATTAATGGCAACTGCAATGAAAAGACATTTAAAAAATATTAAGGGTTCCTCCATCTCCACCCCTGAGCACAATGATGACTCAGACTCCCCTGGATCTCCTCAGCCTTGATTTCTGAGTGCTATGATGAGTAATCTTGGTCATCTCTAGGGCTGGAAAGTTTTTCCCCTTCAATGTAGAATGAAGCAAATTGATTTGTCTTCTTAGGATGCCTCCACTCCATCTTGAGCTGCACAGGATGGAGGGAACAGCAAAGTGACTTTTGGAAAACATCACGGAAGTGCAAAATTAAAGTATTTAGCATCTAAAACCTTTTAGTTAAGGTTTCATACTTTGCTGCTAATGATTGTACATCAGGAATAGTTCATTGTTCATAAAGGAATGCTTTGACAGATGACATAAATATTAAATATCAAATGCTGAGTGGACTGGAGGCAGAGGAATATGCAAGTAGATGATTTCATCTTTGCAATTCCATTTAAGAGCTGGATACTAGACACTTTGACAAAAAAGAAAAAAAAAATAGAAAAACAGCAAGATTTTAGTTTTCCACAATGCTCTAATTTTTTTTTTGTAACCTCCACAAACAATCTCAATACCTCTAAAAATCCTCATAGTCTTGAAAAGCTTTAAATACATTTTTTCCTTTTTTTTATACAAACATCAAATTAATTTTAAAATTGCTAAAAGTATATGACATTAATCATTGCTACTGAAAATATCTTTGTAGAAAAAAATGCACTAGGACAGTGACATTAGGTTCCATTAATATAAGCAAGTATAAATGAGATTTCACTACCTGGTCCCTTTCACCTATGGATTGTTGATGTGTACAGGTGGAAGGACAAATGGTTATCATGAACAAATATTAAGTATAATTTGGTCATTAGCTTTTCATGTCAATGGTTTTGTGGTCTGTATCACTTATATTATTAGTACAGTAAATCCATCTGCTTTAAAAAATAAGATTTTTATGTATTTTATATGATTTAGCTCTTTACAGAGTGTATAAATATATACTTTCTAAAAGCATATCTGGTAAGTGGCAAGTTGTGTCTATTTCGGACAGAGCTCTCCAGACCATTAGCAGTGTACCATGGAACTGTGGTCAACTGGATTTTATGCCACTTGCAAAGCCAAGGGAAACAAAGCACACCACAAATCAGCCTAATTCTAGGAGACACACATTATGTGGTTAAGTATTTGAATGCTGGAAAAGTGTAGAAATAGTAGCTACACATGCAGGTCATTTTATTCAGGAGCTGTCACTAGAAGGGCTGACATTTCATAGACACTAGAGTGAAGAGACCGAGTACTGATCCATAAAATTAGAGCAAATGAATTGAAATTGATGGACCCCAAAAGGTTCAGTGCTTCTGCCTTCACTCTTTCCAATGACTTTTGGTTTAGAAAGTGCATTGACTTTAATACCTACTGTAAGTATGGCAGGATTTAAATTTTAATCATTCTATCCATTTCATAGTTTCATGCTGTCAAATTATGTTAGACAGTATAGCTGATGATAAATCTAAACCATTCCTTTCTTGCTTTCAGAGATGCCCTCAATGTCAATGGTTACATACAAGCAGAAGTGACAAGATTGAGCTGTGCAAGGTTATCTTTTAGACTACCTAAGAAACTGAAAACTTCCCATGAGACATGCTTGAAATGAAATCTCCAGTGCTCAAATTTGTTACTCCTATTCCCTTACCTGATATAAAATTCTAACATTAACAGGAAAATAATGTGTCCAAAAAGCAATGGAGCTGGGGAAGGGTCTGGTGCATAAGTCTGATGAGGAGCAGCCAAGGGAACTACACTTGTTTAACCTGGAGAAAAGGAAGCTCAGGAAGGACCTGCTCACTCTCTGCAACTGCCTGAAAGGAGCATGGAGCCAGGTGGGATTCAGGCTCTTCTCCAAGTAACAAGCAATAGAACAAGAAGAAATGGGATATTAGTAAAAATTTCTTCACTAGAAGTTTAACAAGCATTGGGAAAGGCTGTCCATGGAAGTGGTTGAGTCAGCATCCCCGGAGGAGTTTAAAGGCCACGTCTCTGTGGCTCTTAGGGACATGGTTTAGAGGAGGGCTTTGGCAGTGCTGGAGGAATGGTTGGGCTCAGTGATTGTAAAGATCTTCTCCAACATAAAGGTTCCATGACATGTGCAACAGACACTGGTGTGTATATACACACATATAAGTATATATATATGTGTGTGTGTGTGTATATTTGCTTCACAAAACCATACTGTGCTTTGGGTCAAACTAAAGGTCACACAATGGTGTGAAAAGGCTCATGCAATCAAATTTCTTAAGTCTAGTAGACATTTAGTAAATTTGAAAGTGTGATTGTCTTGTGAATCACGTAAGAGAGAATTTCACATTTTTCCCATCTTCAACTGAAAATAGGAAATATATCTTTAGAGGATCACTGAATAAGTTGGAAAGGAACCTGGAAAGATCATCTTGTCCACCTTTTGGTGGAAAAAGGAGCTTAGGTGAGATTGCCCAACATCCTTCCTGTCTTGAAAAACTCCAATGACTCTGCCACTCTCCTGGGCAAGTTGTTCCAGGGAGTGTCTGATTTTATAGTGGAAAATTACTTTCTTATTTTGAGATTAAACCCCTCCCAGTGCAACTTATAGTCATTGCCCTTTGTCTTCTCCATGTGTTTCTCATGAAACTGCCGCTCTTTTAACTACTGACTATTGGGAGGAAAGGGTTAAAACCAGAAGATTTGCCAAGGAGGGAATAGTTTCTCTCAAAGTGACCATAGAGGTGGGAATGCTAAGAACGTCAGTGTGGGAAAACTCCATTTATTGTGTGAGCATCATCCTCTGCCTGTTTTGAGGAGTAGAATTCCTGTGTAGAGCTAACACCCTCTCACAGACCTGACTGAGCCTTCTGCTGGGGGAGAGAGAGATCAGAATAGCACAGCCTTGAGATAAACTTCTTGGGGACTGATCCCTTTGATGTACTGGGCCAGGCCCCCTACCCTACTGTCCCATGGGATGAGCAGACATGAATGGAACCTGTGTCCCCGTGTGTCTGTGCTGCCCAGCATCACTGGTGAGGTAATTAAATAAATCTACTCTTTGCATTTCACTGTGGCTTGGTGGTCACCCTGGTCACTGTACATGGAAATTCACACACCAGCCTACTGTGATGAGCTGCCCCCCTGGAGTCTTCTTCAGGGAGAAAAGACCTATGACCTTCCATCTGTTCTCACAGGATAAGTTCCCCAGTCCTTTGATCATCTTTGTGGCCTTTGGATCCTCTCCAATCCAAAATAAATTTTTACTATTGGTTAAAGTAACATTTCTAAATATCTAAAGCTGAATATGGAATCAAGAATAAGAAGAAAAGTTCTTTTTCTGAGGAAAATATGTCCATTTTATTTTAATTAAACTTAAAATGGGATAACATATAGAGAATTTTAATGAACTGGGAAAAATATTTTCTAGTAAAATTGGGAAATTTGCAAACTAAATGCCTTACTAAAATGTTTCTATTCCAATTTGACCATTTTTTAAAGAGTAGGTTTTAAAATCCTTGTTAGATCTCATTTACAATAAGAAAAACTCCAACTAAAACAGAACTACAAATTCACTTAAATGACTGTGGGGAAAAAATTACTATTCCTTTTCACATTAAAAGCAATAAATGCACTGGAAGACAAATTGATTGTGCAGTGTCCCATGAGAAGTCTGAGAGAAGCAAGAATTGAACCTGCATTTTAGTCTATGACCTTAGCTGTAAAAATATGCAGTCTTGAAACTATATAATTATTAATACAAATGACAAGTTAATTACAGCTATACTCTCCTCACCACAGTCATCCTTTTGTGTCTCCATTGAGAAGGAAAATGCTAGTTGAGTCTGTCTGAGAATGTCATTCACTTTTACGGACTGTTATTTCCTCCATGCCTTTTAAATCTAATTGTCAAACAGCTCAGTTTCCTTTGTTGAGAACCTCAAAAGCAGTTTGAATGACACTATCAAGGGCAGCAGCAGTTTAGCTGTTGAAGTTTATATTGTGCTGCACACTGGTGACTGAAGACTAGACTGAGACAACAAAGTGTATTCTCTTTCGCATAAACCTAACTTTGATTTTACAGGTTGTTTCTTCTCGGTTCAGATACAGAAAACACAATTACATGATGACAGCTAATTGCTACACATGATTTTGCTTTTAGCTGAGCTAGTTTAACAGAGCACTGTGGATTACTTTGGGTAGAATGACCACAAGGTTAAAGAAAAGATATAGCCAGTATTGCAGCGCATCTAGAGAACACATTACAGAGCACCATGAACAATAGGAAGTGACAAGAACAAGTGCATATTTCTGTAACTTTCCTGATGGCTGACTCCAGCTGCTCTTTCTCCTGAGTGTATAAGGTTCTGTGTGTATTATAGACAGGAAAAGCACATTTAGCACTAAGGTAACAATAGATGACATTGCTATGCTGTGCCGAAATGTCTCAGTATTATAGAATTTGAAAGAATATTAGATGGTTAGGTTTCTGAAAGTCAGGATTTAACCATCACTCACTGCCTTATGGCTTCTGATTTCTTCTACTTCATGTTTACTACCTTTGCTGCAGGATTGTCACCTTGGAGAAAAGGCATCACAGAGGTCTCATGTGCCTGAGTGATGCTGAAGTCTATCACCCACTTTCTTCCTTCAGCTGAGGAGAAAAGTTGTGTCTTCTGAACTGCTTCTGAAAGCACTTCATTAGTTAGTTTGGGGAAGAATTAAAGGAGAACAGGATCAGAACTGGAAGAGGTTGTACTGAAGCAAATGGAATTGTAAAGTCTTCTACTCAGAGGGTGAAGAGAAATATTAACATGAATGTTGGGGGAGGCTGTCTGAAGGTCTGAGAAAATTGGATTATTTCCAGTTAACCTCAATGGAAAACAAAGTCTGTGCACATTAACTGCCTGAAACATTAGCCATGAAATCCTTTTTGTTTGTCTTCAGTCATGGTTTGGTTCTTAGTCTTTGTACCACACACAAGTGGAGAGTTTTAACACTTATTACAAGTATTTGTTCTAATATAGTCAATGTTTTGACCATATTGTTTGTGATTTCGTGGCAGTACTAGCTGTATCTCATGGGGAAAAAGGTTGCAGAGAGTGGTTTTTGAAAGAAACTTTCCTCGTTAAGGAAGCATTTTCATATCAACCTCTACGTCAGTGGCTTTGTGTGTTCCTTATTATAAACACAGTCTTGCACTTTTGATATTTTTCAGAAGGCAATTTCATTTATCTCCTGAATTTGTCAAATGGTCAAACAGGATCTCAGAAAGTGCATCTTTCTATCTTTAAACAAAAACTAAAATACATATAGTTCTCCATTTTGCATTTGCTATTCAAGAAATAATTCATCATCAGAATGAATACCAAAGGATAAAGAAAATAGTGCAAGCAAAGGGGACAGTAGGATGGTTTATTATTATTATTATTATTAATTGGTTTTTTTTCTCCCATGTTTATTTATATTTAAGTGTTTTTTCCCATTGTGCAAAAAATGCACTTTTGTTGGAGATTAAGGACCTGGTTTGTAATTTTTTTTTCATTTGTTTCTGAGATTCTTTCAAAAACAGAAATGCAGAAAATGCAGCAAATGCACCATAAAGAAAAGTGGACTTGACAGTTTTTAATATCTTCACTCTTTTCCTTACTCTGGTTTAAATACTATTGTGCTGCCTATTTAAGTCTCTCAATAAGATATAAGAGGAAATGATAACAGCTAAAGCACCTTATTTCCACAGCTGTTTGGGTTCATTAGAGCCAAACACTGAAATGCATTATTACATCCATAAACATATTGGAATTGGTCAAGAATTTACCCAACTAGCACACAATGCATATGAGTGGTAACAAAGTTAATGTAGACGTTCCTGTAAACACACTATTGCATTCTCTACTATCAGTTTCATATTCCAGACATATGAAATCTACCTTTATACACTGACCAGTTTATTGTGATCAGTAACTGTAATTATTTAAGCCTAAATAGTTTAAATATGTTGTCAATCAAATTTCAATTCTTTGCCAAAATCTTAACCAATAACTGGGGGCAGAGACAATGGTTTATGGCATTTTTTATTTGTTTAGAAGCTTGTTTTTTTTTTTTGTTTTAAGGGAAATGGTAGGCTTATAATAATTCTTATGATGAGATTTTATAGTAAGATTTTACTATATCATTGACCACAGACTAATTTTGCATTGGGTTTTTTGTTAGTATTTAAAAAAATTACATAGCAGTCATGTAAGGTCTTATTACATCAAACACTACATACGTAGCTCACCTTAGATGTAGAGAGACGATTGAAATAGACATTTCTATCTGCTAAGATAACTAGTCATAATTACAAATTTGGCTTAGCTTCTTAAAAACCTATATGACCCTATATTTCCTTTTCCCCAGATGTCTTTGAAGTGGTTTGTTGAGTTTTGGGGTTTTTAAGCATGTGATACTATCTATCAAATAATAATACAAATTATCAGCTGAAGATTAAATTCTAAAATAAATTTTCAGAGATTTTTTTAAGAAAACAGTCCCCCAATCCTTCTTCATGTTCCTTAGCTTTTTTCTTCCATTTAAATTTGCAATGCAGATATTTTGATCTGAACAAACCAACAACTCTGATGGAAAAAGCTCTTAATCACTGACTCATAACCTAATTAAAAATATTAATAACAGTTAAAGTCTGACACTTGGAAATATTTTAGTTTTGAAACCTTTGAAAGAACAATTTAACTGAAATCTTACTCTTTCTGAGGTCATTTATAGGTCAACCTATAGACAGACACAGGTACCTACAATTTTGTTTGCTTGCTCTTAAATAAAAATATTAGAAGAGCTCATCTTCTTTGTCATCAAAAAGATTGACTTTTGAAATTTCCTGGCCTATTGTTTAATGGCATTCAGTTTGATTACAGTGAATGTTACTAAATCCAGTTAAGATAATATAACAGATTATAATATAAAATGGTATTTCTGCTATTTATTTGATTCAATGCATTGTTTTTACCATAAGAGATTATGCATTTAGAGAAATAGAGTGAAAAAAATATTATCAATGGGAAGAATTTAGAAAATAAAATTTGATAAACTAGATAGAGACTTTGTTATGTATAGAAAATTTGTAGATTTATTCTTATTTTTTTTAAGACACATGAAATATATCTGAAAAAGATAAAGACTCTCTTGAGTGGAAAACAGTTCATAAAATATTTCAGAATGAATGGTGTGTGTTTTTATATTTCTCTAGCCATTGCAGAAGTCTGCTTCCACACATACCTGCATGTGACTTCACCATGGCATTTTAAAGCTCCCATATCTTAGCTACTTTAGGTCTATGTAGGAGTCAGATTTTCCTTAGGAAGCATGAACTCATCTAAACAATTCAACCAAGGAACCCACCTAATATTTGGGGTAAAGATTTAATGTTTCACAAAATGCAATTTTCTGTTGATTTCTACAGAAAAGTGAAAACAGAAATTTCCCACATATTTTCACAGAAATGGCTCTATGATTCCAAAACTCAGCCATAAGAGACTGACCTGCATGCCCATCACCTTGCTGTAGAAGAATAAAGACTCATGGGTTTCTCCTGTTACAATATATTATAATCACCAGTAATTTGTTCTCCATCGACAGATAAAGAATGCCTTTTAATTGATGAGATGTGATGACTGACCCAAAGTAGACAAAAAAGTGTGTTTCAAAGAATCAAAAAAGCATGGACAGGCCTGGCTTAGGAGGTATCCTAAAGATCATCTAGTTCTAGCTCCTCTGCAATGGGCAGGGACACCTTACACAGGACCAAGGTGCTCAGAGCCTCCTCCAACCTGGCCTTGAACACTTCCAGGGATGAGGCAGCCACAGCTCCTCTGGGAAACCTCTGCCAGGGCCTCACATTCACAGTAAAGAATTGTTTCTAATATCTAAGCTAAACCTACTCTCCTTCTCTTTGAAGCTGTTCCTCCTTGTCCTGTCACTCCAGGCTTTTATAAATTGTCTCTCTCCATCTTTCTTGCAGGCCCCCTTCAGGTTCTGGAATTTCATAATTAGATGACCCTGAAGCTTCTCTTCTGAACAAATCCCAGTTCTCAGTCTTAAACAAGACTGTAGGCAAGCACTGAAGGTTTGGCCCGATTCTTCTTGGCATGCTGGATTGTTGCTGTTGGCAGTATAATATGAAATGCAGCAACAGTTTTTGGAGCAAAATCCTGAGCTAGAAACTGAGGTCTGCCATGTGGTTTTGACCACAACTTCCCATGAAAATGTGTTAATATTAGGCTTCTGTGAGAAAGCTGGATATCATAACTAAGGATCATTTTTTCTTCTTTTCCTCTTCATTATCCATTTTATAATGAAAGGTATTTTCAAGTTACATACTTTTAAAACCCAGCAAACCAACCACCCAAACAGAGGACCTGGGCTACTATACTGGAGGACAAAACTTGCATACAGGAGTACAGCTGAAGGTTACAGATACAACAGTGGTGTATCTTGTACTGTTTTTCACTGCTGGTTTTTTCCATTGCATTGAATACTTTACACAGCATGTATTTTCACCTTACCTTCTGCACTGAAGTGTTCTGATTGGAACAAATTCGAATCTTTACCTCACAAGACACTTTGTCCTTTCGGTCATTATTCAAGACCATTGCTACTTCCACTGAGTAGATATCCAATAATTGTATTTCTGCAGTTGAAACACCTCAGTTGAATATAATTTGACTAAAAATAGCAGTATTTTAAGTTGTTATCTGTTGTCTTTAGGGACTAGACAAATCTAATGAATTAGAATTGTACTAATTTGAAGTAAATTTTACTAAACTCTACAATTGGTCACAATTGAAAATTGTATACAGACAAGCAGAGCAGTCTTGCCAAGTATTACAAGCAATAGTTCTATATGTCACATTTCTTAAAAGTCTTTTAGCTGTCTACTGCAGTGCAAGAGGAGAATAATTTAAAGACCATGCAGTAGTTATATGCCTGTCTCAGTTTCAGAGACAAATTTCAGGACAAAATGCCCTGGAATGAGCATTTCCTCTAGAGGGCATCAATAACTCCTTTTCTTCTGACAATAAAAGAAATGGATACCAGGGGATGAAAGTGGGAAAAAAGTAGAACTGTTTATTAACAAAGCAAGAGACCTGCAAAGCACAGGTGGAAAAAAATTGAACCTTACACTCCACCCACACCTCACTGCATGGCCAGAAGGCAAAGATGCCAGCTGCCCCTCTTTGTCTCTGGGAGGAGAGGAGAAAAAAAGAGTTCACACAGCAGCAGGGAACCTGTCAGATTTCTGGTGTGGGTCTTCTCCTCATAACAGGCAAAGCTGGTGGAGTTTAATGTCCCTTCTTTTGCTGGCTCAGTCTTTCCAGGGTTTGGACTGCCCGGAGCCACCCCAGAGGCTCCCCAGGCTGGAGAGGAAAAACAAGCAAACAAAAAAAAAGCCCTGCCAAAAGGATTTGCTAGTGAAACTGTCCAGGCCAGGGGAAGGAAAAGGAAAAGAAAAACCCAAAAAACCCAAAAACTCCATCCCCTTCTGCAAAGGAAAACCCCTCAGAAGCTTCTTGCCTAAATTGAAGATAATTATCTCAGCAAATGCAATGAAGTAACAATGTGTGTAGCTGCAGATCACTCCGGAGAGAGATTGAACCTAAACTGTGCAGGAGCCCATTCCCTGGGTCCATCTCAAAGCCACAGCATCCATGTTCTGGACATAAAGCAGACAGCTAGGGAATAAAGCATGATCATAAAATCACCCCAAGACATTGCCAAGGGGTTTAGATCACCTATGCTTTGAAAGGACCTGATAAGACAACTGAAAACCAGAAGGAACCGGAATTGTTAAGAAAAAAAATTATATAGGAACATTCCTTCTGTTCAAAAACTGCTTTCAGCCACTCATCTTAGAGAATATCCACATGAAACAACTTTAAGGCAAGGTTTAAAGTCAGACAATAATATTTTTTCAATGAAGACCTCTCTGCTGTATCTGACATCCCTGTCATTATATTGTATCAATGTTATGTGAAATAACAATTAGTCTTTTTGCCCTATTATTAAAACGTGTCAGTTTGAAATTAAGCAAGAATTTTTCTTCTCTCTTGAGTAGTTCATCATCTGAGCTAATTCAGTTCAGCATATTCGCCAGCTATTTAAAAATCACTGATACAATGAGGGTCTTCCATCATTATCTGAGAATTATTGTGATCAAACGTAAGAGTAGGAACTGAAAATCTGAATAGTCAAAAAAGAAAAGCAGGGGGGAAAAGTGAAAAGAAATGAATATGTACCCTGAAGTCCATCCAAAATGTAGCATTGCCCTTTTTGTCCCAGACAGTTAGGAAAAAGAATAAGGTGTGGCATCTCACTTGAAGAAACCAAATATTAAGAATAATTTGAAGGAAAAAAGATATAAACTAGAAATTTACTCTTCATTGCAATTCTGAAAGGGACTAATGATGAAAGAAAATATAAACAAAGGATAAAAAACACAAAAAAGGATCTAAAGGATCTTGAATTGATAGAGGAAGGAATGGAAGAAGGATACTCTGAGTTCAAAAGGTTGGCATTTCCAAATAAGCCACTTTTGGACCATGAACTCCTCTCCTCTCCTCTCCTCTCCTCTCCTCTCCTCTCCTCTCCTCTCCTCTCCTCTCCTCTCC
>JAWWEY010000001.1:13471474-13517461 GCA_035582745.1 Loriotus luctuosus | reverse complement strand
AAAATAAAAATAAAAATAAAAATAAAAATAAAAATAAAAATAAAAATAAAAATAAAAATAAAAATAAAAATAAAAAAAACAGTGCAGTAAAACAAAACAACACTGACAGAATCAGAACACAACCTGACACCCTGTTGGTCAGGGTGTTGGTAGCAGTCCAATTGGAATGGTGGCTGCAGTCCTCTTGCAGTGTCAGGTGTGGTTCTGTTGGAGCAGGGATTCTGTATAAAGGAGTAGTCTTCTTCTGAAGATCCAGTGGAAGAGGCAGCTGTTCTTCTGGGAAAATCCAGTGCTGGTGTTCTAGAATCTCAAGATAATATCCAGGTAGGAATGCTTGGCTTCTCCCCCTGGGTGGAGCATCTCACAATGGGATGATGTAATTTTATCAGTCTTGGAGTGACACTCAATGGCCCATTAACAGCAGATATTTTCCAGAGGGGGGATTGGTTTGTGGAAGAGATAAACTGCCCAATTAACAGAAGATAACTGCCATACCTCTAAGAGATGACAAATAGCATACACACATTATCTTGCAATCTCGGACAATACATTTTATATTATTTTTTATCTATGTTATTATTTTCTTCTCTGTAAACCCATGAGACCTCATGCTTTCATTTACTTTCCTTATGGTCTATTATTCATTTGAATGAATCCATAAATTACTCTTGTATTCATCAAAGGGGTTAGACCAGCTGTCCAACTGTACCATTCTTCCTCTGCCTGCCTCCTTTTTCTACCTTTTGGATGGTTATATTTATACAATGTCCTACAAGGGATTTCTGAAGCTCAAAAATGTCATTGGAAGTGCAGCAGAATTAATCAAAAAGGTGCTACAGTGATATATGGTAGTGTTTTGCTTGAAGTTGCCAGTCACCTTGAAACAAAATCATTCATGGCTTATTATGTATTTGAAGATTCAAATGGCACTTTTTCCTTTGTTTGTTTCCTTTATGTCTGCTGGGCTGAGTAGAATCAGCTGGTAGAGACTTTTATTGTGTGATAAAACAAATGAGTTGGAGCCATTCACCAATAAACTGGTTTCAATAAACTGGAATTTTGCAGTTTATCAAACAGTTCAATTTTTAAATCTACCTGTTACATAATAAAGGCAGCTTGTAAAACCTCTCCATTAAGAACTGGTCTCAAAACAGCACAGGATGCCTCTGTTTCCTGAAGACACTCCCCTAGACTTGCAGAATCAGAAAATCATCAAATAGCAGAAAACCATGCACACGCCACTTGTTTTTCACTAGGAAAAATGTAATTCTTGTTATTTCAAATGAGTATGAAACAACAACTACTTTAAAAAAAATCCCAAAGGGAAAAGTGCCACCTCAAAGTTCAAATGCATGAAAGGTTATGAATTATTTTGTTTTAAAGTGACTGGCACATTCAAAGTAAAAAAATATATTGTATCACTACAGCCCTTTTCTTGGGGGTTGGGAGAGGGGAAGGAGTCATTAAACTGCTTCTGTTTTCAGGAAAAGGATGCATAATTTGATCTTTGCAGAGACTTCCTTATAAGCATAGGGAAGTGCAACGTGGTAGTTTATTGATGGCACACCTGCTCATTTTGAAATTGTTCTGTGAATTGCAACAACATGAACTGACATATTACCATGCTGATCATTTAATTTTGTGAAGTAATACAGCTCTGCCTAGTTGTATGCAATCTGTTCCTTTCACTTTTCATGTTATACTGGGAGATAGAAGAGATTTCTGAATGAAGATTTATGATGTTCTTGCTCCTCAGGTATTGTATTTATCCATTTTCAGACCATCATAAAGTAAGTCAATGACAGTGATGACACAATTGGAATTTTTAGAGGAAAAAAAATTACAGCCTGTCTGTTTAAAAATTTATGTCAACCACTGTTTTTGCACAAGGCTGTTATTTTAAAGGCATTAAAACTTGTGAGGGTTCCCACCTTTTTTCTTAATTTTTTTCTTTTTTTTTTCTACTTTCTTTTCTGTACAAGAGGGAATTGATAACAACACAAATCACATCTGAAAATTCATGAGATATACTTATTATACCCTTATACATTGATCCTTATATCTGCCTCAGTCTTTTCCAATACAGAGTGGCTGCCACTGCATTTTTTACAAGAATGACAGAAAATAAGACTAGACAAAGAAGACAGAATACTTCTGGGAAAACATGCAATTGCTAAGGATATTTATTTGCAGTACTAGGAAAATTACAGGCTTTTAGTCGGCTACTTGGAGTAATGGCTGCTCAGAGTTCAGAGCGAATTTTACCAGGTGAAACACCTACTTTAACAGACTTAGGTTTTACCAAAATGGTTTATAAAAAGATGGATCAAATGTGCTGTGAGTTAGGGCAGGAAAACCAGGCACTGGTGTATGTAGATGCTGCAGTTGTAATGCAATACATTGGCACAAAAGGTCTGTACCCAGCGAAAGTAGAAAATTCACAACAGAAGTCCAGGAACAGATGTGGGAGAAGTAGATGTACACAGACAGTAGCAGAGCCCAGGGTGGGTACTCCGAAAAAGAAGTGGTTTTAAAAGATTTCAATTTCCCCTGTGTTATTACATTTTGCTCAACCTTTTGCTTCTTGTTGCTTCTCCCGTATTTTCTTTAGTGGTGTTATATTAGACAAGCTACACTTGACTGCTTAAAGAAAAAAGTCAGGCAACCGATGGGTCTAAGGATGCTTTTGATGATATCCTTCATCTAAGATATCTTGAACTCAGGTTCCAGTATCCCAAGGAAGGGGATGGCCTAGAGCATTCACTCTAGCACTGCCTCTAACTAGTTGGGGGTTGGATTCAGCAATGTAACTTTTTTCTAATCAGAATTGGCCTAAAAAAACCCAATTAACAATAAATCTGTGTTTGAGTTAAAACTCCTAATTTCAGTTCATGGAGGACTGCAGCAAATATGAATAGAATTTATATTTCAACTCAAAAATTAATAAATTTGTCCCTTTTTTGGTGGTGATTTTGATATATTCTGCCAAAATACTTCCTTATGGGTCAAAATTTCTTGGCATTTGTAGTGAAAGATTTTTATGTGTATTTCTGATAAAAATAGACAGCCCTCTACTGTCTTTTTAATTTATATTTTTTCTGTTTGATGGATGAGTCTTGTTAGTTAATATTGATGAGCCCTAGGAAGTCAGTTAGAGACATTGCTATGAATCAACCATTAGAAGAAATTTGTTCACTTTGTCTTCTTATCTCTGAGTCCAACATTTCAGTCCCACCTACAATTCAATTTATTTCTCACTTAGCATTGCTAGAATTTACATTTTTCCTGCAGTCTTCCTTTTCAAGAGCTCATAATCTTGTACACCAATTCCGTAATTGCATTTTGTAGGGAAAATAAACAGACTGGACTCTTGCTCACATCCATATGATCTCCCACAATAATACCTCAGTGTTATGTATGGTTTCTGCAGGCTGCAGACAACACTTCCCAAAGTGCAGACGTGCATTAAAAACACCAACATCCTTCCACTGTTTGATTATTCTCTAATCTTTTATGTCCTGGTAAGTGTATCAGACATTGCACAAATACATAGTTTGACATGAATTCCATAGATTAAGCAAGTTTCTCTTCAGGCAATTAATCTGTGTGTCTGTTAGGGATTGTGTGAGATTGATACAGAGAAAGCCAAAAGCAACAGACTCAGTGAGGAAGAAATGCTGAGGGAACAAGGTTGTGGAGGAGAACTGCATGATTCCCAGGAGCCTGGTGTGATGTCAAAACTACTAGACTTTAAAGACTCTGTAGGAGATTGGACCACCCACAACGTATCAGTGAAAAAAAGGCATAGGGAAATAGGACATGCTGAGAGGATGCTGAGACAGTCTGCGTTTTCCAGAAGCAATAAGGGAATAAAAATACAGCAGCCAAGGCAAAGTCACAGAAACCATGCAAGGAAATACTGAAATAACGAATATTACATGTGAAATACATAGAAATATTATTATCTAACAAAAAATATGTATGGAGATTATTTACTCTCTGTTATATATATTACTACTAGATAAAGTAAGATATATACAATCCTTTGTTCTGTAGCTTCCATGTCAATAAAAGAATTACCGTTAAAGGCTTCCATGAGGAATTCTTCTCAAGTGGCAGATGCAGCACAACAGATCGCATTAGGTTTACAAGAAACAGATTCACCTTGAAGTATCCTACAATTGGGTTATCTTGGACTGAATCTGATGGCACAACTCTGGAAATTCAATGTCCTAATGGAAAAACACCTAATAATAGATGTCAACTGAACAAATGCCAACTGAATCCTAGATGTCAGTTCAGTCCTCAGTTTTCATTAATATTTTTAGTATTTTAAAAAGATTTCAATGTGTTTTCAATGGAAAATGGCAAACTATTCTACCTCAGTTCTTGCCCTGGTCCCAGAAAAATACCTAAAGTTCTCCAGCAGTTGATCCAAGTGTTTGAACATCTAAAGAAGCAGCACTTTAGAAATGTTTTGTCCATAATAGACTGAGTGGAAGATCATAGATGTATATGTTTTTTCACTAATGAAATTGAGCAAATGGTAATTTTGAAAGATCCTGCATCTACTCATAGTTTTCCTACTGCTGGGGAGTTTTCATTTGTGCAGCACCTCTGCACCAGTTCAGCCCCCAGGAGTTGCTTGGGCTGAAAGGGCCTCCAGGAGGGGTTCAAGTCCAACATCATGCCCAAAGCAGAGCCAGATAACAAACCAGTCTGCTCAGAGCTTGAAAATATAGTCTTGCACAACTTCTCTAGGCAGCCAGCTCAAATGCTTCAAAGCCCTCGGGGTGGCAAAACTTTCTTATATCTAGTGAGAATGACCCCTGTTTCAATTTATTCTCATGTTCTTTTGTCCTTTGACCAAATATTACTGTAAACATTCTTCCTGGGTCTCCTTGGTACTCTTGAGGGAGGCAGGAAGTTGGATTTCCTGAAGTTGTCTTTTCTTCAGGCTCAGTGAGTCTCAGACCCTCTGCCTCTTCTCATAGGGCCAGTGCTCCAGCCCCAAACATCTTGCATTTGTCCCCATTTGTGAATGCCTTTCTTGTACAGGGGAACCAGGATTTGAAGTATGGAGGGTGCTAGGTAGACAGGGATAATCCCTCCCCTCAATTTCCCAGGACAGAGGTCAGTATCTTGGGTGGGTTATGCTCAACTTGCTGTTAGACCAGACCTCCAGAGCCTTTTCAGTAGAGCCACTGCCCAGCTGGGGATCTAAACCCATATTTACTAAAATTATTATTATTGTTATTATTATTATTCCTTCCCAAATAGAAATTTTTTATTTGTTCTTACTGAATTTCACAAAAATCACTCCTTCAGTCTGTCTATGTTCAAGGGGCATTGCATTACGAACCACACTTGCACAATGAAATAGGAATGAATCTTAGAAGTAATTTTGCAAAAAACAGCGTTGCCAAAACCCTAAGGTTTGTTGACACTCTTTCAGACCTTGGTGTTTTACTTGAAATTCAAATTCAGAAAAGCGTGTGTGGCTTTGGAACACGCCAAGAACTCCTTTGTATTGCACATTGTTTCAGGTCAGAAGTATTTCTCAGAGACTGAGAAAGAAAACCAGTTCTTTTAAAATATCCCAGAGGTTGTTTTATTAGCATTTATAATTTGGAGGAATCGAGTCGGTCTGTGATTTCTGAGTGGTTGTAATAACAATGCAGGCTTTGGTTTACATCAAAGTGTGCTGGTGTCAGCAAGTTTTTATTCAAGTTTACAAAGTGCTCAGCTGGCAAAATCAGTGTTTGAAACAGTCTCTTGTCTCTCTTAGGAAAGACAGAACTGTGCAGAAAGCTAGAGGTGTGCCCAACAACACCTATTCCTGAATCAAATTTTATCATCCTTGTTGTCTCTCTTAGACTTTATTAGCAATGCTTTAATGGATTTACTTATGCTGCTGCTCTTAAACACCCCTGCAATCTGAAGTGTGAGCATATGGTCAGAAGAGCTTTACTCAGCAAACAGGTAACAATGACACTTTGTGCTCTGAGAATTTGATTGAATATGTACAGTTAATGACAGTTGCTCTACTTTTCATTTAAGAAGAAATATTACAAATCAAAATTAGTTTGACAAATGGGTGTGATGATTATTTTATTTTCTGTCCACTGCTCAGGTCTGATCTTGAAAAAAAGGAAGTGTCTAGGATGCTGATGGGTTTATATATGGATTTGCAGTTTCTTAAACTGAACTACAGATGGAACAAACTGAACTGTTTGCCCCTGCAAACTCAAGCAACCTTTAATCTGACTTTCAGTGTATTAAAGGAAGCTCAAAATCTGAAGTATCTAAGTTGGTAAATTCAAATGTTTGATGCTGCAAAAGGCACTTTTCTGACTGAGCAGCGAAGGTATCTATGTCACTTCCTCTCTCAGTCTCTCTTCCCCACTCTCTCTCTTTTATCACCATACACACAGACATAGTTTTTTTCTAGAAAAAAATGAGCCTTACGTGACAAATAGTGGCCACAATGTTTGGAAACCAATCTGGAGAACATTTTATCGACATTTTTAGCACAACTAGCTCTGCTGATATTACTAGGACAACTTGCAGTACTAAAATATGTGGTAGTATTTCCAAGGCTCTGTATTACTGAAGCACTTGAATCCTTCAGCAAACAAAGAGAAGCAGGTGAGAATGCGTTCCAGCATACTTGGAAGCCACTTGGGGGCGCTGACATCTCTACAGGTCTTATTTAAGAAAAAATCTTTTCTGGGGAAGTTTATGTGTTGGGAGAGAGGAAAGGAAAGATTTAATTGGCATCCATAAATACACAGCAGATTGAAAAGAGACCAGAAGTAAAACACTGGCCCTACTTTGCTCCTTTTACAGATCAGTACTGACTAAATACAATTATACTCACCCTATAGTGACATAAAATGAAACTCATTGGGTCTCATGGCTCTACCTCCATCATAATTTCTGTCTTTGTACAATCCCAACTTTTCTCCTTGGATAATCACTGCAGCAGGGCGATCTATCCCATCTATAATACAATTGGGGCCTGAAAAGCTGTTTGGCTCCACACTCTATGCTCATTCTGAATGCTTTAGAAATAAATGTTTTAGAATTTGCTAAAGAAATTTATATCCTCATAATATATTCATATTATTTTGTTTTCAATTGGTCAAATAATGTGAAAGGAAAAGTGAACATATTGACCTTAGTCTTCATTGCCTGTTTTGATTCTTTTAATGTCCAGGTATTCACTGAATATCTTACGCATTACAATAAATTTTAAAACAAATAATCTATGAATTAACTTCTTTTAGGGTATCACTACACACACAGATTTATTACCACAGTTAGGACAAGATTTTTAAAATGACAGGTATATTCACTCAGAAATAACTTGTTTGTTCTTATATTTTTATATTCACTTTCAGAAAGTATACTGGAGACTAAGTTTGCAGAAAATAATATTTTTGTTAGAATATATTTAATTTAGTATTAAGTGCAAAGGAAGAAAATATTAGAATAATATATTTTTGGTTTTATACAGGTTTAGGAATTCAATAAGTTAAATTATTGCAGAAATGTGTCCAATCAAAATTAGACAATATACCTCGATTCTCAAAACCAGGTATCTGTCAGTGGACTGCAAAGCATCTGCAGTGTAATGGCTTTCAGCCATTTCAGATTGAGCACCTCCCCTATCAAGGAAGGCTGAGAGAATTGGGATTGTTTGGCTGTGGGGTGACCCAATTGTGGCCTCTCAGCACCTAAGGGAGGACAAGAAAGATGGCAAGAGACTTTTTACGAGGGACTGGAGTGACAGGGCAAAGGGGAACAGTTTCAGACTGACAGAGAGTAGGTTCAGATTAGATATGAAGAAGAAATTCTTTATTGTGAGGGTGGTGAGGATCTGGCACAGGTTGCCCAGAGAAGCTGTGGATGCCCCATCCCTGGTAGTGCTCAAGGCCGGTTTGGATGGATCTCTGAGCAACCTGGTCTAGGAAAAGTGTCTCTGCCCAAGGCAGTGATGTTGAAACTACATGATCTTTTTGTTCCTTTTCAACCCAAATGATTCTATGATTCTGTTTTTGTAGAATGGGGATAATAGATGTGCTTCCTGTCCAAAGAAGCGCTGTTGATCACATTTTTATCCTCATGAAGAAGAAACTTTTGATTTCAATATTCTGTTAAAATCCCATTCAGTTGTGACTATAGCAGAAGAACTGCTCTTTTTGTGAATAGTTATTTCTGCCCTTCAACATATATTAAATTAATAGTGATTTCATGGTAATTGCCACTTTTCCTCTAGGTGTATTGGCTTCAGCAACATCTTATTGTTATTGTCAATCTTGACAAGTATGAATTTAGAAGTTAAAGTAGAGGTAAAATTATAGTAAGAAATGCTAAAGAGATTTTAAATGCTCATTTTAAGACCTTGTTTTTTCTCTCTTCCTGGGAAAAGCCTTCAAAATTAATCATTAAATCTAGTGGATCAATTTTTGCTCAGTAAAATGAAAAATTTTTGTACAGTAAATGTAAAATCAAAGTCTTAGCAAATTTTTTTACCCAGTTTTATTACAAACAAAAGTTAAATATTTGCTTCTGTTACTCCTTGTATGAAAAATGGATATAAATACACATGTACAGACACATAAATATTTGTACAGACACATAAATATATACATATAATACACACGTACAAATACATAAAGCATGCATACATGTGCACACATATATAAAAAGGTTTACATGTGTCAATCTTATGAATCTAAAATTGTATACTCCCTCTCCTAATTGGGTCTATAATATGTGGAAAACAAACATAAACATTTGTAGACAGTGCTATTAATGAACTATGCAAATTTTAATAGCAATGTCTCTGCTGCAATTTATAAAATTCTGCATTAGGGAATTATCTATACACAGTGGAGAAAAGATGAATATTTTTACTAATTGAAATATTTCCAAAATAATGGCTTTCTGAACTGTAGCTGCAGTTAAGATAGCCTTCTCTCCCATGAAATAGCAGTACTACTAATTAACATGTTTTCAAAAAGCAGACTGTTGACAGAGAGATGCAAGAGCAGAAAAAGGTTGCTAGGTACCTGCACTCACAAGACCTGAATGTTTTATTCTTTGGGAAAGAATGTATTGCAAAGATTTCAAGCACTGGCAACTTTCCCTGCTAGGAAATTTATTCTTCAATGACTGGAAAACATTAATTTAAGTCTTTTTAATGAACTAATGGGTCATGTAAAACACCTTATACTTTAGCAAAATAATTTCTTAATCTAAGAGTGTAAGTTTAATTGGCTAATATTTGAGATACATCAAAAGCTGATAATTAATATTACACACAGATAAGTCCCAAATAAATAGACAGTATTTAAATATTTATTACAGTTTTATCTCTCTCTTTTTTTTTTTTTTTGTCGTCATGGCACCTTTTGTTGGTGTATTTTAGCCTAGCTCCTTCCCAAGGCAATGTTCACTACAAGTTCCACATCCATGTGTTTATATACCAATAATAAATACATATTTCTATATTACATCATTGGAATTTTGTGTACATGTACACCTGGTCCCAAATGGTGGAACAGTTGTTATACCCTAATATTATAGAGTGAAATAAGGAGAACATCGAGTTGGTAAAATGGACAATTTTCCAGGTTTGAAAAATGATCTCATATGAATGAGATGTAGGTTCATGTTCTTTGTTAAAGCTGCATCCTGAAATGGCAGCCTGTGCTATAAACCCTCCTTGTGCATTTATCCAGGAACTTTCCTGCAGGATGGTGTGCCAGAAAGTCCCTCCATTTTGTAAAGGACTCTGGTTCATTGGCGTTTATACAGTTGTTAAAAAATAATACAGTGAGAGAAGCTGGATTTCAACAGGTGAGACACAATGTAGGACTCCCTTGACCAAAAAGGCCCTAAGTGGTGCTGGTATTCAAACAGCAAAAAGTACAGATTTTTTTGCCAAATGCTCCATGACATCAGCATGTGAGAATAGTCTAGTTCAAATGTAAGTAGGTTTATTAATTTTTTTTTTTGCTCTCTGGACTAAGGAAATGGAAAATTTAGCAAAGAGGATATGTGAACAGGGCATGTGCATAAAGATATTCCCTTCCATTATAGTCTGTCCAGCACTTGGATAATGAGCAGCAGTTTGCCACAAGTTATGCTGGTGAGTAATTCACCTCAATTAGCACCTTTCTGTGGTAATCACCAGTAAGCCTTTAATTAGCTCATTTTTTCTACTCTAAAAACACAAATTAATTGACCATTGTATGGCTTTATTTCATCATCCTGTGGGGCTGGGAAACCTAAGAACAAGCTAAGTGATGTCAGGCTTGCACATGGAGAACAGAAGAGAGTTCTGATGGCTAGGTGTGTCCCCAGAGCAGGGCAGTGTGTCCCTCGAGCAATTTCCCTTACTTCTACAATAGCCTGTATGTGAAGGAAATCACAGGTTTAAATTTACCCCAGTTTCTCATACTATGAGAGATACATTGAAATATTTTTTGAACTGTCAGGGAGTAGTGTTAAAGCAGATGAGACACTCAACAAGGAACCTTATAGACCTGATAATAATTTCTAAAATGAAATAATTATATTTCTTCTCTTCATGATGAATGCTCTACTTCTCTGAGACATTGAGCACCCTCCATCTCCACAGAAGTAAATGTAGATGTGCCTCAATGTTAATTCATCTCTTTATGTTTGCTTCAGGCTCGATGCAGGCTTTTTTCAGCTCTAACTAGGCTAGAATAATAATTGTCATCATCCTGTTATCCCTGTGCTATAAATTAAGAAAACCTTGCCTGGCAGTGGAGAAGCTCAGCATATAAAGAGGGAAATGAATTGCAAGAGACCAAAGATGCAGAACTCTTGTCAAATATGTCTGAATTGATACAAGTTGTGAGCTACAGCTGCTAATCCAATGAACCAGATGGTATCAATTGTCAAACCAGGTGCAGGAAATGGGGTTGTTATCCCTCCTGCAAATCAATTAGATCAGCATGAAAAATTCGTAAATGAACTTCCCACCAAACAAACAAATTGTACCGAAAACTGTCTCAGGTGTTCAGCTGAGTCATGAATGATTGGTCCTTTTGCAAGAGGCAGCTGCCATTAAAGGTCTTTATTTCTTTTATGAATGAACATACCAGAATTTAATTTTCAACTCTAATGCATCATTGGAAGTTGCCTGATCCAACACTTTTCCTTTTACTGATCCATGCTAATTGGAAGTGTCAGAAAGCATGAAGTATGCCATGGAACTAACTCCAGTTTCTGCCACACAATATTGCAGTAGGCCTTACATATCCCAGTGCACAAGTAAATAAGTTTCTATCTCACTTAGGAGAAAGCCAATCCCAATGTGGTGTTTCTATAAAACAAAGGTCCATATTGGTTAATAATGTTTTGACAAATGCTTTGATATTCTCTGTAATGAAATCTGATCTGCCTTTTTTTACAAAACAATGCTCAGTATGCAGTGGGTTTTGTAAGAGACTATGGAGATTGCTGGGCTGCTAGAGCTGGAATGAGGCTGTTTAGCGGAAATATTTGGGATGATTCCAGGGTAGTGGTGAGAACGGAATGATGAAATACATTAAAGTGATTCTCCCTATTTTTTCTGAATTCTGACAGGAGGAATTAGAAGATTTTTAATGGAAATGGCCAAGAATACACATAAATAGCTTTCCCTCAAGGGACCATCTTCTTAGATATGATCTGTAAATGGTTTTCTTGTCAAACAAATAATAGGAATCTTGAAATACTTTATACACCTGTTAGTTATACATATACATTTAAAACATTAATCACATGCATATCTATACATCTACAATAGTTACAGTGAAATAATCTTTTCACTTATATCTTAGTTCGTTCTTCAGCAAAAAGAAAACATAGAACCAAATTCATGTTGCACTCTCAGCTGGAATTAAATTACTTGTGAGTGATTCATAATCAAACAAACTCTCTCTACGTAAGTACTTCTTGAAGAAGAATGCAAACAGGGAAAGGAGAAATGCATTGAGAGGGTTTTCTCTATATTTAAATGCTCTTACACAAAATGGACTACCACTGGGTTGGACCGAAGTAGAGTACTCCCATTAAACAGGTATTCTCTAGCTAAAAGATAATCAAAAGCATTAAAATGGTTTAGCAATCAAAATAAACACGTGCAAAGCAAGATGGTTCTCCAAAGAGGAAAAAAAAATCAGGAAATCAAGTATGAAGACAGAGTATATACCTCAGAATATGTGTTGCATGATAATGACTAGGGGGAGAAAATACCGGTGAAGCTGAAAAATCTAAGACAATTATATTACAATTTCTTGCACTCATAAAGTTCCTATCACCAGAATCTTGTTCTGTTTTTCAAGTCTCTGCTTGTCTCACAGCTCAGAACACAAAAGACTTCAGCCAAATAAGCCTGAGCCCAACACTTACAACTTTTACAACTTCATGCTGCTTAAAACATTGATTATGGTATGATTCTTAAATGCTCTGCATGCACTATCCCAAGAAATTAGAAATAGTTTGCTGTTACAGGGAAATGAAGGATCATTTATCAAAAATGGATAAGGAGGATGGATGAAGGATATTATCAAAAATAAAATCAAAGTCCGAAAAACTGGCAAATCACATCACTTCAACATGTAGAGGCAAATACTTCACTGAATATGAGATGAGAATTTAACCTGTGTACTTTCCATAGGGGTACTTATGCAGAGCTTATAAGACAGCAACAAGTATAAAGCAGAAAATGAAATAGCGAAGTAATATTCAAGGATTTATTTTACTGGATAATTCAGTATATAAATGATAATAACTGCTGTGTAAATTGAATGTAGCAAATACAGCTGTATTTTATCATGAAACCATCATAAAAAAATAGCAGCATGACATTTATTCATACACTTAGCTTTTTGGTTAGGAACATTTTCAATTATTATGTAAGGTCTTAGCAGATGTACACACATTTAGTCTTCTGTTATTACACCACTAAGTGTGCATATGATTTTATTATATTTCAAAATCACCAAAAAACAAAAGAAACTTAAAAAATTATATTTCTGCTATAAAAATGCTTATTGTACTTCAATATATTTTAAACCTTGTGGCAATTTCAATCAAAACTGCGAAAGTTTCTTGTGTTTGACGCAAAAAAAAAAGTTCCATCTGTTTTCTGAATGAGGTATTACCTAAAACACCAGCACAGTGAATGAAATTAAGTAACGATTATATACTGAGATATGTGTATGAGGAAAGAAATACAATCTTTACTGCTTTCATATAATAAACTGTCACTGATTGGGCCTTTAAATTCCTTGCGATAAAAGACAATGTTCAAAATACAAAATATAGGGAAAGGAGTACTACAGCTAATGATGGCTACATGAACATTAATGAGGTCAGGAACTGAAAACCCATGCACTCATTGCTGATTGTACGCAGAAAACATTCTCTGGATAAAAAGAGAAGATATGATACATATTAATCTATCATTACATTTTGTGGTGATGCATCCTCTCCCTCTCCAGGCCCCTTCTCCAGCAGCATTCCCTGAGCTCTGGAGCTCAGACAGGTTGGGCAGTGAGCACTTGGCCATGGGGCTCCTGGAAAACCCAACAAAGGACAAAGATAGCCCAGGCACTTCCTGAGACCTGGGCTTCACAGACTAACTATTTTGTGACTTTTCTTCTGGGAAATTTTCATTGTTTTTAACAATCATTTTTACGTCATGATTTAAACAGGAAACAAGGCCTTCTTTGTTGAGATCCCAGTACTAAAAGTATTTTCATGACAGATGCAAGATATACATTGAATTCTTCCACAGGCATAAGAAATGCTGCATTTTTAATTCTATGAAATAATTAAATGTGGGTAGGAAGTTTAAATGCTCAGTTGTCTGCACAGAATATTCATTCTGTGCATGCATAACAATTCTTAATATTCCTATGGGGATTTCAAGATAAAACCAACTACCTACAGACTTTCAGGCACACAACAGATAAAAGAATGACAGAATCATAGACTATGTTAAGTTGGGAAGGACCCACAAGAATCATGGACTCCAATTAATTCCCTGCTCCTTGCAGGACTAACTAAAACTAAATCACATGAGTAAGAGCATTGTTCACTCACTCCTTGTACTCTGGAAGAAAGTTTTGCTACCTTACGTCTGTGAATGTAGGAAGTTCCTTCTCAGTCCCAGTTTAAGTGTTCATTGATGAGAATTTGTGTTGGTTCCAGGATGGTATGGAAACTACATCCCTCTTAAATTCTCCCAAGACAAAGATAACACTGAACAATTCCTTCCCATGTCAAACTCATAACCTGAGGTGATTACTTAATGCAGT
The DNA here is from genome assembly GCA_035582745.1 of Loriotus luctuosus. Classification (NCBI taxonomy): domain Eukaryota; kingdom Metazoa; phylum Chordata; class Aves; order Passeriformes; family Thraupidae; genus Loriotus; species Loriotus luctuosus. The sequence goes on along the minus strand of JAWWEY010000001.1, from coordinate 13,503,113 downwards.
AATTTAGTGACTGAATAATTGGAACTGACTGATTTATTGATACAATTTTAAATGTGCCCATTATATGATCATTGTACTGTTCATATTTAATTAGCTAATAAAACTGTAGCATATTAGCTAGAAATATGTCTCATTAAGCAAATACTTGCTTGCTTATGCTTTTCTTTTATAAAATCCATAATTGTCTCATACAACTGATTTATTTTCTTGAGTTGCAATATGTGCCACAAACTTTCAAACCACAAATAACTGTGGATAAGCATCTTCAGAATAGTTGGCTCTCTTCCCATCTAAATTCATAAACAGAGATTGAGGAAAGTATTCCCATTTAAGTATCTTTGCTATAGTGTTAAATCCAAATCAGAGTTGGGTTTACCCAATGGGTAAAATGGAAAAAAATGAGGGAAGGAGAAGAGAAGGGGAAAAAGAAGGGGATGGGGAGAGGGAGGGACGGAGTATTGCCTCTTGGTAGCCAAGTGCTTTGTGGGTTTTAAATGGTCAGTGCTAGAAATGGAAGTGAGCTACCAGGCACTTTAGAATCAGCCCCCCATGTAGGGTAGTGTGGTGTCCCATAGTGAATGGAACACATCTCAGCCATCAGAGAGAAAAGAGAGAAAGAGTGCACTGGTTTTGCATCACGGAAGTCATGGAAAGAGAAGCTGCTACCAGTTTCCTCTGTGTCTGACAAAAAACCAACCAGTAACTAGCTTTGAGAATTCATAATCTGTTAAACCAACAAAAAAGAAAAAGCTGAACGTGCCTCTGTAAAGACGTGTGTAAAAAATAAAAAATCCCGAGAATTCTCTCTTTCCTTCACAACCAGCAAAGAAGTAACACGGCTGGCCTGGCCTCCTGTCTCGGCTGGGCCAGGCGCCAGAGGCTGCAGGGCAGAGGGAGGGGACGCCATCGCCCTCTGAGTCCAAGCCTGGTTGCTGAGATCCCAGCCACTCTTTCCCGCAGCGTGGCCACTGAAAAAACCAGAGGTGGCTCTGCAGCCCACGGAGAAAGCAATCTTGGCTTGGCCAGGATTCTGACACCATTGATTCGCCTGCACCAGGCAGCAGGGAGGAGAAGCCATCGGCCCTGGCCATGGTCCTGCTGTGTCCAAGCCTGGCTGCTGAGATCCCAGCCGCTACCCCCAGCACGGCCTATCCAGACACAGCCCCAGCGCAGCCACTGCAGAAACCTCCATTGTAAAACAGTTCCAGCCACAAACAACTGACCCTGGCCAGGGTAACATGACCATCTGCAGGCCCTGGGAGAGATATGAACTCTTTCAGTGCTTCAATCCTCCCTCGAGCGAGAGAAAAGGATAGAGTGAGAACACAGAGAAGCAGCATGAAGACAGCAAGGTCAGTGAAGAGGAAGACAAGTCTCAGATAGAAGGGATGAGGAGATGCCTTGATCCTGGGGCTGAAATCCTCTTGTAAAGCTATGAAGAATGTAATTGATACATTAGACTCCTTTTCTCTATAGCGCATTGAAAAGTTTATGGAGATGACTTAATCAGCAAAAGGCCTCCATGCTAAAGTAAGCACATGTTGACGTAGTTATGATCCCGTGCAAAGTTTGAACAGAGAGAGGAGTGATGAAGATCCTGTGCCCCCAGGTGGAGAAGAAGACCTCTGTTCTTAGAGATGAAGATGACTACAAAATACATAAATAAAACCTTTACTCTTGAACAGTTCATCTTTAAAAAGCACCCCAAAAAGTGACACGGCCCATAAAAACAGTTGTGGGAAGTTGTGAAAGATGGGAAGAACTTCATGATTGCAGATTTTTTTCCAGGTAGCTGCTATTCATGGAAACTAAAGGCCATGTGAGAACTGTTTTCTCGTAGAGAAGTCTCCATAAAATGACAAGAGGGACTGCTCTCCATAAGTGAACTGCAGAAAGATTTTTCTAGAAGTGATAAACTGACTGAATTGTTTCTGTGCATTGTTAGTGGGAAAGAAAAGGTTGTAGGGGGAGGAGAAGTGTTCTTAAGGTTTTGTTTTGATTCTTATTATTCTTTCTTTTAGTTACTGTTAATAAAATTTTCTTTATCTCCTTTTAAAGTTTTGAGCCTGTTTTGCCTTCCTCCTAATCCTATCTCACAGCAGGAAATTATTAAGCATATTCTAGTGGGTGCAGCACTGAAACCCACCACATTAATTGGTGCATTGGTCGGGAAATCTTGAATTGGTGAACCTAAACCACTACAAAGAGAAAAACTAACTTTAATTTTACATAATAGCCTAATTGTGCAGAATGTGGTAAACTTGAGAATCTCTGCATCATTTCACTCTCTTCCTATTCCTGATGGAAATATCCTTTCTAGCAGCCTGAATCATGCTGCATTTCGAATTTGTGGCTGAATCAGCCACGATGACACACCAAAATCCCAAGTATTTCTGATTAGTGCTAGCACAGTTTTTGTACATCCTGCCAGATACAACAAATCTTTAATAGCATAATTGCCATATAGATGTTTCCCTCAGTTAAAGACAATGACCCTGATCCACCATCAATTTAAATCACTGCCTCTCTGACCAAGTCAGGATTTCTGCACAAGTGCAAATCAGATGGAATCTCAGATAATGAATCAAATATTTAAGGAATCATCACTTATTCCATATCTGTTCAGAATTTTCTTGGAAAGCTACATTTCCAAGAAAATCACAGTATCAGAAATTGAATTTCCAGTATGTTTGCCTGTTACAACAGAGAGTACACTACTATTTTGAGAGTATTAATTGGAAACACAAGACTATAAACATTATTGGAACTATATAGAGAAAAAAATAGTAAAAAATGCCACCTACACATTTCTAACAAATTACTGGAGATATTTATTGCTTATATATAGTCTGGGGATAGAGGTCAAAGTTTAAACTAACACCTAAAAATATATATTTGCTCTGAGCATTGTCCACAGGAAAAGCACAAACAAATACAAAAGGTCAAGTTCAAGGTCCTTGAAACACCTGCTGTTATCCACATGTCCATTTAATTAGTACAAATCGAAAGACAAAATTATTATTGTAATGTTTACAAGAACATTAAGAAGACAAATACAGATAGAGAAAATTAGTTTGCTGACAGTCGTTTCAATAATTTAAAAACTATTACCATGAAAGATTCAATTTCATTAACAAGTAAACAATACCAACAAGTTTTCTTAGAATATAAATGAAAATAAATCACTTGTCATAAAGTATTAGTGATTGAGCCACAATCTCTTTCTTCTACTGACAACTGTACACATCCAGAAACAAAGCAATGCATGACAGAAGATAAATATATAAATCAAGGGAATGCAATTGAGCAGCAATGCCCAACTCTCTCTTGTAGCTGAAGGAGTATCTCTTTGCTGTTCTGCTGCAATGTTGGTTTGGTTGTTTTCTTTTTCTTTCCTTTTTTTTTTTTGGTTTTTTTTTAATTTTATAGCATCTTTTTGCTGAGTTCCTCAGATGTGAGATGCTCAAGTGAGGACAGAAACAGCATTGCTGCACTGACTCTTACTCTTGGTAAGTTCACCCTCTCCGTACTAAGTAGACTCATATTTGAAAATAATTACTTGTCTCCTTCACATTGGCTGGAATCAACGACAGTGGATGGAAGTCACAGTTGTTTGATCTAGTCTTTTCTTCTGGCTGGACACCGGAGGGAGTTTCATTTCACAAAATGCTCATCTGTTCCCAGTGCTGTAGTCTGTCAGAGTAAACCAAAGGCTAAAGGTGTTACCGGCAACAAGAACATACACATTTCTAGCAGATTCAAATTTCTCTGTGAGCCACTTTCAGAAATAAACCAACCCCCGCCCAAAAAATTAAATTCAGATTAGGTACTACAGATGGTTTTGACTTGTTTATTTTGATAAAGAAGTTTAACTCTGAATGTGCAGAGATACTTTTCCCTAAGTGGGTAGTTACTTATTCAAATCAACCCATAAATCTTGTACAAATCAGACAAGCAACATACATTTCTTGACAGATTCTGAACACAGTTTAGAATCTGTCAATTCTAAACTTGAATAGTTCAATTTGTTCTTCTGGAATGATGGTTCATTTATGAAACAGAGCTTTGTTTAAAAACACAAAACAAATTAGTGGATTAATTCTTTTGTATTAAATTCTTAAGATAACAAGTCACAGTGAATAACTGACTCTGTTTTGTACCTTTGGATGGTCTGTACACTGTTTTCAAGTTTGCTGACAAAATTGTTTTTTCAGTTTTAAAAGACCAGGTTGGTAGAATCTTTATTATTTTTTATCGATTATGAATATCTCATTGCCTTTCCAATTATGAATATCTCATTGTCTTTCCAATTATGAATATCTCATTTTATTTATTTGTGATCTTTAGTTTCAAATTCACATTTAGTAATTGTTAATCAGGAGTTTTTACAACATTAACTCTCATTTTTATTGGAAGTCCCAGCAGTTGCTTCTGGGCCTTCAAGATTTGCAAATATGTCTAAGAGCTCACCTCGCACTAGGTCTATTGGTACATAAGGTTACCACAGATCTGACAGTGGAGAGAAGGGTGGAAAGAAACAGGCTGTCTAGAGGTCTAGAGGTCCCATTAGTTATAAATTATAGGGTTATATATTTAAGTATCTATGTAAAGATCTGCTGCATAAGAATTCTTTGTGCTTTCAAAATGTAACCCACCTCTAATTCCTGGCTATTGACACATAGTTTTTAATTTCTTCTAACCAGAAATCTTCAATGCTTTCTAAACAAAATTCCTAGACCACAACCACAGTCAATTTTCAGTCCTCTTTTCTCATTCATTCCTCAAATCTCTATTTAAACCTCATCGGATTTTCTGAATCCCCTCTGGGGATTCTACCATCACCCTCTGCAAGTATCCTGTAAGTTGCTCTGTCTGAGACCTCTCCTTGTACTACTCTGAAGACACACATTCCTACTGTTTTCAGGTGAAGTTCAGAAACACAGATGTAGGTGACACTCACCAAAAATCTGCTGACAGTAGTCTTACGAATATGAATGAAATTGAATAATTACTGAAGGTGTTGCTTCTTTTCTTCCTCTCCATTTTTTTCTGTACCATCAGACCACCACATAACTTATTTAGAGACACAGGTTAAAGTCATATTCATTATCTTTTTCATTCAGTATTTGTGAACTTCAAATCTGTGGTTATATTTCTGAAATGTGACTTTAATCTTTGTCAGATGATGTCTTTACACTAGAAGCTCTTAGAATCAGCTTCATAAATGTTATATCTCCAGTGGACCAGGTTGTGCTTGTAGCACAGAAAGTGTGTTACAGCTCCAGGCAGCTCTCTAGGCTGCTGGCTGGGCCCTCAAGCTTGTGTTGGACAAGACATGGATGATTACTGGTCAAGAGATGGGAAGTTGCTGTACCTGACAGGTAACAGTGTGGGAAGATGGCAGAAGCTACAGACAGTGCATAAAAGGAAGGCAGATTTCATAGCTGGTTGCACAGGGAATTGTGACCCATCTGTGCCAGGATTCACAGATGTTTAGGAAGGAGTCTTAGGCATGTTCAGGGGACTAAAGCCTTGTAAAATCAACAGATCCTAAATGTCATTTATCCCATAAAATGCTGAGATTTGACTGCAGGTACCAGGACTAGAACCACAGGGAAAACCTAACTGAGCAGGTTGTGTGGGAGGAGACTGGCATAAGGAACGGGAAGTACAGGAGTATCAAAAAGAGTCAGAGCACATGAAAATGGATAAATTACCCAAAGTACCTAGACAGGGCAGTGCTTGCTAGGAAGCCCAGCATGTGGTTTCCACATGTGCAGCATGATAAAGCAAACCCATAGTTCTGACCTCAACACAAAACACATATCTTCTTCCTCAACCAGGAGGAAGCCAAGGAGGAAGAACCTGGATAGAGGAAGGATGGAGAATTCTGATATTGCCACCCACCCACCCATAGCAAAGGGTATGGGATATGTTAATCACACTGGTCTAGACCTGGGCCATAGTCTCCCTTATATGTAGAAAATAAAAATATGGGTTCATATACTGGATTGTCTTTGAATTGTATATACAGTATTTTTGCTCACATTTTCCATCATTTCTGTACAAAGACTAGGATAACTGGTTTTGGGAAGCCTTCATTATGACTTCATTCTATATCCCATGTGAATTTTAGTACTTTAGGTGTGAATATCTTGCCTGCAGACAGAAGTCTTTGCCACATAAATATTATGCAGTTAAATAATCCTTAACTTGTAGCTTATCAATATGTTAATGCTGAGAGTGACTTGAATAAATTCACTGTGAATTCAAGGGAACATGTATAGGCAAATGTTTAGCAATATACCTGTACCTCTAATGTTTATTAAGAAGTCAAGAAAGCCTCATGAGAATGAGCTTTTAATTCTGATGTCCTGGCTAAATTTCAGCTTATGTAATTACACTCTGCCTGCTTCATTTTCCCTTGGATTTTTAATTAGATTCAGCATTCTTGTGCTTTTGTCCTGAGCCATTTTGGAGTGTGGCTGTGCTCTATTAACCACTGCAGCATGATAATACACCACAAATGTACTGCAGAGATGGCTGAAGCAATTTCTTGCTATATAACTTGTAATGTAAAAAGAGTTTTGAGGTATTCCATGAAGAACAGCTCACTACAAACATATGGGCACTTAACATGAAATCAGTGTAGCAAGAAAAGGTTGGCCAGCCCCTCTGGTCCTGAGCCAGACAAGCACTCCAACACATGGAAGATTCTTCTGGCTTCATCTCCCATGTGTAGGTATTTTTCTAGATTTGTGTTCAGAAAGTGGAAATTCTGTCTGATCTGCAGTCAGGAATGCTGGTGAGGATTCTGTGGAGTCTTTGACACTAATCTCTCATTTGGAACCCATTTCCACAATTTCTTCTCTCTCCATTCAAGGCATGATGTTTCCTGCAGCAACCACACAGCTTTTCAGAGAAAGAAAAAAGTAGGCAATAAAGCAGATTACTGTATGTTCTCAGGGGGAAAAGGATATTGTTAATTTTCACCTCACAGTCACCTTTATGCCAAAATCAAAATGTACTTCATCACTGAAAAAAGAAAAAAAAAAAACAAAACCAAACAAACCACAGTAATCTCCAGTTGTAATAAACCTTTTGTTGCTATAAATGAGATTTGAGAGCTATGTGGCTGATGTGCGCATCCCCTTTTCAAAGCAAATTTTATTAAATTAGGTACTGAGAATAATGAGTGGAATTCTACATTACTCTTGCCTTCCTTCTCTAAGTACCAGTTTTTAAAAGTACCATGGATACCTTAACACAACAATTCTAGCACATATCACTTCCACTATGGTGCTTGGAATCCTTATATATACCTGTATCTATAAGTGTGTGTATATATATATATACAATTTTTTATATATGAATGTATGTATATATATACAAAATATACTTTTATATATATATATATATATGTATACTATATATACTTACAATTTATAGTAGATTAGAAAGGCAGACCCAGATCCCTACTAACTGTGTTACTTTTCTCTTCATGACCTAGTAAAGTAATTGGCAAGTCAAAAGCATTGTGAAAATAAGATGGTTATTTAGGGAGTTGCTCAACCTAAAAGATCATATACCCAAGAGGAATTTATTCCCAAGGAACAGAACTTCTCATTTTTAATGAATGTGAAGATATTCTCCAAAGGTATGGAAAGAAAGAGTATGGGTATAAAGAATACAAAATCTGGGTGCTCCTCTAGAACTGTGTTTACATCCTGCCTTCTCTACATCAGTTTTAAAACAAATATTGCTAGGGAGCCTATATGAAATTAATTTAAAATTACTAAAAAGTTTGTTCTCTCAATAAGAAAGGAAATTCTCATTTTCATTACAAGCAGCTCACAATTAGATATAAAGACTAAAAAAATATAATTTTTCTTTGAATACTATAAATACCATGAGCTGTTCTCGTGTGATGGTCATTTTAAGGCAAAAGCTGAAAAACTAGAACTGACTGAAATATTTTCTGTCTTTTCAGAGAAGTGCAGAGATTGGTAATGTGAAAATCTTTAACAGGTTTGCATTGATTTTGCTTCACTGTTTGCTAGGCAACTGCTTCATTTAGTAGTTCCAATACTGATAGCACAGATTCTAAAAAATGGCATTAAAATCATACCATAAAGTAGTATAAACTACTTCTATACTGATATGATGGGGGACAGGAGCTACACAATAGCAGATATAGTGTTAATGGCAGTCAAATGGTTCTCTCAGCCTTTGAGGTTGAGCCTAGGTAGGAACAAGCAGCTGAATTAGGAATTAAAACATGTAGTTTCCTTTAAAAGACAATGGGACTGCTCTTGAGAGAAGCTCTGGATCCTGAGAAGGGGTGTGGGAAAAGAAACTTCTTCTGAATCACTGTTTCATAATAAATACATGGCTGCACTAAAAGCAAATATTTAGTTGGCAATTTGTCTTCTAGTAAAAAATAGGGTGACAAATTTCTTGTTTCATAGTTTAAAACAGACATAACAAAAATTACTCCAAATGCAGGGCAATATTGGTAAAATAGTCTATTTGGAAGTACTAAATAGTGTTAATTTTTCTGTGCACAGTTCTGTGATATTCTCATGCAATTTTTAAAGTTGAGTTTCTATCCCTGCCTGTAGCAGAATCTTACTTAGCTTACTTATTGTGTAACCACAGTTTGCTTATATGGTTTTCCTTAATCAACTTCCGATAGTCCTTTGTATTGTCCTAAATAACTTTTTTGTGAGGAGAAACAGAGGAAGTCGCTTCTCAAACAGAAAGATGATGCTCATTGCAACAATGAAGAGTCTCTACAAACCCTGACAATGCCTGGAGAATCTTGTTTCAGAAACAGAAACTCATCTCAGTGCACCTGCTGACACCACAGAGACCCTTCTAACCAACCCAACCACAGTGGAAATGGAAACTATGAAACAGGTAGTCCTAACCGAACCTCCCCTTGGCTGAAACAGGTATTAGTACTAACTCTTCATCTTGTTTGTGCTGTTCTTGCAGTCTTAGAGTGATCTTAAAATTAAATAAAATTTTATAGTTGTTAATATAAAATACTTATACAATAAAAAAGAATTATTATAAGTATTGTTATCTACACTTATCTCTCACATCACAAAGAGATAGATTTTTTTTTTCATTTTAAGAGAGGACTTTTTCTTTTCAAAAAGCCAAATGCATACACATCCAAAAGTTTCAGCCCTAGAGATCTCACTCTCTTAAGTGCCCAGAAAAAATATTTTTAGGTTTCCTATCTAGGAAACAATGTTCAGTAATTTAAGAGAGACAATTCATTCTACTCTAGGTATTACTAAGCTAAAAACTAATATTCTCCATTCACAGGACTCAGTCAAAAAAAAGAAGTGTAGTAAAACATAAATATCACAATCCAGACTTCTAATTCAAAGACACAAAGTTCTCATGTTACTTTAAACTGCTGCTATGAAGATTTACTACTTCCTTGTTAGTAATACTCCAGTCAGTAGTAAGTCAATATTTTTTTCTTTTATCAATAGATCTCAAACCAAAATAAAAAAACCAAACCAACAAAAACCCAATAGCAAATCACTAAAAAGGCTGATGGTGAAAACAACACTTAAAATCACAATCTTTTAAATCAGTTTGGCCTTATTTGAAAGCTTGTGTCCAGTTTCTCAAATTGAAAACCTCTTCTTGAAAGCAGCTATGAGGTTTATTATTTTTTACAATTACAAGTTTTTTGCGTAGAAAGTTAAAAAAAAACAAACCCAAACAAAAAGAAAAACCTAACCTGTTCGGTACCTTGGGTGTAACAAGCTAATGAAAACATGATGGAAAATGACAGAAGTTTGGGGGGTTTTTTGTGTGTGTTTTTTGTTTGAGTTTTATTTTGGTTTTGTTTTCGTTTGGTTTTGGTTTTGTATTTGTGTTTGTTTTTGTTTTTGTGGGTTTTTTTTGTTTTGTTTTTGTTTTTTTAAATTTGTTTTATTTGATTTTTTGGTGTGGTTCTGTTTTTTTTTAGTTTGGTTTGGATTTTTTTAAGGGGCTGGTGGTTGTGTGTGGATTTTTTTTGATTTGTCCTAGGAAAAAATGCAAGTTACACAAAAATGAAAGCATATTCCAAGTATTTGCACCTTCACTACAACTATATTATCTTTAAACAAGTTGAAGGTCTGTCTCAGGATTTTTAACTATATCTTTATGAATTAGAAAACATTTTTTATATATGGAATGGATGTTTTCTAGGGTACCTCCATTTTCAATACTGCAGCTGATCACCACCCCTGCTTCAGAGCAACAATTTGTTTGAAACCTTGGTGGCAGCCAAGCTGTGACTACCAAAGTTCTGGGGTGCTGTGGTTCACAGTAAGAGGCAGCTGTACTTTGAGTCTAAACCCAATGGTAAAAAAACTTTAATTAAAATGAAAGATTTGGATACTGCTAAGTGCTAATTATTATGTTTCCAAATACACAAAAAATTCATGGTTAGTTTCATTTCTTTTTTTTTTTTTTTTTTTGTTATTATTAACTGAAAAATCCCTGAAATTTATGCTATTTATTATCCTTCAAATGCACATAATCATAATTTTGGAATACATTAAAAAAGTGCAGTGCAGAAATACAATGAAGTAATGCACTGCAGCACACACTGAATTACAGAACACAAAAACCTGGGGGTGACTTTCCTCTCTTTTCTTTTTGTTTTTTTTTTTCCTCTCAGTGTTAATACTCCTGAAGAACTTAACTGAGATTTCTCACACCAAAACTTCACAAACATAGGGATTTTTCACAGGGAAGCACAAATGATCAGGTGGCAGTCAAGAGAATGGTGGTCTATATTGTACAAATAAATAATTATATTTGGATTTCATTTATTGGTAGGTTTCCTGGGTAATTTTTAATTTTAAATTCTCAGGTATCCTAAAATTGGGAAACATAAAAGATGAAAATGTGTAAGACCATGGCTATGTGCAAGTAAAGTAAAATATACTACAGAAAGATACTATAAAATGCATGTTTAAGGTTTCTACTTTGATCAAATAATTGCAAAAATATTAGGTGTTACTTTCTTAAGTCCTAAATACATTCATCTAAGTATATGTAAGAAAAATAAGTGAATATCTAGTATTCAGAATAAATCCATTAGATTTTTTTTCAAAACATGAGTGAGTGGCAACACAACACGTGATTTGTCTCTGCAGTTTACTATAGTCAGCTATTTCTGTTAGACTTTGCCAATCTTACTTTTACACTAGGTTTTTCTTCAGCATCTGCAAAAACCAGGATTGTGGAAAGAAGCCTTTCTAATGTACAAGAAATGCAGAAGGTTTCTGTCAAAATGGAATGATGACACTTCCATATAAATGGGAAAGAGTACATGTAAACACAGTGGAAATCCTTGTCAAAGCAGTTTGACCATAGACCCTGAATAAGATTGCTTTTCTTATTGTGCTTTGTTTCACTGCTCAGAGGAAAGTTAGGATACGATGTTTTCAATAAAATCTGCAAATATGGAGCCTAAATAAACAAAATAAATAGTGAGAAGTCAGATAGCAAGAGGTAAAAGACTGATAATTCTTAAACTCAAAGGATTCCTAATTTTTATTTTATTGCCCTTGACCCTCGACAGAACCAGTTCTCCCCTTCACAAATATTCTTAATGCCTTTTCACATTAATTGGTCTTAAAATGGTACAGCTGGACAGCTTGTTAGAGATAACTTAATGCACTTGGAAGGCATATAGCAAAAGAACCAACATCCATGAACGTGCACTTCATAATCATATATCCTATTACAAATTTAATTCCAGCTGAGAGAACATGAAGTCCAGCACTTTAGTTGGCTAATGGAAGGAGCCCTATGCTTTCTACACTGTTTGCAATGTAACATACCACCTACCAGCTACAGTCACCAATTATAAATATCCCTAAATTAGATAATGCACATTAATTCCTTAGCAAGTGTAGCGCAGCACTTAACTTTCCTCTCAGTACTGCTTCAGACTAGAACAATAATTCTTCAAAGTGCCAATGTATTCTTTAAAACATTGAAACTTCTCCAGCAAGAATTGGGAAAAATCTTAACAATGCATATTGTTACTGATTATTTTATTACTTGGATATTTTATGCCCATATTCTGATGCATTGCTTTGCAGATCTTATTTTCCTTTGATTAACTGTTTCCTTTCAAAAAAAACCAATGAGATAGTTTTAATATCAGTGGTTTTTACATGTTTCTTCACTGTTACTGCATCCATGAAACTCTACATGGATTTCCAATCTATGTTATGTAGGTCAACAAAAGATGAATGGGGACTCAGTCCTTAGATGCACGATTCAAAGTGTCAAATCTGCCTCAGTCTGCTGCTGGTTCCTGTGAATTCCAAAAAGAAATTCCTCCACTTTACATTTGTTTGTTTTCATACATGGTGCAAGCTAGAAAACATTCTTGCATGCATTCAAAAATTCCTTATGAACAGTTGCCAGATAAGTAGAAATATCATTCATAATTGATGATCAAAATGACAAACAAGATCACTTTCTCCCTTTCCAATGAGACACAGTTGCATCACTAAGAGAAATACTGTTGTATGTGAAAAAATATTTCTTAAGAGAATATAGCTGCTTTTTTCTGACCTTTTCTATTCATAGTAAAATGTATGACTTTTAAAAGATAATCTTGCTAAGTGATTTAAGTAGACTTTGGAAAAGTTTGAATGTATCCTAACCAAAGCAAATTAAATTTTTTCTTATTATTCTTCTGCAAAATGAATCCACTGAATTAAATTTCCAGTGAGTTTAAATTCTTTTTAACATGTGTACTAAGGTAAATAGGGAGAGAAGCATACAAATACCCAAACTAGAAACTCTCCAAAATTTTTCAGCCTTATCTGACCTTGGTATTCCTTGTTCTGCTGATCAGAAGGATTAGTCAAACTTCATTTTGACAAAGAGACTGACAAATTGTTTTTATAGCAAAGATTAATACCTACAATTGATTGCATTGTCACTGTAAGCTGTTGCCATCCAGACCGTTCCTCATATCCAGAGGCATATTTCAAGTGTTTATTTTGCAATAAAAGACCCTTTAAAATACTGTATCATCCATGAGTAATGATGCTTCTTAAGCTCTACAAAGAAAAGTAATCTCTCCAATGTTTGATTCTGGGAAATCATACAAAAGAAAAAAGGAAGTAAAATGGTTAAGTACACAAATTCATAAGGAATCTTTTATTTCACAAATATATTTAGCATCTTCTCAATCACAGATACAATTGAAATTGTAGCCCTTTCTTTAATCTTGTGTAAATCCTATTGTATTAATTTGGAGTCTAAGATTATTACCTCTCCAAATCTACATACTGTTTTGAGATCACTGAGAGGACTGCAGAAGTTTACATAGTAGTAAAAGAATGTAGTCAACAGAGAGGTAGTAGAATAGTGGCACAAAGAGGACATGGGGCAATGGGGTGGAGTAGAAATCTGAGCATCCACACTAGATGTTTGTGCAGGTGGTGTGGCTGTTCTTTAGTCTATTCATCAGTAGGATGCCTAAAAGCAGAAATGCCATTCATATAAGATTCAGATTTTGAACAGAAACTGTAGAATTCCCACATAATATCTATACTTCTGAATTTTTTTTGCCATTGAAAGGGATTATTAAGACCCATATGAATTTGATGTGGGTCTACATATTTTCAAGCATATGAGCTCTAGAGAAACAGAATAGAGTTGCTGTACGAGTTGCAAAGCAATTGCAATACATCTCAGGTATCAAAATGCAAAAAAGTTTTCATACCTTTCACAAATACCAATTGTATTTGACTTGCTATATCAAATTTCTATTAGTTATACCCACATAATCCTATAGTGACTGGTGTTTGCTGGAACCAGCAGGGTCACACAAAAGCATCCAGTGAACAATACGAACAGAACAAGTTAATAAAAAAATCATAATCTCTTCTCAATTCATGAATTGAGAAAGATATATTGACTGAATATAAAAGATGACTGACATTCAGTGAGTCCCTTAGAACCTTAATGTCCCCATGACTGCAAAGTACAGCCTTGACTGAAGGAAATGTGTGTTTTACCTCTTGAAACTTTAAAAGCTATCAGCAGGAGGAAGCTGGAAGGCTTTTATAAAACTCTCTTTATTCATTGAGAATACATTGTTTGTTATCTTAATGGTATCTGTGAAACACTGTGAATCACTATCTATCCCTATTAAATCTACTTTCATATTTCTTCTCTCTCCTGCTCTCTCAACTCCATTTGGAGGAGTTGATGAGGCTGAATAAAGACTGTAATAACAGAATTTAATGGGTATAGCATCTGTAGGTAGACAAGGTCATAAGTGTTGGGTAAGTAGCAGCAAAGGCAAAGGAAAGAAGCATGGTCTTAAAACCTTTCAGAAAGCTATTGTTAGTTAATACCCTCAGAAACTGACTCACTTCTCTCTAGGGTGAAATTCTTTGTTCATAAAGAAAAATATTAGATTGTTAGTTCTGTAATCTTTTTGCTTTAATTGCTCATTGTTTGTTTTGCTTAGATGTTAAATCTCTATGAAGATACAGATTAAGAAGACCAGCTCTGCAACTAATTTTCCATGGTTACAGAGGAATTTTTGTTTCTAAATCCTTTGGCAAATCTGTGATTTTATAGAACCATAGAATAGTTTGCATTGGAAGGGACCTTTAAAGGTCACCCAGTCCTACCCTCCTGCAGTGAGCAGAGACATCTTCAACAGGATCAGGTTGTTCAGAGCCCCACCCAACCGGGCTTTGAATATTTTCAGGGATGGGATATCTACCACCTCTCTGGGCACCATTCCAGTATTCCATCATCTTCATGTAAAAAAATTTTCCCTTATATCTAGTCTAAACCAGCCTTTTAGCTTAAAACCATTGTCTCTCATCCTATACAACAAGCCCTGATAAAAGGTTTAAACTGTGGCTAAACAAACTTTCCACAGGAGAGTGCAGTGCAGTGTGGAAGTTATTTCATGGATGGTGTCAGCTGTAAGCAGATTTGTCAACTTGGCATGTGACATTAAAGTTGTTTTAATACCAGGATTTGAGTATCTTATATTTTAGGTGATTGAGTGATCATCACTTTTCCTGAGAAATAAATTTCTAGTGAATGTTTGTGGTTTTAATTTCTTAGCCTGCCATATGGGAATATCAATAGAACTTAGAATCCATCATGTCCAAGAATGAAGCTCTCATATTTGGTCAAGTTATTTTATTGATAGTGCTACTAAAACAATAGTAATAAATTTCCCAATTACAAATATATCAATTTTCATATATAGCCATTTTTTCTTCTCCTGCTCATCCTGTTCTTCCTCCTCTAGCTCACAAACATTAATCTTAATTTCTTTCTGTAAAGCATTGAACAAATGCTGTTCTTGAGCCAGACTCTTCTTTCTCTTCCCTGCTACAGTTACTTCATCCATGTCTATCATCCTTCCAGCCCTCAATGATTGTCTCATTCTCCCTTCCATCTCCTGGCTCTTTCCCAGACCTTTTCCATACCCTCACAATTTCCTCTCCTTTCAGCTGAGGTTGTTCTTCTCCTAAATTCTGAGAAATTCAAGTTTTTGGTGTAAGTTTTGTTTTCATGAATCTCAAAAATGTAATAAAAAAGACATATATTTGATCAATATTCACTTTAACTCAAAAGTTTTTAATTCAGCATTACTTATGCAAGTGAATTCAGTGAAACCCCACTAAAATATTGGACTATTAGCCCATCTTAGCAGTAAGAGTCATCAACACAAGGACTAATGTGAACGTATATTCATTAGAAAAAAAATCAGAAATAAGAATTACAGCCAAATAATATATGGATTCAAGGGAAAAGAGATTAAGTGAAGGGAAAAGAATTATGTTTGATGTAAGCATCAATAAGAAGGGATCAAACAAAACATTTGAATCATAACCTCCTAATAAAACATTCACTTCATTTTGAGTGTGTGCTTTGCAAACATATAATATCCCAGTTGGCATTTTTGGTTGATTAATTCTCTCCAGGTGTAAGTCAGGCACTTTCACTTACACGCTTCAATACCTATATTCATCAGTCAAGGTATTACATAATTTTTTTTTCCCTACCATTTTCAGCTACCTAGAGCTGGACTGAATATATGAGTATACAACAGAGGGGTAAAACATCCTCCCAGTCTTTTTATTACAGTAACTAGAGATAATACAGTAGCACTGCATAATAACAATGAAACAGCTCCTTTGCCGGTCTAGTGATTTCATGAGCAAGGTTGATCGCTGGCTGATGTTCTGGTTCTATATTTAATTAGTGACTCACTCACCCCTAGTGAAGACATCAACTTGCTGCACAAAACAAATAAAAAGAAGAGCAGTATTTCCAATGTATTAAGGAATGGGCAAGATCACCTCAATTGAGCGAGACTACCCCTGTGCATTTGAATTTTCTGGCAGGACAATCAGCCAAAAAATGGTACATCCTCATGACATTTAGGTGAAATCAACAGGAAATCTTAACCATCAGTCAAAAAGTTCTTTTATTTAGTTAGTGGGTTTGATTGTTTATTTTTTAGTATTGGTTTCTTTTTTTCCTACCAGATACAAGATTTTCTTCCTCTGACAATATACTTCTATATCCTGATCAATTCAGATCAAAGGAAGTATTTCATATTCTTGCAGGGACACTGGAGAATGGATTTTTTTTCTTTCGTGTCTTTTTTCCCCTAAGACTGAAAGCAACACTACAGCCTGCTAACTTCCCAACTGCTACAAGTATCTACTGCACAGTCCAATAAACTTCCTAAGGTCCTTAAATTTGCTAAGTTTCTGAGCATTCTGAATGCTGAGGTTAAGCTAACTCCCATTTGTACTATTTCATTATAAATCAAAAAAATTCACAATAAACTTAAATCAGCCACAACACTCCAAATGTTTCTGGAGTTTAGAATGAAAATCAATCTGAGGTACAGACTGTGTATTTTGGTCTCATGTATTTTACTATTAATGATTTAACTATTAAATGCTGTCACTTTTGAAATAGAGATGGATGATCGTCTTTTTCTAATATTGACAGTGACGTCTTATCTCTACCCATTATTACTGGCAATACATTGAACAGTTAATCAGATTATTTCCTTCATCAGCATGAATATTTAAATTCTGAGTAGAGCTGATTTTTTTTTCAGTTAAGGACTATATGTGAAAGAGGAAAAGCAACCTAAAAATTACATAGGATCCATTATTTTAAGTTTTTATCCCTACAGTCTTAGGTGTATTTCTTCTTTTGAAGAAACAAATATAATTTCATTTAATTTAAACAGACGTTTTTATGTTAAATTCTTTTCTGTAAGAACAGGGGAGTGAGCCATGCTCACAAAAATGATAATAGTTTAAAAAAAATAATTCTAATAAAGATTACACCAAGATCAAAGGAAGAAACCCTGCTAGTTTCCAAAGATACCAGAGCCAAGTAGCCTGCCTTGCAATTATGAACCAGCCAAAGGACTCATCGGAAGACTACAGTTATTCACCAAACTGAGATGCCATGAAATGACTCGACAGCAAGAGAAGTCAAAAGGAAAAAGACTCTACTTTTTAAACACTAGATAGTTTTTAATTTTAATAATTTGTGAAAAGTTAGCTATGGAAGTCATACATTTTACATTAGGAGCTTTGAAAGTGTTCTGTTATTTTAAATCACTATTCAGCAGTGTAAAATGTCTTGAGACAAAGAGAAGCAAGTAGATATATTTAAGTAGCTTCCTGGAACATTAAGTGTCAGAAACATAGAAAGGTGGCAATTTTGAATATGTTGGGAAAATGAAGGAGTTTATATTCACATGAAGAGCTCTAGGTTTTATATAAGACTTTACCTGCATATACCTAACAAAACCCATTTGTTGGTAAAGACTTCTAAACCTGTCCACAATGCTGTTATCTATGAGAACTATCAAAACAGATAGTCGTGAATGCTCCCCCAAAATGGTGCCTGTTAAATAAATCTGTTATTACACCTCTAAACTGAAGCCTATACAGCACTGTACTGTCTATGATTCTATGTGACAAACAGGATATGCTACTTTAACCAAATTACAAAAATAGTACTTCAGCAGAAAGCTTATTTTGCAGTTTTGAGTTCCTTTTTATAAAAAGGAACTCAAAAGAGTTATTAAGTTTTTCAATCCTTACGGCTTTTTATAAAACAAAAAAATCAACAGATTTGGTGCACATGATGTCATGTAATATTCATATAAGTGAGATATTTAATATACAGCAGTTTAATAACTGCAGTAAATGTAGATCTATGCTGCCATAAAAAAGAAGACAGGAAATATTGGGGAAATTACAGGATAATCCACCCCAGTCAGTGTCCAGAGTTAGATATGCCAGTCTCTTTCTTGTTGCCTGTAAAATAAAGTGCAGTCAGAAAATTACAAGTCAGGAAAAAGGATGCCATTTATAGCCCTGCTTGACAACTGATGGGTTCTGTTTGTGTTTAATTTAATCCCTTCTGCCTCTGAATAGACTAATATGGGGATCCTAGCAAAAATAGAACTTGTCAAAGCAGAATTTTCCACATCTTCAGGGAACTAGCATTGAACTAGTATCTCTTATTTAAAACATCTTCAAAACCACACACAGCTATCTGTTTTCTCTGATTTGAATACTGTCAGCCTCCACTATGTGTCACCAAATAAATGACATCTAGTAGTGCTTTCAGTTGTGTTATTCAAAGATTAATTGGGGTTTTTTTCAGAAATAACTATTGGAAACATCCTTGCTGGAGCACAACTGAGCTGTGCCTGAGCTGTTCATTTGCTTTGGTCCAGAAACCAGAGACTTGGACAGGGTTGATGTGTGCTGGGCTCCCACTGGCACTTTGAGGCAGGATATTTATCAGATTTCTGCATCTAGACACATAGATTTCATAGGCTTCCTAGTCTGGTTAGAGCCAGGGGACTTAATGTCAGGAATTTCAAGAAAAATATTTTGCTTGTTATCCATTTCCAAAACCATATTTAGGATGAATTATTTCAACAATGTATGACCACTACTAATTTTACTTTCTTATATCTTTCCCATCCTATTTTATCCTTGCACAACTCTTTTAAAACTCTCAGAAGTTGAATTATAAAAGTAAAACCTTCTAACAATTTAATAAAAGACAGACTGGCTTTTTAAAGTCTGGTAAAAAACAACAAAGCCTACAACCTGGTTAAAAAAATCTAGAACTGTCTTTTTTTTTCTTTTATTTTTGTTTTTCCTATCATACAAATTTTATCAGAATAAAATGCAGACCATACAGAGAACATACTTTCCTCATTCAACAGAGCATATCTGGTACAGAATTTTTTTTCTACATTCTTCTCAAGTCATGTGTTATTTCTGACATTTCAAAATTATAAAACTAGCAGAAATAGCAGCTACTAACAAAAGTCTTTCTGTGTTCTTTCCTTAGATTTATTTTATTACCCTCAGTGGTTCAGTACAATAAGGCTTCTTTATTACATCGTTCAAAAAAAGCAAAAGAATAATTTTGCACCTTCTATAATCCTCACTCGAGAGGCTACTTTCTTTTGCCTTATACTTCTGCCTTCACCACAGATTTTTGTCAAGGGAACAGCCTGACTTGGTGGTTAGAAATTCTTCCCTGTGAGGGTGGTGAGGCCCTGGCACAGGTTGCCCAGAGAAGCTGTGGCTGCCCCATCCCTGGAAGTGTTCAGTGCCAGGCTGGATGGGCCTTGGACCAAGCTGGCCTAGAGGTAGATGTCCCTGCCCTCGTTAGAGGGGTTGGAATGAGGAGATCTTTAAGGGTCCATTACAATCCAAGCCTGTCTACGATTCTGTGATCACCTTCCTCTTCTGTGGGACTCAGTTGTATGTGCTGAGATTACACATAGCTCCAAAGTCCTAGGAGAGCAGTTCCAGGTTCTTGAGGGGTTTAGATATGGTACTCTCTTCAATGAAGGACAACTGAAAGATGAGAAAATGACTCCTCCCACATGAAAATTTCAAAAGCTGTCTTTTCTTAGGACAAAACTTAGCCCTCCCATGAAGATGTATATAGAATGAAATATTTTAAAACAATATCTTCCATTAAAAACACTGCACTTAAATTAATTTGTCAGATAATAATATGGATGGAAGAGATTAAGTAAACTTCATCTCTTAAAAATATTTCTTTGCACTGCAATTTCCATCTAATTATAATTATTTTTCTGAATAAGAGGTACAGGATTTTGCTACTGAACAGTTGTTTCTATTAAGGAACCACATTTTAAAGCTGTTTTTCAATCAATCCTTCATTTAGTGCTTCAAATTCATGCGTAAATTACAAGCAAGTGAGTAATCCCAGGAAAGCCTAGTGGCATTCTAAAGATGTTTCAGATTAAGTGTCTGTATAAACATCTTACTCACTGAGCCCCCAAAAGTGAAATATAAAGAATTCCTTCAGAGGTTTTCAGATACCTGTATATGATTCAGAGAAATCATAAAGGCCTGCCAGTGTCCCGCCTGACCAAGCATCTTCCCAAGGCAGTGATAGATACAGTGAATTCCTTTCCAATTACCTTTGAAGATATGCCCATTAGCATTTACACAGCTCATTTATAAAAGATCATGATTTAACCCAGAGTTAAATGTGAGACAATAGCAGCAGTGCTAATGTATTACAACATTTATGTGTTTTTACAGCGACTGTGGTGGTTTTATTATTTCTTGTGCCTCAGCCAGGGCCCACAGGCATTGTTCAGAATTTATTCACACCATCCAATAAACAATTGCTCTGGAATTGACTGCTCAGGAGACTTGTCTGCCCACAGGAAATCCCAGTCACATCCCAAGACAGAAGAGTAATGACAGTGAAAATAAAATAGCCCAGCAATGATATAGAACAGGAAGACAGAGTCAATGAGTGTTCTCTCTGAATTCCAAACAAAGATTAAATTTTAGTTTCAGAAACCCTAAGATTCATACTTGTAATTTTCTTTAGTTCTGGCTTGAGCAGACACATTCAGAGTAAATTGGCAAAATAAAATTAGGTCAACTTTTTGATTTATATGAATAAGGACTGTAAATTCCCACAGAAGATGGACATGAGTGATGTTTGAGTTTCTTGGTTTAGACCAATCTAACAGTCCTCACACCTTTACATGGTCTGATTCCAATTCAAATCAGAAGAACAAGAACGAAATGGCTAAACAAGCTCTCAATGTCTATTTGCCATGGTGAATAAAACCAATATGCATACCTAAACTACATCTAACAATGGATATAGCCTTTATATACAGAAAACCCCCAGTCTGTTAGTGATTATATTTCAACTTCTTACTTAAGAGAAATTTCAATATTAAATTTACAATAAAATATTTAAATAGAGGAAAAAATAAAAAATGAGAAACTTGTCTTGTCTGGGAATAAATATTGAAAATGCAGTTGTATATCTTTTACACCACAAAATTCATATGAAGTTCAATACGTTACTAAAAGATAAATAAATTATAATGATTCTTTCATTGTTATCCATTCCATTTAAACACTAGTGCTCATTTAAATATACAAACTGTATATAGTGAAGGCCACTGTTGTCCCAGAAGGACAGTAAGATCAATGCAATCTGATTTTTTCTTGAACTGAAATAAGTGGGAACAGACCTGCTCTAGTTTTTTCAAAGGGTTGAAGGATCCTCTGTAGGAGTTTGAATCCTATTCCAGTCCTTTCTTAATCTATTTTATGGGTTTTTTTTCTTTGTCATTAAATGTTGATAAATATCTTCACACATCCTGAATATCTATTACCTAATTTACATTGTGTGCTACTTTATGCACACTGCTGTGGAATCCTCTGATGTCATATGAGTTTTCCCCACCTAGGCTGATAGAGACGAATTAACCCATGATGCTTTACAGCACTACTGCCAATCTATGTCAGATTGCCTCCCCTACGGCCGGTTGACACTGCCCACTCCACTTATTCATCCCTCATTGCCCCTACAGGTTGCTGCCCTTTGCCTGCCCTGTGCCCTCAGGCCGTTGGTCACATACTTAAGTCTGTGTAGACCATGTGGTTTTGTCTTGGTTTCTGATCCCTTCAGCATTCTTTGGAATAAATTTTTGCTGGACCCTCCCTGTCTTTCCTCTGCAGAGCTATCTGTGGTTTGTGTGTGCATGGAGTTGAAATGGCTGTTCTTGTGGCCTTACTCTGAGTGGCTTCTGAAGGAGACACTTCAAAGAAGGTGTCTACCACCCCACCATGCTGCAAGACACTATGATGGGTAAAGCGGGATAGATAATTCACCCTTCTGCAGGCTGGTTCACTCCATGTGCTTCTCTAGTGAAATTAGAGTATCAGTGCAATGTTAGTTATCTTAGTGGTAAGGGATTTTCTGTATTTTAAAGAATTTTATTTATCTTGCTTTTGTTCCTAAGATATCTCTGATAACACCTCAACATCCTTCAGCATTAGGAAGTGTAAACATTAAACAAAATACATCTAAACACAGATGTATAGACAGTGTGCATAACACTGCATTAGAGCTAACTGGTGTTTTTAGAGCAGTAGATTATTTATATTATCATATTATATAAATACACATTATATATATTACATATATATATATTATTTATTAATATAAATGTATCTAAATATCATAACATACGATTATAATATCATATATCATGTATATAATAAATGATAATATATATGCATATGTTATTTATATATGCATTTCTATATATAAATGTAATTCTGTCCAAAGAAAAGAAACCCAGAATATTTAAAGCAAATTTTAACCTTTGTAAAAAAATAGCTTCTACAGATAAAAATTGTAACTGTATCCATCTTATCCCCAAAGTGACTTTTGGTGTATGTAAATATTAACCCTCCTTTTAATAGAATTTATAAGTATGTTTACACCAAAGCTCTGCTCACATAAATATTTCAAAATGAAGGAAAAGAATAGGTCTTGTGTCTGGAAATGTATTTGTTCTCTCATAATTTCTATTCATAAGGAACGATCCCCAGAAGATCTTCTAGAGATCTAGAAGTTAGAAGTTACTCCTAGTTTCTAGAAAACAAGAGTATGACCTAAGGACCTGAAGTTAATGCAAACCAGAGAGGGACTGTGCAATCTTGGACTCAAAGAATGATTTGAGTAGGAATGGACATTTAAGTTCATCTTGTTCCAACTCTCTGCCATGGGCAGGGAGAGCTTCCACTAAGCCAGGTTGCTCAGAGCTCCATCCAGCTTTGACTTTGACACTTTCATGGATAAGTCATGCACAACTTCCCTGGATATCCTATTCTGGGGATAAATAGTTCAACCAATCAAAAAATCACAAGATCTGATTGCGTATAAACAGGAAAATTTTGAGGGAAAAGGAAAAGATTGCCAGCTTCTGTTCAAATAAACTGCAAATGTGAATGCGAGTCCCTGTATGCAAGGCTGCAGGAAAGGAGCTGATGGGACTGAACAAGTCCTCTCAACAACATTGGAATGCAGATATCTTGCCTGATGGCTTGTTTTAAATATGAGTAATAAATATGAATAATACCAGAGGTTTTTGCCTGTCCTCAGACGCCTGAACATCAGTTTTCTTCGTCTCCAATGCTGCTTTATTGTTAACTAATTTTTAAAACCAGCAAATTTCTCTAACTCATCAAACTGTGTTGTCTCCTCTTCCTCCTTTACCCGAGGAGGTCTTGCAAACTAAATGATTGATGCCAAGACAGTGAAGTGCATTTTTATTCTAAATGCCAGATTTACAAGTTCTGTGTACTTATTCATGGATACTTTCATCTCTCCATGCTAAATGGGATTATTTTATACTTCAAAGCCTGTATATCTTTCTTTGAAAAAAAAAAAAACAAACAAAAAAAGAAAACCAAATTCTTATATTCTTTCACATATATATATGGGAAAGCTTGATGTTAAATTTCACAGAAATATATGGCCAAGAATGACCTTATTTTAAAATGCAAATTTCAGTTGTGCATATTTTTTATGCAAATAAAGTCTAGTGCATGGTTTTAAATTATTTTTTGGTTCTGTCCTAAGTCTATTTATGTATGATACTAACTGATTTTAATAATCTTCTAAGTTGATAAGCCTTAAATATATACTGGCTTCTTAAAAGCGTTAAACTGTTGACTAAAAGGCATGAACTACCAGCTAAGAAGCTGTCTTTTAGGTACAAATATCTGATCCTTTCTGCCTGACAATTCTGTTTCAATACATCTGAAAAAATCAGTTTTGGTCAGACAAATCCTGGAGACATGCATAAGACCAAAGAAATGTGTCCCAAAGACATGTTCCAAATCCATTTTTTAATCTAATAAACAGATAAAGTCAAATATTCCATCTGTCTCTGTCTCTGCCTGCAGATTTTATGAATGAACTAAAAAAGCCAAAACTTAAGGATAAACAGGTTTAGAAAGTGAGGTAAGTCTATGTAAGTTTCATGGTAACCGGGTCCTCCTACTAATTCACAAAAATATGTATTTATACAGAGGATAAACTACAAGTCAAAATTTTTTAAATGCTCCTTCACAAATATAAAGCCCAAAAGCACTTTACAAAAGCATTTTAAATGTCAGAAAATCAGTTTAACTTTTTCACTGCAGTTGTGATTACCATGAAGAATGAGTGGGCCTGACTGAAGTTCTGCTGTTATTGAATAATATTCTGATGTAATTAAAGAACTTGTACTGGTGGCAGACCTAAGGAAGGCATTGTATCCCTTTGGATTTGCATCAGCAGGATGAATCTGAGAGACTTCATTAGTATTAATATACTGTGTGATCATACAGCTGGAAAAAGCAATCATCCACAGTCTCTCATGCCATAAGCCTCATTGGAGATGCCCCTGAGTCAAAGCAAATTTTTGAAGAGTAGAAGTGTTTGATTGCTTATCAGACATAGTAGAATATTTAGTTATACGAAGAGCTGAGCTAGTCAGTGGTAGAATGGCAGAAAAGTATTGGAAGACAGAGTTCATTTGACAGTTCCTCTGTTAGATACATTTTCTCAGCCCCCTTAGAATTGTTTCCAGTCTCTCCAGAGACTTACTAATTTGAACGAAGGAGAGTGATTTCTATTCAATTATTTTTTTATATATATAGAATTTGTTTCTTACTGAGAAAAAATGGCCAGAAAAAAGTTTCCCTGAGGTCCTCAGGAGTCCTTTGAAACAAGAGCTGTCCTGCTTACCTTAATCCAAACTCTGTGGGGTTTACCTACCCAGCCAGAACATGCAGTCCCTGAGCTGGTCCAGGCTTTTGGCATTTGCCCATCACACATGACTATGACAGAGCCAGGCTTTCCTCTACCAAGTGCTGAACCCCAGGCACTGTACATTAAAGAGCCTCAGATGACAATCAGCAACCACATTACAGCAACTTATTCCTCACTGCTTGGCTAAAAAACAAGCTTACAACCAAAATTAAGGTTGTTCTTTTCCAGGGGTATTTGTGTCTTTTCCTAATGCTATCATCACATATAGAATATCACCCCATGTTATTATATAAATTTGTTTTAATTCAGTCATTTTCTTAAATTATAGTGGCCAAACATTTCAGTGGCGTGTCTCAATGCCTCTGGGACATTTGTTTACAGCATGTCAACAGCATCTTAAAACTTGTACGGGTCAGAAAAGTATAAGTGTCAGAGGGTCTACATCTTCCTTTCACTTCACAATATAGTGAAATATTGCATAACATTTTTTATGCATGGTATCTTGCAAAGACCTGCAGGGAACACAGCACATATATGTGGAGCCAAAAATGTATTGTTAAGGAAATTCACATTTTAACAGTTAAAAAGTGAGTTTTATGATATATAGAAATTTTCAACAGAATAAGTTTTTTTTTGTTGTTGTTCAAAGCCCAACCTAAGATCTACTAATTTTTCTTGGTATTGTGCTCACCCTTCCAATGACCCCTACATCCTATACTTGACAATTTTTGCTACTTCTTGTGCTGACATTCTCCCTAACTCCTTGGAACCCAGCTCAGGGCAAGAGCATCCCAGCAACTCCCTGGGACCTACATGGGTAGGGAAGCCAACAGCCATTACCTTTCTGCTGGTAATGGCAAATGACATCAACACCACTGTAACTAGCAAATTAGTTAATGTTTATGTAATATTAAGACACTTCTGGTTCCTGTTCACAATCTTAGTGTAAAAAAAAAAAAGGCAAAACAAAATAAAAACCTATTCTTGTCCTATTAATAAAAATAACAACTATATATATTTTCATAATGTAATGACTCCTGAATATCAAGTAGGGCAATTATTACTCTGGTGTCTCTTAAAAATTAGTTAGAATATATTAAAACTATGTTTTCAATACCAGCCATTTGAGTTGTATTTTTAAGAATTTATGATGGGTTTACACCTCTAGAAGAGATTGGTAGAATATTGGAGTAGAATCTGGTCATAGAGTGTTTTTTACTAATGATAATTTAAAGTGAAAATAAAATTAATTTATATATTCCTTTGAAATTCTTTGTTATAATAGTAAGTAACTTAAAGACATAGAGAAATACAAATCATGCACTGTGTTTTCCAGATTTTTTAGAATGGAATAACCCTGGCACTGATAATTAAAGACAAAACTCATGCCTTTATGAGTCTAACAAGGGAATTGTTGAGTATTTGCTTAAGTGCCAATTAATTACCATTGATTTTATACTTTGATGACCTATTTAAAGAAACATTAATTATAACCAAGTAACCTCTTTATTGTATTGTCACACAAGGCTAAAAGCTAAAGACCTTCTATGGAAATGAAATTAATATATTGCTAGAGCCACAACACATGTCCAAAGGATTAGCTAGTAAAATTTCTTCTGGGACTGTCAAGATAGAATAAACATCTGAAAATAGGAAAGCAAATAAATCACATGTGCCAGCAAAAGGATAGAGGATTCAATTGCATTAACAAATACAAGTTGAGAATGATTCTTAAACAAGGTGGTCTCACTCTTTACATTCCCACCACCATAAAGGAAGAAAAATATACTGAATTCTACAAGCTCAACATGTGGAGGACAAACTTTTAGAATGATGGATTGTTTAGATCCATACTTACAGCCTTCACTCACACTGCTGATACTTTCTTAGTTTGCATATTTTAAATATGACAGTCATAAAATCATGTTTTATTCTGTGATTTTACTAGAGAACCATGACAAAATTTTCCATGCAACATGGCTCATACTTGAAAAGATAAAACCCAAATGAATATTATATGTTTTGCTGTCTTTACCATATGTACTACAACTCCCATAAATGCTAATGGTACTTACCACAGGCTGAAAGAAGGTTGGTTGTCCAGCAAGAATCTTTGAAAAATTAAGTGAGATTAATAGTTGGACAATCACATGAAACATATATTTACACAGTCATATGCACATAATGAAAGGGGGAAAAAATTCTGAATTAATTCAGCATACCTACTTGGCATGTTTTATCTATGAGTTTTATTTAATACTGAAATTGTATTTATGCTCATTTCATGTCCACTATGGACAAAGTTGTATTATTGCCCCAGAGCAGTATTTTACCTGTGATATTATTGGGAAACAGAACAAATCAATGCTGAATAATATGGAATTGCAGGTCTGAAGTCTTCTGATCATGCAAAAATATCAAAAGGTATTGGAGCAATTACTGGTTTGCTGTATGCTGTTAAAACCTGAAGTTTAACAAATAAGTCCCCCCAAATTTTCAGCCAAAAGAAAACTTTAATATTTTCACTTAGTATTTGAAAGCCTAAATATTTAAAAGCTCCTTAGAATAATTAAACAGAAACATATTTTCTTTCAACTTAAACATAAACCAGTTTGTTTTGATAGCCACAAGAATAAAGAAAGTTGAGAAATGGCTTTAAAGAATGACTTTTTAAATATTATTGTCATATTCAAGATGCCAAAAACAAAGTGACCATAGCCTTTCTTACTGAAGTAAGTTAATGTTTATCACTACTTTTGATGACAACAGATTTCCTCTTCCAAAAATTATAATTTTTGCCTGCTCAAAAAGAATCAGGCTTAGAAGTGCCAGTAGAATTAATTTAACATCTCTCTTAAAAATCCATTCAACAGTATACTTGTACTAAGCTACTAAATCATTATTTATGAGGCTGTCTCTATTCAGTTGAATATAATGAATATATTTTCAATCAACAAAGGCGAATAAGTGAACATTTTTCATCAAATGGGAAAAACCCGAAGGAGCAAATGAAACTCACCTCCCTATGCAGTTCCATAGTGGGTTGGGTGAAATTCAAGGGCAAACACCCTGGTAATACAGAGGGATGCAGCAGAATAGTTGCACAGTGTATTCACTACGCTCCTATCCCTCAGAAATTCTTCCTTGGAAATGGTGAAATTGTTTATAATACTGGACCATACAGGGCCAAAACATGTGAACAACTTACCACACAGTTACTTTTCCCTAGTCTCCAAATTTACTGTTGTAACAGTGAATGAATTGTTTTGGGGTTTTTTTTTTGTGTTAGAGACTATAAAAACATATTGTTGCTTTCTAACACCTTACAGATTTTCTATTTATTTCAGGAACTTATAGTATCCTCTGGAAGAAAATAAATCAGTAACTTATCAAACAAATATCAAGCAAACTCTCAGAAATAGTCCCTTTTTTTCTCACCAGCATATTAGCAAGATATTAGCAAGTTTCTACAGCAGACCCAGAAGTTCCTCCATGGATCTTAAAACAGAACTGAAATAAATTTTCTGTCATCCCACCTACACAAATCACACCCTCTACCCCCTTATTACAAAATTATCATCCTTTACATAAATGGGTCAAGCCCAACTTTAAAAGTTTTCTGTTACAGGCAATTCTCATAAAATCTCACTACTTTGGTGGTTACAAAGTTGTCCTCAGCTGTACTCATTGCCGCCTTAATTTAATTATTTAATTTTCTTCTCTTTTGATGTGTTAATAATGTCTTTTAATAAAGCTTCTGTTCCCTCATCTCACCTTCCCCTTACTCAATATATAACACACATAGAACATCTTTCCCTCTTTTTGTTACAAGGTACATTTTCCAACCATAAAAAAGCTCTTTTCTGCTTATTTCTATTACTGTGTCTGTTCCAGTCTAAAATAGCCTTTTAGGGAAAAAATTAGCTTTTCAGAGTTGCAAAAATACTTTTGACAGGGTCTTGTAAAGTGGTCAATTTGTCTTACTTTTTTCCACTCTTAGAAAGCCTGGAAATCTCTCCCGAATTTTTGCGTATTATTATGGTCAGACTAATATGTTTTTAATTCTTTCCTGTCAGTCATTATGGCCCCGTGCAGATTTGTTTTAAAATATAGAATTTAATGTATCATTGCTTTAATAATTCAGTAACAAGTTTTGTCCGAATCCTAGAGCATCAAAGTGAAAACCTCAAACCTGGGAAAAGACCTCCAAGATCATCAAGTGCAACCTTGCCAACCAGACTATGGCACTGAGCCAATTATTTCTTAACTACTTCCAGGCATGATGACTCCACCATCTCCCTGGGCAGCCCGTTCCAATGCTTGATTAGCCTTTTAGTGAAAAAATCTTCCTGATATCCAGCCTGGACTTCAATAAGTCTCCCCCAAGCCTCCTTTTCTCCAGACTAAACATCCCCATACAACTCTCTAGACCCTTCACCAGCTTCATTGCCTAGTGGATTATTTTCTGCCTCCACTGGACTGAATTTTTTTTTATTTTGGTCTTTCTTATTACTTTCCTTGTATTCAGAATCCATGCATTTGTATCTTAGCATCTCTGGGTGTCTTGTCACTGGTTTCTGAGGTACTAGCTTCAAAAACTTCCGATGTTCCCAAAGTGACTATTCCATGAGAAATACATCCTCAAAAATCAAAACAGCAACAAATACTCAATTTATTTTTTTTCAAACTGATTTGAAGAGCAGGTTCTAAATGTGTGCAAAGCACCTATCTGGTACAGAATCACAGAGTGGTCTGAGTTGGAAAGGACCTAAAAGCTCATTTAGTCCCAACCCCCTGCCATAGGGACACCTTCACTTGGACCAGGTTGCTCAGAGACCCAGTCCAACCTGGCCTTGGACTATTCCAGGGCAGCAACAACTTCTCTGGGCAGCCTGTGCTAGTGCCTCATCACCCTCAAAGGAAAGAAATTTTTTTCCTTATATCCAATCTAAGCCTACTGTCTGCCAGTTTGAAGACATTCCCCCTTGTTCTGTCACTCCATGCCCTTGTAATTACCCTCTCTCCATCCAAATTTCTTGTAGGTTTCTGTCAGCTATGCAACAAGAATTGACTGGGATTAAATTCACCAGTAATTATTAGTTCCATCTCCACACAGTCATGTCCATATGGGTAAGATCAGCCACTCACTAGCTTGAAAATGATATCCAAGCTGAAGACAGCATTAAGATAGCATGTTCATTAGTCAGTAAGCACTTTAACTTATTGTCATCCAAATTATTTTAAGTAGCTTGAAATGTACCTAATCAAAGTTAAAAGCATTTCCTCCTTTTTAATGTTAAAAGCATTATTGACCAATATAATTGCCTAGGATTTGGAAAAAGCATAATACTGTAAGTGGAAAGCAATACTATAATAATAAAGTAAATCAAATTTGCAAAAAAAAATTAGAAAGTAAAATTTGAATAAGGGAAAACAGTAATCTGGAAATATAAAAGCAGACAGAGAATATGAAATGCATGTAGGTACAATTGAAGATGTTCAGAATTTGCCAAGCTTTTCCTGATAAGAAAGAAGTGCCTTTTATGCCAATGCAGTTGATATCCAAAAATATCACAATGGGAAAAGATTTGAAGAACAAAAACAACCTATCAGCTGTCTTTAGGTCTTGAGTTTTTATGTTGCATTCTTATTTTAAAAAATTCTCACCCATAATAGTACATCAAGGTAGTTGTTGTCAACACGAATGACTTCCATTGCATTTTTATCTTTACTGGGGTAGTATTATCACTAAATCAACTTTAAAATACAACTTGTTATTAACCAAAACCAGTTCTATGACATAATTCAAACATTTTCCCTGAGGAAAAATATCATGTTTCTTCTTTTGAACTTTTCTAAGTGAATGTTAATATAAAATGATACTTATAAAATAACAGAAACAATT
This sequence comes from Loriotus luctuosus, assembly GCA_035582745.1. NCBI lineage: Eukaryota > Metazoa > Chordata > Aves > Passeriformes > Thraupidae > Loriotus > Loriotus luctuosus. Next base: position 13,472,002 of record JAWWEY010000001.1, on the reverse strand, counting down.
TAAATGCTAAAGAAGTCTCATAACTCTGAGGGCCATTTATGCCTCTGCCCTAACAGTGTCTCAAATGAAAAGTTCACATTATATATATGTGACCCTCTGCAAAATCAATGCTGTGTGGTGAAATATGAAGCTAAAACAATTAAATGTATGTTCTAAAATGTCACTCTGATTCTACTAGTCTTTTCATAGACTGCAATGATTCATCTTAAAATAAAAAAAAGTACATATCATGTTTCTGAGTTCAAAAATCAGTCTGAACATCAAAGGAGACAAATATAGCAGGAAAACACATCATTTAATGACTATTTTATGTGGTACCTTTCTAAATTCCAGGAAAAAAGAAAAAATTGACATTTTTTGTGCCAATTTAAAATACATATGTTTTATTAACATCTGCACCATAACAAAGATATTATCATTAAAAATATCATTGAGCACAAATGAAAAGGAAAGAAGGAAGGGAAGGGAAGGGAAGGGAAGGGAAGGGAAGGGAAGGGAAGGGAAGGGAAGGGAAGGGAAGGGAAGGGA